>CM067307.1:5325512-5748012 GCA_034231615.1 Meghimatium bilineatum
GCTATGATCGGAGACATTGTCTTGTTGTTAGGTTGCTTTATGACTCATTTTGGTAATACGTATACCTATTTTTGTTCATTTTTATATTTGCCCTGTGTTACTCAGACACCCATT
Organism: Meghimatium bilineatum; assembly: GCA_034231615.1. Lineage (NCBI taxonomy): Eukaryota > Metazoa > Mollusca > Gastropoda > Stylommatophora > Philomycidae > Meghimatium > Meghimatium bilineatum. The sequence continues at coordinate 5,325,627 of CM067307.1, forward strand.
TCCTGTTAAGTGTTGTTACCCGACACTGGGACTTTTATCCCTTGATCAGAGACAATTTCAATGTTTTTAATGGATTAGTTTACCGTGTGTCTGTTGTATGGTTTTAAAATTTGCAAAAAAAATATTGTTATCCTAGATCCCACTGCTAAAAAATGCTGCGGGTACTCAAGGTGGGAGGTAACCTGAACTTCGACTAGTCAATTCTGTTGGTGATCATACGAACTTGTATAACCACAATGTTCGTGGATGAATGTGACGTGACACATGAATGCCATCATCTGGTTTCATCTACGCATCGAAAGTTGGTTGATACATACCTTCAACATCCTGTCTCTTGCCTTGGTGATGCACTCTGCTATACCCCATTCGGTTAATATTATGATATTTCCTTCCCACTTGTATCTCTGTCTACCTCTTGACCATCACCCCTCGACTCTACATTCAAGCAATGTTTTCAACAATATGTTATTTCTTTTAAAATGCCCGAAATATTTTACATGCTTGATTTGTATGTCCATGTTTCCATACGCAGTGTTGTCACAACCTCTAGGTTTTCTTCTACGTCTGTGAAGTTCTTCCTATTCTTCTATATATAACCACATCTCAAAGGCTGAAGTCTGTCTTCCAATTGTTTGTTCATTGTCCATGTCTTCCAATTGTTTGTTCATTGTCCATGTCTTCCAATTGTTTGTTCATTGTCTATGTCTTCCAATTGTTTGTTCATTGTCTATGTCTTCCAATTGTTTGTTCATTGTCCATGTCTTCCAATTGTTTGTTCATTGTCTATGTCTTCCAATTGTTTGTTCGTTGTCCATGTCTTCCAATTGTTTGTTCATTGTCTATGTCTTCCAATTGTTTGTTCATTGTCCATGTCTTCCAATTGTTTGTTCATTGTCCATGTCCTCCAATTGTTTGTCCATTGTCCATGTCTTCCAATTGTTTGTTCGTTGTCCATGTCTTCCAATTGTTTGTTCATTGTCCATGTCCTCCAATTGTTTGTCCATTGTCCATGTCTTCCAATTGTTTGTTCATTGTCCATGTCTTCCAATTGTTTGTCCATTGTCCATGTCTTCCAATTGTTTGTTCATTGTCCATGTCTTCCAATGGTTTGTTTATTACACATATTAAGATGCTATACCATACCTACCCGATGCTACAAACTTCGGCACAAGTTACGCAAGTACAATTTCTTAATGTTCATACATCTCGTTAGAACCATGTTGAACAGGCGTAAATGGCTGACTAGGAGTGTATTATCAAATGGTTGACTAAGTGTGCATTATCCAATGGCTGACTATGCGTGTATCATCAAATGGCTGACTATGCGTGTATTAACTTGTACAATGTTAATATAAAATGGTTTTCCTGTTAGTTTTACGAATATTACCCGTTATGATATTGCCATGAAACCCTTCACCGTTTTTCCTGTTTCTGTGTCTAATAATACTCCTACCCTTCTCGTGTTTTTGTCCTCCTGAATATATGACTTTAAATTTATCTGATTGCGTCTCTCCTGCCCCAATCCACCTCATTTCACTCATTCCTAAGATATTTACGTTCATTCTTTCCATTTCTTGCTTGATGTCTAATTTAGCACACCGCGCTAACGATCTGACGATCCACGTTGCAATATTAACACTAACTGTAGGCCTACTTCTGCGTGTCGCCGTGCCCTTCTTCTTGGGAGAATAATGTGGTAGTTTCCCGTTGCTTTCCACGTCCATATGGGGGACATCCATTTATATCCGCTCCCTTTGACAATACTTTATGTCGGGACAAACGGGTGTCCCGTCCTGCCCAGTTGCAGAGCTTACACTTATACCGGTGGCTATCGGTCGCTTCCTTGTTCGCGCCTAGCAAACGCGAACATCATGACGTCACATTGAGGTCTGAACTCCGACATCCCCTCCAGGAATGTTCACATTTACACAATACAAAATACACGAGTCATTTTCTGCATATTTAAGTTGTTAGCAATTCACTTTAAATAACACATAATTATTTTCTAGGCAATATAAATACGTTCAGTAGCTTTTAATTCCTTTCTGCTAGGTTCGGATGCACAATACCCTGAGGCAGGAATCGAACCAAGTACTTTGGCCGGCACAGACGTGCACTGTACCACGCCATCATAATTAAAAAAGATGTTTTAGTTTCTTAACATCGTCACCACGGCCCCGCATACTTAACAATGAAATCAAGATGGTATCGTTTGCAAACTTTTGGCATCACACACTTTAACTCACCTGACCCAGGTGACAATGACGTACGTCCCACAATAGCCTAGACTTTCATAAAGACTTTCAAATGAAGTTGCTTTAATGTGTTTTTAATGCCAAGTAATAACATTCCCTTCTTACCTGTTTGTAAGTATCAAATCAGGGTGAAAAGTTGGAAGGGTGGTGTCAAAATGCGATACATTTTCTGGAGTTTGAGATGGTTGTCTGTTTAGGGGTGACCTTTTTTTTCCCAGTATATGAGTTTGGAATGAGTCACCGCACAACCGAAGACGTTAGCTTTATCGAAGACCCTTTGACATAATTAATTAGGCCATCATTCTTTTATTTTCTTGGCTATTCTCGTGTTGGCTAATATTTGTATATTTGAAATTGCATGTCAAAAATAGCCAAGGCGACTCCATGTATATAATTAGTGACCAACCGAATTTGGACAATAATCGAAAAAGTTACTAATGAAGGCCTAATTCATTCTGTGAAAAGGTCTTTATCGGTAAAGGTTTTTATCGGTGAAGGTCATGGCTCAACTAATTCGAGACGATAGTTTTCTATTGGTGCATTTGGGTATCTTCGTGTCACAGTGGTGAAGCCGTTTGCCTTGTATGGAATAGGTCGCGAGACGGCTCGTTGGTCCTATTTATATAGTTATTTGTCTGAGATTCCTGGGGAATATCGTTTGAAAGTACGGAGTTACGTGCTATGAGCGATACTCTCGGCAGGCGACGTTTCGCTTTCATTTCTAATTATGCCACAGTGACAAGGGATCAACCACAGTACTATTTCTTTGCTGATATTGCTGAAAGGCAGACAGCAAAACATGAGTTCATTCATACTCTGGTCTTGTGATCTTTCTATGCTAGAACGGATCTGGTTCACATCCTGTCAGCCGTGAGAATTTTTTTTCTTTTATCCTCAAGCTTCCTACTTGAATTATCAGTTCCAAAGACCACCTTCCTTTTATATATCTGTAAGCAATTCATTATCATCTTTGCTGTCTCTGTTATTGCTTGTTTATCTGCTTTGACGTTGTTGGGATATTTGCCAGAGGGTATCGCGTTTTTCATTTCTTTTCCACATGGAGCTTTAACAAGGCCGTAGATAAGGGAGGTGAATGACCTTACCCAACCCCCCCCCCCCCCAAGAAATTAGAATATGACTTTTAGTACAACGAACTTAGCCAAAAGGCGAGTTAACTCCACATTTCCCATAACAATTCTCGGGGGGGGGGCCGGGGGGGGGGGGGGGCGCTTCAGATATCTAATGACAGAAGTGCGGTTTTGATTGAAAATGTGCGAGTGTCATGTTTTTAGGTATAATCCCCATACATCCCTTACTGCGGACGTATCCACTATAGCCCTGAGCTATTATATTTATTCATGCCTCACTACCATTCACTGAAATCCATCTGTTTGATAATTTCTATTTTGAATTCTAATACAACACCTGGTCGTTTAATCATTCTACATCTGTACCATATGTTACTTAATACCCCACATCAAATAACAAGAGAATCCTGAAGCTAAACGCTTATATCTTTTATAGGAGATTGCACTGATCAATTATTAGGCAACCCTTAATTATATATATATATTCATACATGCACATGCATCGTTGAAGACTGAAATCGCTCGATGACTGTGTGCTGAAGCATCCAATGTGGTATGCCTACATCCCTGATGAGTTACGTGTGTGTATATATATATATGTTATGTTGCTGTTGTTGTTCGTCCATCACAAGTGATGCTGACCATTTGTTACATCCACTTTTGAAAATTCAATTTTAGTTATGTCCTTAATTATGAGTTCGTAGATGGCTAATGAGCCCTATTCGAGCTGTACATGTCCTTGGACAGTTTGGACATGGAATGACGACTATAGACGGATCTTGGTCTATCCGTGACTTTCTAGCTGCTCTCCGCTGTTGAGCCGCTGCATTTCTCTTCTTTTCACAAGATGATGCACTCTTTTTTATGTTAGAACGCCATGTAATCTATTTTGTGCAAGTTCTTCCCATGTATCGTGGTCTATTTCAAAGGCTTTCAGTGAGTCCTTTAACGAGTCCTTGTAGCGCTTCCTTTGGCCACCTTGAGATCGTATACCCTTCTCTAGCTCACCATAGAGAAGTATCTTTGGCAGACGATGGTCTGGCATACACACCAAATGACCTGCCCAACGAATCTGTGTCTGCATCAAGATCGTGTCAATGCTTGGGATACCAGCTCTATCAATGACAGTGGTATCTGGAATCTTGTCTTGTCATCTGATGTTCATAACTTTTCTGAGACAATTTGTATGAAAATGATTGAGTTTTTTCACATGACGTCTATACACAGTCCATGATTCACTAGCATTTCACCATATATATATACACACACAGTCATCCCTGGTTAATTTATCACAGCTCCAGTACATCACGGATTTCTAAAAACATATTTACAGTATGTACACTTTAGTTACATCTACGTATGTTACACACACACGTATCATATTTATATTATTTATACATTATTTTATGTACCCGGTAAGTTATTTATACTATTAATATTTTATTTATATGATTGAAACTATTCTTTAATGTTCTAATGATAACATATGCACTTATATGGTTTCATATACACTTATTGATATTTAAATACACAGAAAATGTACGTGTACTAAAAATGAGAAGATGACTCTACTTCACGGTTTTTCACTTATCCCGACCGGTTCTGGTCCCTAGTAACCGCGATAACTGAGGGATGACTGTGTGTGTATATATATATATATGAACTTAAAGTAAACCAGTACCTACTTGAGCTAAGTACGTAGCAGTAACAATAACTATTACAACAATAACCACAACAACTACACTACTATCAGCAATTAAAATAACAGCAACAACAACCACGCTAAAAACGACCACAACAAAAGTAACAGCGACATTACTAACTCCAATTAAAACAAAAAACAACGACTACAACATCAAGAACAGCGACCATGACAACACCTACAACCACTATCACAACAACAATCACATTAAAAACACCAATAACACTATCATCATCATTGGTTGATTGATAATGAAAGAAGACAGCAGACAAACAAACATCACTAACTTTTTCATCTTCTTGTGACTGTACTTAATACTGTAAGCTGTGTGAAGGAGGTTGTCCTGGTCTATCTCTTGCTCAAATCTGCTCCTCAAATCTTTTTGTAAGTACTAGCAATAAATACACAAAATATAAATCAGTATACATGGAAGAAATATATGTTTAAAATAAATGTTTCAGATTGCCTTATCTCATCACCAGCCTTGTGAATTTGTCTGCCTCCATCTTTGCTATAATTTCTATCCTTGTTCCAGTATCACTAAGGACCTCTAAAACACGTTTTAGCTGTCAGTGGTATTTTCAATATAGAATACAGATGCAAATATGTGAACACAGATATAGAATACAGATGTAAATATGTGAACACAGATGTAGAATACAGATGTAAATATGTGAACACAGATGTAGAATACAGATGTAAATATGTGAACACAGATGTAGAATACAGATGTAAATATGTGAACACAGATATAGAATACAGATGTAAATATGTGAACACAGATGTAGAATACAGATGTAAATATGTGAACACAGATGTAGAATACAGATGTAAATATGTGAACACAGATATAGAATACAGATGTAAATATGTGAACACAGATGTAGAATACAGATGTAAATATGTGAACACAGATATAGAATACAGATGTAAATATGTGAATACAGATGTAGAATACAGATGTAAATATGTGAACACAGATGTAGAATACAGATGTAAATATGTGAACACAGATGTAGAATACAGATGTAAATATGTGAACACAGATATAGAATACAGATGTAAATATGTGAATACAGATGTAGAATACAGATGTAAATATGTGAACACAGATGTAGAATACAGATGTAAATATGTGAACACAGATGTAGAATACAGATGAGAGTATGTGAAACATACCAAATAAGAAATGTGGTCTATGAATATACTGAATACAAGCTGTGACATGTCAAGGGAGCTAATGTAGTGAAAATATGAATCTAAGGTGGAGAAGAGTTATCCATACTGATACTCATGTTTCTAGTGAATTGTATGGCCATCGAACATGAATTTCCATGCTGTTGTTGGCTCTTACTTCCTATGTGTAATGAGGTATATTCTGCAGAAGTTTATTTCATATCTAAAAAAGACTTAACTCTCATTGGTCTATTTATTATATGTTATGTTATGTTCCTTCAGGGCCATAGGCAGGGAATAGGGCAGAAACCATAGCTTTCCATTTCTGTTGCCAGGTCTTTTAGTTCTTGGGTGTTGTTTAGGTTCATTGACATGCCTTCTCTATTAATGATTCTTCGTAGAGTTTCTCTAGGTCTCCCTCTTCTTCTTACTCCCGGTGGCACCCAATTTAGTGACTGATGGGGAATTCTTAGGCTGTTCATTCTGAGAGCATGACCACTGTGTCTATCTCCTTTTGTCAAATGAAGGAAGATATATAGGTTTGTTTGCTTTCCTCTCTTATAGAAGTGTTAGATTTAAAGTTATTCCACTTAATGTTCAGAATGGTACATAGGAATTTGTATTCAGAGGAGTTAAGTCTTTTATCTGTGGCTTTTGTGACATTCCAATTTTTGTATCCATGTGATAGAATAGGGATGATGTTGGAGTTAAACAATCTGAGTTTTGTGGTGTTTCTTAGTGTGTTTGACGTCCAGATGTTACGTAGTTTATTGAAAGCACCCGCTGCAAGGTCAATACTGTGTAAAATTTCTTTTGATGTGTCTCCATCCAGTGCTAGATTGGTGCCTATATATGTAAAATTTCTTTTGATGTGTCTCCATCCAGTGCTAGATTGGTGCCTATATATGTAAAATTGCTGATTTTTAATAATGGAACATTTTTTTTATGTCATCGTTGGATCTCATGAAATCTAGTATATGAGTTTTTGATGTGTTGATTTTCAGGCCTGACTTCAGTAGTGTTGGAGACTGTCAAGCTTAGATTCAGCATCTGTGTGGTTTGCACTTAAAATTATTTTTATTTAAAAATTATTTTTTTATTAATTAATTAAAATTATGTATTTTATGGCAAATATATAATTCGTATGGCCCCATTGGCTAGGGCACATAGGTGGGTATGGTTGCTATTCTTTGCTCCCATTTTAGGCATTGGTAACACACTGGAGAGGAGCGCGGTAGCCTAGTTAATAGTGAAGTTGCTTACTATCACTAAGTTACAGCATACCAGGTTCGAAATCACGTCCGTACAAAAAATGTTTGGGTCATGATTTCTTGTTCCTCTGGTCAACCCTAGCTCCTCTAGTCAACCCAGTTCTAAATGGGCACCTGATGCGTGAGTAAGAGTAGGTAAACACAGCAAGGAAAGGAACTGGCTACTCCACCTAATAGTTGCTGCTGCTTTGTACATGAAGAGTTTTTTCATCTCTGATGGCAGTTTGCTGCCATGGGACCTACTTTGACCTAACACACAGGTGCTATGACATGAGACCTACCTTGATCTAACACACAGGTGCTGTGACTTGGGACCTACCTTGATCTAACACACAGGTGCTGTGACATGGGACCTACCTTGATCTAACACACAGGTGCTGTGACATTTTGTTAGGTTTACTTTTTGTGGTGGGTAGGTAACTACAGAAATGTCTGCACTTTCCAAACTAGCAGCTGTAAACATACTGAAATCAAACATTACAATAGATACCTTACCTTAAGTAAACCCTCCATGTCTAGTGTTAGCAACTCCTCCTGACAGGACTGTAATATTGCAATACCAACCCGGAAGATTATCTCCATTCCCTGAAATATTCCCCCAAAAAAAGTTATAAAAGGTATAGAGAATTGTCCTACATTGTACTTTGATTCCCACTATATACACTCCGCAGATCTTAATAGCATAGAACATCGCCAGCCAAGAGAACTACTTATAGCATGAAACTCTGTAGCTTCAATAGATTTCTCTTCTTCTTTCGTTGACATAATGTACTTCTATCAGAAGTTTTATCTCATCTGTAAACCTGATTTTGTCTTGAACTCATCCCAGAGGTCTGTATAGTTTTTCTTCCACTGCTATTTCTCTGGACCAATGTGCATGCCTCAATATTTCATATTCTGGGCACTCCTGAAGAATATTGTCCACTGTCTGAAGTGCCAGTCCCACATGTAAACAACACAGTTGTGCTACCAATCTTAAACTGCATATACACATGGCTGCGGAGTCAGATGTGTCCTGTTCTGAGGTGTAGAATGTCAATTTGTTGTGAGATGTTCATAATTTGGTTGTCATTTTGTGTTGGTGTTGGCTTTCTAATTGCTCTGATCACGATTATGTTTCTGGTACGTTATTGGCACGTCTGGTTGATCATCAGAAGCTCCATCCTTAGCCAGATATGCTTTCTCATTTTCAGGTATCCCACAATGCAATTGTATCCCCTGCGCAGCTACTTTACTCTGATTGCTTAGTTAGATCTGCAGTATTTACATCTAAAACAAAATAGAGAGAGAGAGCTCTAGAAAAATCTTTGTGGTTATTCCTTACCTCTGACACAAACAGGTCCATGATCCTGCGAGCCAGAGAGAGAGGAAGTGATGTGACATATAACGTGAGAAACCAGGAAGATGCATACATGGACGTGTCAAAGTTTTGAGTTTGGAAGTGCACCAGCAGTACAGGCAACAGCTCCTAAAGAAGAAGAGAAAAAAACTGCTTATTAGTGACATGCAATGTGCATTTATACGGTCCTTTCCACATTAATACCCTTACCAAATGGAGGTGACCTTTAGAGGGGTGTTAAGTGTTGATATGAAACATTTCCGTTTTTAAAGTAATGTCACTGATCTGACAAAATGGCTCTTATCAGTACATACACCAGTCAGGAATGTATGAATTCATGTGACGGCAATCTATCACAGTCTAAGAAATAGTGACCTATATTTTGCTTTATTTAACACCCTTCTAAGAAATTGTGCCCATATAGGATGGATATTAATGTGGAAAGCTTAACTTTTTAAATGTAACTAAAGTAAATAAAACCATTAATTACTACATGATTTTATGTCCATGAGTTTAGGATCGACAATAGGCAGAAATGCAAAAATATATGATCCGATGGATGAAAATAGAAAACACAGGGAACCCTGTATGCTTAATGGTGGTGAAAAAGACTTTTGGTAAAATGGCACTGATTAACAGTTGCATTATTCCTTATTCTTCTTAGTATAGAAATTTAATGGAGGAGATGGGTGCCACCGAATTAAAACATTGCCCACTAAAATATTTTATTGGACTTTCAAAGATGGTCTTGCAGGGAACCGTTAAGTTTATTCCTTAAAAGAGACAGACATAAGAGAATCTTGGCTTGAGAACACCAAGAAATAGTCAGGGTGTAATTGCTTCGTACTTGTCTGTAGAACTGAAGCTAGGGATGTATGACTAGCTTTTTTTTGCATGTTATTGCATGTCTGCATACAAAATTGTGGGACCCCCAGCATACAGACAATAGATACATTGCTCATCTCTGAGTAACAGGTGAGACTCTGAGTCTCGAAGCATTGCAACCCTTTAAGAGTTAATCTTCTGGTGGAAGCTCCACCATTGCACATGAGAAAACAAACACATTATCGCTCATAATTCCTGGTGATCAAAGCAAGGAAACAAACACACAATCACACAAACAAACCTGGATTAAACATTCCAACTTGAACATGCAGAGACCCAGCTCTGCCATACTGGGCTTGAATAACTCTCTGAGCTTCTGCTCCTGCATCAGGTGCACCAGCACTGCAAAAGCATCTTCCTCTGGCATCTGTGAATGACATAACACACAATAACTCTATGCACAAATCTGTGAATGACATAATACACAACTTTATGCACAAATCTTCAGTGATTCAATTGATCAATACTCAGTGCTAGTGATTTTTCAACCAACCTAATACAATGAAATCCCTCTATAACACATCCTTTTATAACAAATTCCCCTATATAACAACATTTTTCAAAATCCGCAGTTATATTTATTCTTTATTGTTTCTACTGTATATAGTGAATTTTTGTTATAACATAAATATTTCAGTGGTCAGGACCAAGTTGTTATAATGGGATTTTACTGTATACATTAAACCAACCTAACAAACCTTTCAACCAAATTGCCTAAAACATATTTTAATAAATTTACTTATAAAAACATATTTTATCCAACCTACCCCCATATGACCACAGAACATCTGTATCCAGTCACAGAACATCTGTATCCAGTCACCTGCATCAAACATACCCCATATGACCACACAGAACATCTGTATCCAGTCACAGAACATCTGTATCCAGTCACCTGCATCAAACCTACCCCATATGACCACACAGAACATCTGTATCCAGGCACCTGCATCAAACCTACCCCATATGACCACACAGAACATCTGTATCAACTCACCTGCATAAGTAGAAGGCCGACAATAAAACCACTGCCCTGACAGTAACCAACCTCCCGGTCATGAAGTGAGTATGCCTGTATACCAACATAAAATGCAAATATTAGATGCAAGTCTGTAGCATTTAACATAGGTAATAAGAACATGGGCCATAATTTTGGGGAAGTTCATAAAACTTCAAAAAGCCTATAATAGCGAATAGTCGGTCAGTGCAAAGTTCAATATGTCACTACATCAACATCAGCACAGTGTAATGAAGACTGAGAAAGAAAACACATTTATGTAATCACATTATAAGGATAACTGGAGAGGAGCTGGACGCCACCTGCAAAACATTTCACCCACTGAAATATTGCAATGGATAATCAAACATCACAGACAGGACATGACAAGATTTTTCCTCACTCGTCCGCATTGTTGAAGATAGAAATCACTGTAAGACTCTTGTGTGTTCATGCATTTAACATCGTACCCATACGATTCTTAATGGTTACAGGTTTATTGATAGATAGAATAGTGAATAAGTAAATATTTGTTATTTATCAAGAAGGTGATGATCAAACACAGAATTCATTCATTTTCCTTTTGCGCTGAAGTTAGTGCATAGGGCAGAGGTCAAATCTCTCCAATTCTCTCTGTTCAAAGTTATTCTATGCAGTTCTTGAATAGTATGAATTGTGGTTGTTTTACTTTCTCTAAGTATTGTTCTTCTGAGTGTTTCTTTTGGTCTACCCCTTGCTCTTTTGTAGGTATCCATTCAAGAGATTGATGAAACACAGAATGGAATCACAAAATAAAACTGCGGACTACAAGCTACACTAAAGCAATGTTATAATACACCGTACCATCATCATAAAACCCATAAACCCTTCAGGTGTTCTAGAGGTACATTCTGTAAACATAAACACACAAATCTCAGCCATGCCTCCATGTTCTCAGTTCTTTGTTTGACTGTGAAGAATCTTAATACTGTCTTTAATATTATCAATCCAAACTTTCTTCCTCCTCTTCTTTTTTCCAATCTGAGCTGTTACCTGCAGGATAGTTTTAGATAGGAAATCATATATATATTTTACAGGTCTAGAAAACAAGAAACAGAGAATGACCTTGTCTTTAATAGAAGATAAACTACCGTACTGTTCATTTAGGTATTAGGTCTGTTGATTATCATCTGCGCACACCAGACATGTCCATAGGTGCTCAGATCTCTGGTTCAGTAAATCTCTCAGGATATAATGGCTGATGATTCAGGCCTTATGTTGGTTCAGTGCACTTCTTGAAATATTTGTTATGTAATGTTCATTTATATAAAACTTTCATTTTTGTCAAAAACATAAACAACATCGAAACTATAGTTTATGCAATGATAAAGAAGCTTGACTTCTCATATCTATGATGGCTTCTTTAGGTACACTACAAGCAGACACCACCACATAGTCGAGTTATTTTTCTTGTTTATGTTTGTCAATTTCCTGTTCATCACTTAATAATTTAAATATTAATTTATTTTAAAGTTTTTTTGTTAGGATAGTTGTGTTTTATATAACTAACCCTAACCCCAACCCTAAATAAATAAATATTTTGATTATTAAATGATGAAAATGAAATTTACATAGACAAGGGAAATAAACAAACATGTGGTGGTATATACTTGTACTGTACCCTTCTGTATAAGTGGCCAGCATCAAAAGTACCTCAACCTAATCCAATCAGCTGTGATCTTTCTGTTATTGAAACAATTGCAACTATAATTATAATTACTAATGCAATCTTCTGTCTCTGAACTGGCTATAAATAAGAACAATGGCTTGTTCTATGATGTGTCCAGAAGGAATATGGTACCAAATACTGTATGAAATTTAGTTGGTCTATCAGGCACAAAATAAGCAGTGTTTGTAATAAGTGTGTTACAAGATCTGTAAGCCTGTAGACCTTCTATATCTCTAGACGGAAACTCATCTTCAACAAGTCTGCCTCGAGTGCTACTATTTTGACTAAATAATCAATCATTCTTACCTTCATGACATTAAACAAACTTTCCTGTCCGAATCCATCCTTTTCTTTAAAGAAATCATGATCCGGGAATGTCCGAGCAATGTCTCGGCGAATCAGCTTCTCACACGGTGATTTCTTCTTCATGTGTTCAGCATACTCTTGCTTCCAGACTGAGTCATGAACACCTAGTATCAGCTGCCAGGCCATTCCACGGAACTCATGAGGGATGCCTTTCCTGACAAGCTCCTAGAGATAGAATAGATGTGTACTGTTGAAATATGTCACCATTCATAATATATTTAAATCAAGAAAGTCCTGTCTACTGTTCCTATCACTATCTAGTCATGTTAGAAGTGCGCAACAATCAATGAAGGGCCAGTTTTCTTTCAGTCTTCATTCTACCTTTAGTCTTCAGTTTACTTTTAGTCTTCAGTTTACTTTTAGTCTTCAGTTTACTTTTAGTCTTCAGTTTACTTTTAGTCTTCAGTCTACTTTTAGTCTTCAGTCTACTTTTAGTCTTTAGTCTACTTTTAGTCTTCAGTTTACTTTTAGTCTTCAGTCTACTTTTTGTCTTCAGTTTACTTTTAGTCTTCAGTCTACTTTTAGTCTTCAGTTTACTTTTAGTCTTCAGTCTACTTTTAGTCTTCAGTTTACTTTTAGTCTTCAGTCTACTTTTAGTCTTCAGTTTACTTTTAGTCTTCAGTCTACTTTTAGTCTTCAGTCTACTTTTAGTCTTCAGTTTACTTTTAGTCTTCAGTTTACTTTTAGTCTTCAGTTTACTTTTAGTCTTCAGTCTAATTTGAGTCTTCAAACTACTTTTAGTCTAATTTGCACCTTCTGTGTTTGTTTGATTCTATAGTGATAAAGATCTGTGAGGTTGAAATGTCAATACTGTGCATTTGTTTAACATAAAACTGCTATTAAAACTATTATATATTTTGTCCTTATATTTATTTTCCATAGAGTATACAGGTCTACTTTCCTTTCATTCAACATAACTACTACTGTCTCGCAATCATTCAACATAACTACCGCTGTCTCCCAATCATTCAACATAACTACTACTGTCTCCCAATCATTCAACATAACTACCGCTGTCTCCCAATCATTCAACATAACTACTACTGTCTCCCAATTGTTCAACATAACTACCGCTGTCTCCCAATCATTCAACATAACTACAGCTGTCTCCCAATCATTCAACATAACTACTACTGTCTCCCAATCATTCAACATAGAGTACACTCAAGGCTACCACTGTCTCCCACTCCTTCAACATTGAGTACACACAAGGCTAATTTTATCTCCCACTCGTTCAACATTGAATACACTCAAGGCTACTACTGTCTCCCACTCATTCAGCATAGAGTACACATGTGGCTACTGCTGCATTAATACTATTTTTTTGCACGAGACAAAATTTGATCAATGAACTGTGACTCACCCGAAGAAATGCTGGCTTCTTTTTTACAGAGTCCCAATCATTGATGATGCGACCCCAGATCTCCCAAAGGGACTCACTGGAATGCCCTACAATAAAACAAAAGTTGTCTGAAGGAAATATATTTCAAATATATATAAACACCCCAACCACATCTATATTGCCTCTAATTTCCCACTTTCCAGTTTGTTTATAATGAATGCACGCATTTTCTCTTTACTAGATGCGTTTCCATTCCTGCATCATGGAGACGTGGCTTGATGAAATCTAAGTCATCTAATCTATTTTGTTTATTATTGTGGTGCTTACTGTTGTTTGTCTCTTGAAAAAGGTTCGATTTCAGCCGATACGTGGAGAATTGTCCTGTTTAGTTTTATTGTATGTTTTTATATATTCTTTTTTTATATATTCATAGGCAAGATAAGTGTTTTTAGTAACCTGTTTAATTCATTTTGCTTTACTATTTGTTCATTCGGTTACTGAGGCACCCTCCACTTTGTCGGACACCCTCCGACTATTTGGTTATTTATATAGGAATCTGGTTATAGTATATATCTTACCATTAAGCGAAGGGGTGGGAGCTGTACATTTCTGTTCAAGGCCAGATGTGATGCCTGAGTCATACTACGCTCGTGTTTGTGGAGGGTTGTCGTGATGTCATTGATCCATCTCTTTCTCTGTCTTCCCTTGGCTCTGTAACCAGCTGATTGTTTGTTATAAGCTCTCAGTGGTATTTGAGAGAGGACAGGGTTGCTATGATGTAAGTTCTGAATAATTAATTATGTTATTGTTTTTAAATGTCATCAGCTGTATAAAAAATCACCCGTTGTCCTAGAGTAATATATGGGTGTGTTTTAACCCACTTGAATCTTAGAATGAACAAGAATATAGAGGATTACCTTCATTGTATTAGATTCTAAGTCTCATGCAGAGTTATTATACATAAAAACTGGTTGAAAACGTGTAGAGAATTGACTTCACTGTATTAGTTTCTAAGTCTCTGTAGTGACTTACAATGTAGTTACATATTATGGATATAAATATGAATATATACATGACAACCACAACAAATGTGTGTCTGCATCAGGATAATGTCAATGCCAGGGATACCAAATCTGTCAAGGACAGTGGTATTCAGAATCATGTCGTACCATCTGATGTTCATAACCATTATTGTATATAAATGGTGAGGACAGACCCTGAGGAAGTATACATTTGTCACTCATGTTTTCTATACTAGGATGTGGATTTTTAATTTCAGCTCAAGGTTTATTTGATGGATAGATTCTCCAATGCTTTTGCAGGTCCAAGTTCAATACTTGACTCAAACTGACTGCAGTGTGCAATGGCACAAGATGGGCAATCTTGTACACAGTGATCAGGAGGGGAGTAGGGAGGGGAGGGAACTTTGCAGTGATTTTTTTGCAATCTTGAGTCATGTTGCAGATTAAAGGGTTGAATAGACTGCCAGAAGACATGGGTCTTGAATGGGTATTCAGCAAGTGTATCACTGCAGAAGACATGGGTCTTGAATAGGTATTCAGCAAGTGTATCACTGCAGAAGACATGGGTCTTAAATGGGTATTCAGCAAGTGTATCACTGCAGAAGACATGGATCATGAATGGGTCTTCAGCAAGTGTATCACTGCAGACGACATGGGTCTTAAATGGGTATTCAGAAAGTGTATCACTGCAGAGATCATGGCGTTGAGTACCAAAAAATACTTTGTACCTCCTTAGTTGCCACTTATGTCATTCATGACAGAAATAATTCAATCACTTAATGAGAATGAAAACATATTGGTCAGCAGCAAGAGAATACAACATGAGAATAGAAACAAACATAAAAAACCAAGAAGAAGGTGGATTGAAGGAGTTACTAACACTTTAAGACATTATATTGCTGCATAACAAGTGATCAAACATACCATTACATTGTCATTCAAAATCATGTGATGCTTAACAACACAAGCAGTGAACAGACAACAGAGAAGCTCTACTGCTATTTAACAATTATGCGGTCAATGAAAATGTTCTCAATATATAGAAAACTCAACTTTGACATACATGTCAAATTGTTCAGATTTTCTTTATTTTGTACAGAATATACTTAGATCTCTTTGAACACATCTGTATTAATTTTAATATTTACCTTCGAACAATCCTGTATTAATCTTTAATATTTACCTTCGAACAATCCTGTATTAATCTTTAATATTTACCTTCGAACAATCCTGTATTAATCTTTAATATTTACCTTCGAACAATCCTGTATTAATCTTTAATATTTACCTTCGAACAATCCTGTATTAATTTTAATATTTACCTTTGAACAATCCTGTATTAATTTTAATATTTACCTTCGAACAATCCTGTATTAATCTTTAATATTTACCTTCGAACAATCCTGTATTAATCTTTAATATTAACCTTTAGCGGTATGTTCCTAATAGAGAATATGAGCAGAATTTGGATTCAAAGTACAGAATTTTAAAGATTTCCCTGGTGTTGTTTCTGAGAATCTGTATGACTGCTCCCATACTACAAGGTATTTGCTTTTGTTTGTTTTCAGTTGCCCTTTTTTGCAAGTCTGCTACTTCATTTCCTGCTAGATCACTATGTCTGGGAATCCATTGCATGATCATACTGACTGGATGTGCGGAGACTGGGAATCCATTGCATGATCATACTGACTGGATGTGCGGAGACTGGGAATCCATTGCATGATCATACTGACTGGATGTGCGGAGACTGGGAATCCATTGCATGATCATACTGACTGGATGTGCGGAGACTGGGAATCCATTGCATGATCATACTGACTGGATGTGCGGAGACTGGGAATCCATTGCATGATCATACTGACTGGATGTGCGGAGACTGGGAATCCATTGGATGATCATACTGACTGGATGTGCGGAGACTGGGAATCCATTGCATGATCATACTGACTGGATGTGCGGAGACTGGGAATCCATTGGATGATCATACTGACTGGATGTGCGGAGACTGGGAATCCATTGGATGATCATACTGACTGGATGTGCGGAGACTGGGAATCCATTGGATGATCATACTGACTGGATGTGCGGAGATACGACTGTGTTCTGCTCTTGCTATGTGTAGAATATCTTGATGTTCATATGTGGGGTATGTTTAAGTGCTTCCAATACTGAAATGGAGTCTGTAAAAATGACTATATCTTATGGTTTTTGTTCTATGAGATCAAATTGTTGGTGTAGTAACTCAATGGCTGTCTTGATGGCCTTAGAATCTGCTTCATAATTTAAGCAGTTTTCATCACAAGAGCCACATAACTCTTAGGCAGATCTATCAGGGTATTGTATATGGATGTCATATCCTGGAAAAACAGGTAGCCTTGAAAGTGGATCCATCAATGTATGCCTTGATTGTTTAATGATGGGTAACTGTTTATGATATCTAGGGCACATATCTACCGGATTGTTGGTGGTGTTCCCTTATTGGTTGTTTTATTTAGTAATTTTTTTTAATAATTGGTCTGTGCAAGTTCTCCCAAGAGGATGGTCCGAGGTACTTGTTTTCTAGTTCTCTCTCTTGCTGTAGATGGTGTTTGTCATCTTCCTCTCAGTATATATCAAGTAGAGACAGTTGTTCTAGTCTTTTTGTTTGTTTCCAAGTGTCAATAAATATTTTATTTGGATGGTCATTCTTTCATTTCTTATACATTTCTTCTGATTACGACTGTGCTCCTTTCCGTCCGATATCCAGCGGCTCTACATTTGCATCTATAGTATATCACATACTGCTGTGGGTGTTTATCACATCCCTCCACAGACTAGTCTCAGAGCTTGGTTCTGCACCCTATTTAGGGATTAGATGGTAGCATTACTCACAATGGTCTGGAGAGAAAGATTATAATCCATTACTGATCTCACATAGCCGAGATACAGTTGGCAGAAAGTCTATTTGTCTGCTCCCCAGTTTGTACAAGCTAGTCTCCATAATGAAATTTAGGTATTTATTTGATTTTCCTCTTAGATTTTTTATGTGGTCTTTTAGTTTTAGTTGTCTGTCCAGTTTTACTCTAAGATATACAGGGGATTCTTCCTTTGTTAATATTTCCACACTCATTTTGATGATAGATCTTCTTGCTTTTTTATTACTTTGTGAGAGAAAACTGTGTAAGCAACTATCTGTGTGTTGATTTTTCGTTTCCACAATTCACAATGTACTGAGATTGTGAGGAGAGCTCTGTTGATCTTTGCTTTTGCCAGGATGTGATATTTATCAGTGATCCAGATGGCAAAGTCATCAGTAAACAATGCGGCATAATGAGATGTTTCACCAGATCATCAATGAAAATAAGTTAGAGGTGTAGCTTAAAGGAGAGCCTTGAGGCAGTCCCTCCTTCAGTGTTCTTTTGCGGGATAGTGTACTGGCATAGCTGGTGGCTATGGTTCTTTTTTTGTCAGAAGTCCTGTATCCAATTAAACATCTTCCACCTATTCTCATTCTGCTCAAATTCAGCAATTTGTCCTTGTCTCCAGACTTGCCATTCTGCTTGCTATTCCGTCAGTCATCTAAAAGTATATAAGGTCAGTGTCCCAGTCAGTTGTTGGCTATTGGTTCTTTAAGTCTTTTCAGTAAGGGACATATCTCCCCTCTCCCCTGGTCACTCCCATTATCATTTTGTAGTGTATTCATAACTGCTATAATTAATTCAACCCAGTCTCTTCTCATCACGTTGTCATTCACTATAGCTTTAATCGCCAATGTGTCAGCTCTCTCATTGCCTCTGACTCCCGCATGTCTAGGACAATGATGTTCCATGTGATGCTCCGGGCATTATTGAGAAGAATTTCCCACTCTTTTCTTATTACGCATTTTCCAATCTTGTGCAGCATACTCTGGAATATATATATATATTTTAGAGGCCTATATAAAGTAGTGGAATCATACCATGTACAGTTTATGGTCAGAGACTGACGAAGCTTGATAAGATTCAATAGTTTATCGTTACTGTATGAAATAAAAACAAATACCTGGTATAGCCACTGATTTCTTCATTATTTTTTGGTCAAGGCAACACAGGGCAAATATGGAACAATGATTGGTGCTGCCTTGCTGTCATCTATTTAATTTCATACTTACAATAACTTCAATATACACTCAAGATTCAATTGAATATTTTATTAAACACAGGATTATAACTTCTTGAAGAAGCACAACATTTTCAATCTAAGACCAGAAGAGTTTATATTGGGTAATTTATTAGCTATATCAGTGAGCAAGCTATATTATCTTATAAGGTGCATACAAGCGGGGCAAGTTAGCTAGCAAGATACTGGCTAGGGGTATGCAAGCAAGTAGGTGAACATGATCACAAGTCTGGATAGAGTATAAGGTTTGGGGTAGTGTGTATAAGGGAAGGAGCTATAAATGAAACAGGAGATTATTAACAATTTATTGAAAGTTATATTAGGGGGTTTATGTTCAGGGGCTTATGTTAGGGGGCTTATGAATGCATGTTTGGTTTATGGATCTCTGAAGCATCCAGCTATCTCAACAATAAACTTATGAACTTCTTGTCTGTGTACTGTCTAGATCTCTCAACAATAAACTTATGAACATCTTGTCCGTGCACTGTCTAGATATCTCAACAATAAACTTATGAACATCTTGGTTAGTGTATAAAATATATAATACTCTGAAATAATCTAATATTTATTCCTCAGATATTCTCTACATGTTCTGTTTTTTGTATAGTCTTCATTGCGATGTTTTCTCTGATTCAGCTTGTAATTAGTGTGTAGGTTTAAAATACATACAATGGATATAAATATGGATATGTGGATATATACATGCATAAATATAGTTATGTATATATGAGCATATGCATGTAAAACTGGTGAATGGTGTCAGTATGTGCAGGATAGAACTGGATAAGACTTGGTTATGGAAAAACCTGCATTGTAACATGGGTTTACCAGGAAACACGCTGCCTTCAAGTGAATTATCACCACCAGCGGAGCCTCTCCTGACAGTATGAGATTTTCTCAAAATGGGCATAATGATCTTCTTAATAGATTTCCCTTGTTTAGGTGATAAAGGTGGACTTCCTCCTGGTTCCAATTCTTCTAAGAAAAGATGGATTTCCAAGAAAGGTATTAGCTATGGTAGTATCTAAGTTGAAGTGTCAGACCAGACTCTACAAATCAGAATGCTTCAAGGTTTCAGTAAACTAAATTTTCATGACATTCTTCTTCGTCTTCTGCGTTCATTCTCAAACCCCTGTAAACTACGGTAGTATGTAGTCTGGAGAATGGAATGCTTTCTTTCTGTCATGGCTGCGATATCTGCACCTTTTGTACTGATACATTCAACTTCAGCATGGCTTTTGGGTCCATCTGATTCTGTATGAGATGGGACCGCCAATTGCACCCCATAACTTCCTTAGTCAATTCCTATGGCATATATGAAAGGGTAGTGTTACTATTATTTGCTTCCCTTTCAGGCACTAGCAAAAAGCAGGAGACATTTTAATGAAATAAATCTTGTTGATAGATTATCTTGATTCTTAAACCAGCGTTAAACCACGCGCCAACACATTACATTCTATAGACTACATCCTGCTAAACTGCAGGAGTTTAAGAATGTTCTCTTGGACTACATCCTGCTAATCCGCAGGAGTTTGAGAATAAATGCAGAAGAAGATACAAACATCATGGCAAAAGGGACATTCACGTAAATGCTCCTCCCATTCCACCAGCTATCCAAGAGTATGCAGACGCAAAAGTCCAAGTAAGATGTTGATTATTTGATCTCCGGATGTTTCCAGATAGGAAATATTTTCTGCCCTCACAATAATTGCCATGTAATTACCAGTACAATTTGTTTGGATGATTTACTGTTAATCAACAATCAATTTGTTTGGATGATTTACTGTTAAACCACAATTTGTTTTGATGATTTACTGTTAAACCACAATTTGTTTGGATGATTTACTGTTAAACCACAAATAAGTGTGAAAGCAGTTGTGTTTGTGAGGTGGGTCACTTTCCTTGGTTTTTTGGTTATGATCAACAAGAATTACAAGTGATGAAGCTCTCATTTCCTATGTATAATGGTGGTTTCTCCAGAGCTTTCTTTCATACCCAGAACACTCCAACTCTCAGTGGTATGCAATGCTGCAAGAAGATGCTCAGAAGACTCCAACTCTCAGTGTTATGCAATGCTGCAAGAAGATGCTCAGAAGACTCCAACTCTCAGTGTTATGCAATGCTGCAAGAAGAAGCTCAGAAGACTCCAACTCTCAGTGGTATGCAATGCTGCAAGAAGATGCTCAGAAGACTCCAACTCTCAGTGGTATTCAATGCTGCAAGAAGATGCTCAGAAGACTCCAACTCTCAGTGGTATGCAATGCTGCAAGAAGATGCTCAGAAGACTCCAACTCTCAGTGGTACAAGAAGATGCTCAGAAGACTCCAACTCTCAGTGGTATACAATGCTGCAAGAAGATGCTATTGATCAAGAGAGAGCGAGCATATGTGTGTGTGCAGAAGGCATATGGTATATATTGTTTTTGTCCATCACAAGTGATGATAACCATTTGTCAGTTCCACTTTATGGAATATAGTTAGAGCTATGACCTTGTCTATGAGTTAATAAGTGGCTCGATAAGTCCTGTGGTGACCTGAAATATTCTTGTATAGTTTGGCATAAGATGATTACTTTCGATGGTTTTTCATCTGCTTTTAATTATAGTTAATCTCTGTTGTTGAGCTGCTGCATTTCATCCTTTTTTTCCTACACAATTTTGCACATTTTTTTTGTTTACAAACATGTAGCTCTGTTGCATCTTCTCATGTTTCATGTTAAAGGTTTTCAGTGAGATCATTATCGTTTTAATGCCTCTATGATATATAATAATTATATATACAAAATTTAAAGATCTATACATATATAAAGATACACATGAATAAATCAAATGTAAAGATATACAAAATGTGTAAAAAAAAACAACATAGGTTTGAATAAATTAAGTTTTGGTCAATAAACTTGAAAGCGATGTTTTAAAAAGTAATAGAAACAAATCATGAAATCCTATTTGACAGCAGTACACAATTTTCTGTCTATCAAGATGATAGTGTTGTTGTGCTATAAGAAATATAGGTTCTTGTTTGGAACCCATGTCCCTCTATTTGATTATTTCCCTTGGCTATGTTCATCAGTTTATGTTTATCATTTATTAGTTTAAATATTAATTTATTTATGGTTAGGGATAATTATGTAAAACATAACTAACCCTAACCCTAAAAAATGATATCTTTAAATTACTTATAGATTAACTATTGATATAATATTGAGATTAATTCATCCTAAAATAAGCAGGGAGACACATGTTCCAAACCAGAACGGAAATATAATTTATGACTCATGAAATATAATTTATGACTCATGAAATATAATTTATGACTCATGAAATATAATTTATGACTCATGAAATATAATTTATGACTCATAAAATATAATTTTTGACTCATGAAATATAATTTATGACTCATGAAATATAATTTATGACTCATGAAATATAATTTATGACTCATGAAATATAATTTATGATTCATGACAATGACGGATGTGACTTACAAGACTCACAACCTGAGCCACAAAGAGTCTTCCAGAGTGTATACAAGGGAATCAAATGGCGGCTTGTACCATCATTTGTTGTTGTGTGTCCTCTTAGATATGCAGTCCGTAATCTAACTTTTACCAGTTTTGTTTGTGAACCCATCACATTAATGTAGGTTGCTTGGACATACTTTGAGGAAGGCAGAAAAATGTATTGCAAGACAGAAATTAACAGACACTCGACAGAGAAAGAGAAGACAGGGCAGGACTAGAACACTTTGAAGATGAGAGGTGACAAAAGTTCTCAGTGATACTGGTATAACAAGGAAATACCTAAACAAATATAATTACAGGGTAGACTAGAGAGAACTAAAAATCTATACTCTTTCGGGGATCAGGGGTTTATCTGATTGATAGATTTCAGAAGATTTCCTAATTAATTGATTTATTAGGAATTAAGTCATTGATATATTGAAATAAAACATCTACAGCAAGTCACCATTTCATAGCTGATTCTGATGACTACACTTCCCATAGACACCACTAGTTACATAACATACTTCATCATCGATGTCAGGCTAAGCAGTTATGGAAGAGCATTAAAGGTCTTAAAGGTAGGTCCCATGGCATCTGCCGTCGGGGATGAAGATAACTCTTCATGTACTAAGCCGCAGCAACTATTAGGTGGGGTGGCCAGTTCCCTTCCTTGCTGTTTTTTTTTAACCTTCCTAACTCATGCGTCAGGTACTCATTTACAGCTGAGCCGAATGGAGGAGTGGTCGTGTCAAGTGAGAAATCACAACCCGGATTTTTTTTTTTTTTTTAATGTCCGGACGTGGTTTTGAACCTGGCACGCTGTAACCAGATGACAGCAAGCAAGCTCACTATCCACTAGGTTACCACGCTCCTCACGGAAGAGCATAAGTAAGACTAATTTCCAACTATTATTATTACTTTTCAGGTGACATTTTATTAGAAATGTTGGAAATGGAAACTAACTAAAGAACATGAGGAGACAAAACTTACCATGTATAAAATTAAATGTCTAAGAAAAGCAACAAACAGAACCAGAAGAGATCATGTGAGGAATGAAGAGATTACAAGAACTGTTGAAACAATGGCTGCGGTCAAATATACTGAAAAACAGAGACTGAAATGGTTCAGCGAGAATGAATGCTTATTGGCCATCAGCAAGAGCACACAACTTGAAAATAGAAAAACAAGAGGCAGAGGAAAACCAAGAAGAAAGTGGATTGAAGATTTATAAACACATTGAGACATCACAATATTACTGCATATCAAGCAACCAGCATAGCCCAAAATAAAATCATCATTCAATTCTGCAACACCAAACACCAAACAGCAGAGGAAATATGATAGATAGAAGACAGTTAGATAGAAGGCCAAACGGACGAACAGACAGATAGATAGATATATTGAGCATCTCATTTCAAAATAGCCATTACCCTTTTGCCACAACGAAAGTGACAAACTCTAATGACATGCTGAAAATTGATGTTTTAAAACACATGAAAATGGATGTTTTAAAACAAATGAAAATTGATGTTTTAGAACAAATAAAAACGTTTTAGAACAAATGAAAATTGATGTTTAAGAACAAATGAAAATTGATGTTTTAGAACAAATTAAAATGGGTGTTTTAGAACAAATGAAAATAAATGTTTTATAACAAATAAAAACATGTTTTAGAACAAATGAAAATTGATGTTTTAGAACAAATGAAAATTTATGTTTTAGAACAAATAAAAACATGTTTTAGAACAAATGAAAACGGATGTTTAAGAACAAATGAAAACGGATGTTTAAGAACAAATGAAAACTGATGTTTAAGAACAAATGAAAATTGATGTTTTAGAACAAATGGCAGCAACCAGAGTCTTCCAGTAATGTACTGAATAAATCACTGTCATATTTAAGATGAGCAAAGAAGACATAGAAAATTAGTCAAAAGTTACCATTAGAATCCTCAATTTTGTTTGAGTTCTGTTGACTGTAGAAGCTGTTTGAGGATGTACTGGACACAATACTGGACTCTGAACCCTTTCTCGAGTGACCGGGTGTGGCAGAGAATGCTGTTAAGGCTGCATATGACTTCTCATCTGCTTCTAATAATCTGTAATATTGAGAATTTTCTTATACTGTTTTACAAGAATGTGATATGACAACATACAAGGATTAAATTAGTGTATTAAGTAATTGTACAACAAAACAGAAACAAATTATTTCTACAACAAAACAGAAACCAATAATTTCTACAACAAAACAGAAACCAATAATTTCTACAAAACAATAAAAACCAATAATTTCTACAACAAAACAGAAACCAATAATTTCTACGAAAAAATAAAAACCAATAATTTCTATAACCAAAACAAACCAATAATTTCTACAACAAAGCAGAAACCAAAAATTCCTTTAAAAAAATAAAAATCAATAATTTCTACAACAAAACAGAAACCAATAATTTCTACAACAAAACAGAAACTAATCATTTCTACAAAAAAATAAAAACCAATAATTTCTACAACAAAACAGAAACCAATAATTTCTACAACAAAACAAACCAATAATTTCTCCAAAAAAAAGAAATTACGGTAATCATTTCTACAACAAAACAGAAACTAATAATTTCTACAACAAAACAGAAACTAATAATTTCTACAACAAAACAGAAACTAATAATTTCTACAACAAAACAGAAATCAATAATATTTACCCCCCCCCCCCCCAAAAAACAACAGAAGCTAATAAAGTTTGAAATTACTGATAAAAAGTAGAGATGAGTAAGAAACATTTCAACCTGACACATCAGACTTCAGCATGGCATCTTGAATAACTTGACCCAATTTTGGATTGGACAGCCAAATCCACCCCCAAATCTCCTTAGTATTCTCTTACAAACTGCATGGAAGGTAAACAGTGTTCCTATTCTTTACTTCCCTTTTAGGCCCTAGCAACAAAATGGTGTGCATCTATATATGTAAATGTCATGAAACAGAAGATACCCAACCTGTTAGCCTCCTCAAGCTGTCTGAGAAGCTCTTCCTCTGATGGCTTCTTTGCTTCCTCCCTCATAATTCTGCTGGGATCTTCATCTGCGAAGACAGGATTGCATAATGATTGAGAAAGGATTGAAGACATTCATAAATAATGGATCTTGCCATGATTACCGATTACTGAAACAATCTCATAGTACTCCAGGCAGATCCATAAGTGCAGAGTCTCACACAGCTCATCATGAAGGGTATAAAGAATGGCTATTCTCATTGTTACTTAATAAACACATTCCTTAGCCTTACAAATGTCTTGTCTAACATGTGCAATGTTCATCATGGGTTCATTACAGAAACCAGTGGCCATATCACGTGTTTACATTCAACATTTTAATATTATGTGTAATTTCATACAGCTTCCGTGACTCGAAGATTAAAAAGACGCAACTTCTTCTGCCAATGAATCTATCTGCGCGCATTGCACTAAGAGCCACCCACCCACAAGGGTCATGGGGGGGGGGGGAAGAGATCATTGCGTAGCGCGCAGATCGATGGATGACGCGGTTTATGTATCTTAAGCAAAATTTTGCTTCATTAAATAATATATGATTTGTTTAGTTAAAATATGGCAACTGATTCCCATAATGAACCCTATTAGGTATTAGATATGTTGATTATCCTCATCGCACATCAGACATGTTCACAAGTGTTCAGATCTTCGTTCCAGTAAATCTCTCAGAGAATAGCGGCTGACGGTTCCAGTTCTATGTCGGCTCAGTGCTCTTTTTGAAATCTTTGTTTGGTGTTCTCTACTGACCATACCTATTCTCACTCCCAAACAATACCTTCTCAATACTGAATCATGCACATGTATCTCAAAATCACCTGATTGTGTGGGCTCACAAAGAGCTCATATTGCAGTATTGTTAAATTTAGAACATTCATGAGATCTTCAAAGAACACATTTTTAGAACCACTACTCATAATTCAGCTCAAATAAAAGATCACAGTGCAATTTTCCAGATCAGATCAGGGAATATTATACTTAATTACTATATGAAACAGAATAAACCCAACTCACCCGTCTAACTACAGCAAGCAATCACCCATATGAACAGAATAAACCCAACTCATCCGTCTAACTACAGCAAGCAATCACCCACATGAACAGAATAAATCCAACTCACCCGTCTAACTACAGCAAGCAATCACCCACATGAACAGAATAAACCCAACTCACCCGTCTAACTACAGCAAGCAATCACCCACATGAACAGAATAAACCCAACTCACCCGTCTAACTACAGCAAGCAATCACCCACATGAACAGAATAAATCCAACTCATCCGTCTAACTACAGCAAGCAATCACCCACATGAACAGAATAAACCCAACTCACCCACCTAATTATTACATCGGACACGCGCTGTGAATGGATACCAAAAGACTCCCCTATCAAACTGTGATGTGGTCACCAAGGAGCAAGAGAAAACGAGGAAGACCAAGAGAAACCTTATGTAGAACTATTACAAGAGAGCGTTTCACCATCAGTATCAGAAACAATGACAACATAAAACAGTGTTTGTTTATTTACTGTCGGACAAAATGTTTTTGCCTTGTGTCCTATAAAACTAATTTTTACACATTTCTGTAGCATTTATATTCAAAATACTAAATCATTCTTTCCGTGTCTGCATCAAGTGTCCATATTGACATTCTTATAAAAGTATACTTAGTATTAGCAATCTGTATATATGTAAAACACTTTACATGGAAGTCTGCCCCAACTACATCTGTATATATGTAAAACACTTTACATGGAAGTCTACCGTAACTACAGAAAAATACAGATTTTATAAACTGGCGTGTGAGACAACATAAGAGTGAAAACTGGTAGCACTGGATAAAATACGATGACGAAGAAGAAGAAGAAAAACTACTGCCCCTGAAGAAATAAAGCCTTTGCTAATGAGTTTAATGACACAGGCCAGTAAATCAATCCTCCTGCAAGTCTGTATCTGCTCTTCAAATGTGACATCCAAGCTAAGCCATTTACACAAATAATCAATGTGTCTTTGTTACTTAGAATCTCACATTCTCATAAACAGCTTTATGAGGCATTGCTTGAAACAGAGTAGACAAGACACATGACAAATGTGTCATGTTTCAATAGGCACAACTAGGAAACGTGATGAAGTTTTGCTAATCACTGGAAACAAACATGATACATGAAAATCAATATTTCGACCTAAAGGCCTTCATCAGGAACACATTCACAAGAAAGAGCTAAATATGAACACCCACTGGAAGAGTTAAAGGCATAAGGTCAGAAATGACCTTAAGTGTGTTTCTATTGATTAGCAAAAACTTCATCAAGCTGTTTCCTAGTTCACTTGTTGGAAATCAGTTTTGCCGCAGATACTACCAATTATCAGGTTTTCAATAAGATTTGTTTGAATTTGTGGGTGGACAAGTGATTTTGTTTTGTTTGTTTTTCGATCGCAGGAATTATAAATAACAGAGCTCTTATATCTTATATCCCTGTGTGCAATGGGAAACTTTCTCCAGAGTTTTATTTTACACCCAGAAGACTATCCTTTTGTGAGATGCAGTGATGCAGGAAGAAGGCTCCAATTCAGAGGGGGGTTTCCTCTAAACTTCTTCTAAAAAAAATAATTGTGTAGATGAAGTGATGCTTGACTTCTGCAAGAGGACAGCTTCACTACAGACATCCTTCTTGATTCTTGATTAGAAACTGGCCTCAAAGCACGTGGGGCATTCCCATAAGTGCTCCGCCCTCTGTTCCAGCAGCCATTAGACTTGATGGTGTTTGGAGTCTAATGCTGCCGAAACAGATGTCAACATCAGGGCACAACTCTGGCCCTTGCGACAGGTTTCTTTGTTGTTCTGCTCACCCATGCCATGCCCGTAACTAGTTCAAGCACAACGTCGGTCTGTCAGAACAACATGGTAACTGTTATCGAAGGTTACGACTACGGGATTGTATAGATGACGTGCCATGAAGCTTCTATAAGAAGATAACCTCAATATAAAGGCATGTCATCTACTAAGGTTTTCTATTGCATGGTTGGTTTGTCTAGTGAGCAATTGGTGAGACCCACAGATGCAACCGCATGCGCAATAAGCAATGTCTTGCACAAAATGTGTTCCAACTGTTGGCGATGGCCTTTTGCATATTTACAGATGGTCAGAAAGCAGGGGAGTGTACAATTTCACATGGACTATGATGTCCTTCAAATTGTACAGATGATTGATTGCATGGGGACAGTTTTATAGACAAAGTGCAGTGCACTCTTCTACTAACCCCCTTCTATCAGTTCTGTTCATTAGTTGCACTAAGAGGCAACATCAATACACATGGAAACAAATCAAGCTGCAGAAGATGCTAGAAGATACACAGCCTTAAGGTCTCCTCTCCTGATTTTCTTTCAAGGGGTTCACTCACTTAATGTAAGGCACCTAACGAGTATTATACTTCACTTATTAATATTCATACATTGATCATCAGCTCAGTAGCAAAGCTGATAGTGAACTCGCCTCGCAAACCTAACTCATCAAATTATTATGTGGTTCAAACGACGACCATCTACGTTGTATTGTTAATAATACTGGACGTATTAGTGGTGCCTCACAATTCAACAATAGGATCATGTTGATGATGAAATAATCCCTTTAGCTGTGAGCAGGTAGCTCTTGACAGTACATAGCCTTTCTGACGAAACTACGGGTTCTTCTCAGTCGTGTAACTGAGGCGACACAGGCATGACTGTGTGTGGGTGTTATTGATGCATACCTAGTCCCTGAAAGGAGGCATTCCAGTGCACCTGTATCCCAGAATTACCACATGCTGACAGTAGCACCGCTAAAGTTTCTCAGTCAACTTTCAGATTCTTCTTACAACAATTCTTCTTACAACAATTCTTCTTACAACAATTCTTCTTACAACAATTCTTCTTACAACAATTCTTCTTACAACAATTCTTCTTACAACAATTCTTCTTACAACAATTCTTCTTACAACAATTCTTCTTACAACAATTCTTCTTACAAAAATTCTTCTTACAAAATTTCTTCTTTCAAAAATTCTTACAAAAATTCTTCTTTCAGATTTGTTGGCCCATCTGTAGTGATGGTATATCTAGCTTTTCTGGTTACCTAGGAGTATGCCACAAAAGGACAAAGGTGCAATGCCCACTGGCCAGTATCTCTTCGTCATTCATGAGGATTATTTGATAGAAGACAACAGCAAGACATTGAGACAAGATATGGCAATGATTTTTTTACAGGTGACAGATTGTCAGCCTATTCGCCAACTTTCCTCAATCGCCCCCTATGACATGCTTGGAAAGAAGATAGTGCACTTATACAAACTAATATCCCTTTGCACACTGGACTAGACGTGTGAAAAGAAGACCAGAACCCGCAGAACAATACATTGAGTCGCAAAGAACAACAACTCTGGTTTCCAAGAACATCATAAACTTACCATCAGTACTCCCAAATGATACAGCTTTGACTATTTCGGTTTCAGCTGTACAGTTCTGGTTTTGATCTATAGAGGAGCCATTCACTGCAAGTCCTAGATGAGTTCCTAAATCCTCAGAAGCAGCCATTTCTGATCTGTCTGTGCTGCTGTTGCTACTGTTTGATCCTTCTGAAGACGTCCTCATCGAACATCCCAACTTGTTGCTGCTGCTGGTTCTGTCTTTAGCTGTCAGCCCAACAGACTCAGCCTGCAGATTCATCCCACTGTCTGAATGAGTAGAGGTATGTTACACCCTCAGCACAAGTCTCAACAATGTTGGTACATTTTCACACAACTCCTGGAAAATATCAATAAAAACAGAATTTAAAAATTGATTGTAAGATTAAAATAATGTGGACAAATATACATATAACAAAATCTCATTTTTATATATATATATATATATATATATATATATATATATATATATATATATATAAAACACACACGCATGCACGCACACACACACACACACCAGTATATAATTTGTGGAGAAATACAAAGCTGACAAGTATGCACGATAAAGACTTGTTGATCGAAACGTTGATTCAATGTATGTGTTTGTGTATCAAATGGAGTTGGGTGGGCACGATCTAGTAAACATGCTTCTCATAGATAAATCTACAGATTCAATATTGATGTGACATGTTGCAAAAGAAGCAAGTGGGGGGCAATACATTGCTGGGATGTTGCTCTTTAAGTATGAGTCTTCAATTTCATATTCTGCATAATACAGAGTTATCAAATCTTCTAGCATCAATATGCAGGATTGTTTTCTATGGCACACGATCTTCTGTTAGCTTTTTCCAGTTTGTTAGAAGAAATGACAAAGGCATTCATAGATGTTTTTGTACAGAAACTTTGGTTTGCCTCTTTTCTATCACCCTGTATGTCTCCCAATACAGAAATACCGCAGATGTGATTTGTTCAAACCTGCCCCCTTTCCACGTAGGAAATCAGAACATTACTTTTAATAATAATGTATGTGATTGACCTTTCTCGTGACTTTCATTGGTCACTTTGTATATACTTCGCGTCGAAAGCCAATGAAAATCACGGATAAAGTTAACTGATTTACGGTAGAAAGCTGTTTTCCAATGCTGTCTTATATCGTTGAATGGTCACAGTGTCGGATTTACCTATAAGCTAAACAAGTTATAGCTTAGGGCCCCAAATTTTTTTTTTAATTTCACTATCTATATATTCCTAATCGTTAAAGGGCCCCATATCTCAAATAGCTTAGGGCCCTATCATGTCGAAATATGCCCTGAATGGTATCATTGACAAACGGTTCGGCTAATCGTGATCTCTTTCAAACAAAATATTCGATAAAATGTAGCGACCATAGATAACAAAAGTGAGCACATGATAAACTTCATATCACGCTTGAGACTGATGAACTTCACGATAATACTCGGTGTGTGTGTTCGTTCTGTGATTCTCGACTACACAGGCCTTCTGGCTGAATTAATTTGGACTCCGTTCGTTACGTTTTTGATTATTATTGGACTTTTAATTGGTCGCTATTTCCATACTTGGATTCGCATGCAAAAAATTGCCAAGGCAAACCAATAGATTTCACGCAAATCGGAAACTAGTTCAAGTTCACATTTTAGTTGTCAGGTCTCTTATACTGAGACGGTCGTGGTTCTCCCTGACGTATTGGTTATTCCTATTCACGATGTCTTGTTTATAAAGTGTATTTTTGGGGAGATCCCTGGAGACTATCGCTTTAACGAAATGTTGGTGGTATAGAAGACCTTCCAGCATAATTAATGAGGACCCACCCCCCATTTGTTACGTTTTTGATCATTGTTAGGATTTCGCTTGAACTATTTGTATACTTGGAGTTGCCTTGTCTTTTTTTGGCAATGGATTTCAAGAATATAAATAGTGACCAACCGAAAGTCAACAATAATTAAAAACCTTACGAAAGAGATACTAATTAATTCTGTTGGAAGGTCTTCAACGGAAACGGTGACGGCTTGAATCTACGGCATTAGGTGTTATGGGCAATACTCTCAGCAGGCGGCTTGCAGCTTCGCTGAGAGGGATAGAGTACCCGAGCACGCCCGTAGATAAGGGGAGTTTGGGGGTTCAAAATCCGCCGCCGCGCCCACAAGCAAATAAAAACAAGAGCATAACTTTTAATTCCTTTGAATGTAACCATACAATGGGTTAAATCCCCCCCCCCCAGTTTCCCCTTAACGATTTCTCGCAAAATGGTCACCACACATTTCTCATTAAAAAGAGAAGACTGCACACACAATCGGGCAAATGTCCTTTTTAAAAGGTACAATCTCATCCTTACTGAGAACATATCTACGGCCTTGAACCCGAGTACAATGTAGTCAATCCACTACAACTTTTGAACCCTTTGATAAGTCAGTGACTGTAGACCAGAATATAAATTAAAATGATTCAATAATGCAACACGTACGAAATAGTCTAAGCTGGTATTTAGAAAAATCCCAGGAGACAGCGAAAAGGACTATAGGTCGTGATTATGAAATGTCAGGGAAGTGTTCTATTGACGTGGTGGTGTTTTAAACATGGTCGGAGACGTCATAGCAAAATATATATCCAAATATGATATATAAGGACGGGAGATGGTTGGAATATGAATGGAAGCATGAAGGAGTGAAGGCGTTTTCGAACAGCGGATCCCAGTGTGGGATATAGCGACTTGTTGGGAGCTAAGAGGAAATTGGGAGGTGGTACTTACTAAGGTCTTGTCTATGGTCAATAGAAAGGTAGATATTTGAAAATGTTCGGACTATATAAGATAAGATAGTGGGTGTACATGCTCAAGAAGGGCTACACACTCGAACAACCGATGATTTAGTAGTACAAGTAATCCCTAGATACATGTGTAGTGACTATCTTTCAAGTATTTGTTCAGTAATGTCTTAAAGTTTACTGTATCATGAGACTGGGCTATTTAAGCACAAGAAACTCAAACACATTGAAGAGGTTGATATAGACAAAGACATCGGGGGAAAGGTCAAGCAACGTTGACCAATTTCGCATTTTAGATGTGTGATATAAAAGGTGAGAGTGTTGTGCAAGTAACGAGGATAAACAGACTAAGACGCGCAGGTTTGTCTACTAGCCTACCATCCTCGACCGTTCCCTGTATCATTTTTGACAAGGAATCATGTGTCTGTGGGTCTAACCAATGGCCCACTAGACAAACCACCCATGCAACAGAAAACCTTAGTGGATGACATGCCGTTATATTGAGGTTATCTTCTTATACAAGCTTCATGGCACGTCATCTATACAATTATGCTTTTCATGCTTTTATTTTGTTATTACAATGTATTTTACGCTTTGTTATTTTTGTATATGTATGCACCCTCTGTGGTAGGGAGGGAGCCAGATATATACTGAGGCCCATCACAGAGGCACAGTGACTCAGGACGTGACAATCCTTTTGACTTGAACATTTGGTTGCATGCCTGGAACAGTAGAGAAGTTCGGCATAACCAGTAGTCAATTGGTGGTAACGCAAAATGAGGTAAACTGGTTACTAAAACACTTACCTAGTTAATTGGTGTCGGGGAATGAGCCCAGTGTACATTATCTTGGCTACAGTGGTTCCGAGCAGTGCATAGGTTGGAATCTACCTACCTGGTGGTGTGATAGTTATTTTCTGGCTCTGGCCTGGGGTGGGCCGAAAGTCCACAGATTTCCCAGCAATATAATGCCATTTTAATGGCATTGGGTCAAAATGGAATGAGTCCATGTACCCCTGGATTAGCAACCAACCAACAAGGAAACATGCCGGCATACATATCTAAACCATGCAAGTTTTCGTCGTTTTACTATTGAATGCAATGATTCTTGGGAACGTGTATATATTTCCATATGGCCACGGAATCCACAGATATTGGTAAAGCACTGCAGTACAACCTGCTAAAGTCGGATGATTAAAACGGTGACACAGCGCATCTCAAAGTTCTTTTTCTGTACTACATTGTGCTGGAAATCACGTAGGAACATCGTCGTGTTGCATTGTCCTGCTCGACAGATCGAGAGGGAGTTTGAGAATGAACTCTTAAAAAAATAAGATAAACCTTGTAACAAACCTTGAAGAAAATTACAATACTCTTGTTTAAGTCCCATTGATCGCCCGCGTGTTGCCGGGCCCGAAATGGGAGAAAAGAATAGAAACACTGTTTACCTTCCATGCATGTCGTAAGAGGCGACTAAGAATGTTATGGGATGGAGTTGGCTGTCCCATCCCATATAGGGCCAGTGACCCAAAGTCATGCTGAAGTCGGATGTGTCAGGCAGAAAGACGCAAATATCGCAGCAATGCTGTAAACCATGACACAGCGCATTCCGTTCTCCGGACTACATCCTGCTAATCTGCAGGAGTTTGAGAACGAACGCAGAAGAAGAAGTCCCATTGATGCCACAAAAAATCATGTGGCCTGAAAGTGGGCCACGGATGAAGAAAGGTTTGAGACCCAATGAGAATACTCGTATGAAATGAGAAATGTTGTTGTAAATGATTATGTCCAGGCATGTCTTATGTAAAGCGTGTGTATTCAATGGTGACAGCATGCTGTGTGATTTTGTGAGAAAACGGCTTAGTTCATGGACATCTATGTTCTCTAGCAAGGTCAAACTACAGCGTCCCATTTAGGGGTGGTTGTCAAGTAGCGTTGTCTGGATGCCAAACCATGGATCCATTTTTTTTTCTCCGCCAAAGACGGATGTGTCAGGACACCGGCGCAAATTAAACGGCGACACAACGGATTTCCATTCTCTGTACTACATACTGCTAGAAATCTAGTAGTGTCATTGTCCTACAACAAGAGAGATCCAGCAGGAGTTTGAGAATAAGCTCTAAAGAAGAAGGATTCTTGACGAGTACTGCTGTAAAGTGTATGAGTCTGGTGTAGACCAAGCCTATATCCCATTTAGGGTCGTAGGGGTGTTAATCTGGAAACATCAACACAAAAGTTTCCGCAATGCATCCATATGTTCTCAGTTTCTTGTTTAACTGTGGAGAAGTTCAATCCTGTCCAGTCTTTTATATCATCAATTCACATTTTTCTTTTACCTCCTGTTTTTCTTCCGTCCACAACGGTTCCCTGTAGGATAGTTCTTAAAAGGCATCAGTACCTCATCACGTGGCCAAACCACACGTTTGCGATACTTCACCACTGACAGTGTTCTTGTTGACATGCAAGAGCATTTATTTTGTTTCTCACGTATATATTGATTTTATGTTTTGTACAATGGATGCGCAGTTATTATCTGTAACATTTGTTTTCAAAATCTTGTATTCTCATCTCTATTTCCGCTGTAATTGTCCAACTCTCACATCCGTACAGAAGAATAGGTATTATTATAGATTTACAGTACTTATTTCTGCTCTTTCATATGATATTTAATCTTGACATTTCAGTCAAAGCTATTTCAAGCCTAACCATTATTTTGGCTAGTTCTTCCATCGCTGCTTATATAAGATCCTAAGTATTTAAAGGAGGTACAACCTTCTGTCCATTCACCCAGAAGTGAACAGGAGTCCTGATGCCATCACTATTTGCCATTATTTGGTCTTTCTAGACGTTTATTATCATACCATAAGGTTAGCAATTTTTTTCGCGAATTGATGTAAGTATTTGCAAGTAAAATTCCACTAGTAAATGTTGCGCCATGACATATATAGGTGAAACTGGGAGGAGGCTCGCAGATCGACTGTGTGAACATCTACATAGCATCAAAAACCATTTGAGTTATCCTGTGGACTACCACTTCAATGGCACGGGCTATCGCGGCGCTCAGGACATTCAGGTTACGGTCTTTAAGTCGTGCTTCTCTGACGACCGGACCCATCGTGTGCTTGAGAACCGCTACATTTATCAATATGGCACTCTTAAACCCTATTGCATCAGTGAGCGGATGTCTCATGTATGATTCTAGTTGTTCCATAATTTCTCTGTTTGTTTCGTGTCACATGTATGCAGTCATTTTTGTATACCCCTTGTCCGGTGTAGTTTCACTTCTTCCGGTCAATCTACAGTACACATGACCATGTTAACATCAATAATTCTTACTGTCCGTTTTCTTTTGTACGTTTAAATTTTGTTTACATTTTTATCTTGATAAAGGCCTTTTGGTCGAAACGTCAATTAGTGTGTGTGTTTGTGATTGTGTGTGTCTTGAGTGATTAGCAAAACTTCATTACCCTGTTCCTGGATTTTCCTGTTGGATTTCAGTTTTACGCAGTAAGTACATACCTTCCCTGCCATTATACAAATAATCTTGCTCAGATGTGTTTATGTAAAACCACGTATCTATGTGTTACTTGAGAAAATCTCTCTTCTCAAACTCCCTGATGATTAGAAGGATGTAGTCCAAGAACAGAATGTGTTGGGCCATGGCTACAGAGTGGCTGCGACATCTGCGCCTGTTCGGTGCAACCAATCCGAATTCAGCATGGCTTCTAGATCAATTTGACCAACGGGACAGCAGTCAACGACAAAAATATATACTTAGCCGCAACTTATGTCCAGTTTTCTATTCTTTGCTCCCCTTTGGGGTTTCGCCAATACAAGGGCAAGAAAATAGTATACAAATCATCTCTGGGATAAATGTTCCAGAGTTAGGGTAACGACCGTAACAAGGAAGTGAGTGGCTGCAGTAACACATGGCAAATATCAAGATTAACAAACATAAGTAGAAGTGTTACCAAAATCAGACATAAAGCAACCTAACAACGAGATAAAGAGACAGACGACGCTTTGACTAAAAAGCCTTCATCAGGACAAACAAAATACAACAGTACAACGAATCGTACATGGAGACAAACATGGTTCTGATAGGGAGGAAAGAAAAGGAGAGATAGTGAATCGATAGCGGAGGAAGTAAAAATGGAGCAACATAGCAGGGAAGAAGAGGGTATGTGGATAAGATAGTGGTATGTGAGGATGGGAAAGTGCACAGAAGGAGGCGAGGAGTGAAGTCAGACGTATGTGAGGATGGGAAAGTGCACAGAAGGAGGTGAGAAGTGAAGTTAGACGTATGTGAGGATGGGAAAGTGCACAGAAGGAGGTGAGGAGTGAAGTTAAACGTATGTGAGGATGGGAAAGAGCACAGAAGGAGGTGAGGAGTGAAGTTAGACGTATGTGAGGATGGGAAAGTGCACAGAAGGAGGTGAGGAGTGAAGTTAGACGTATGTGAGGATGGGCAAGTGCACAGAAGGAGGTGAGGAGTGAAGTCAGACGTATGTGAGGATGGGAAAGTGCACAGAAGGAGGTGAGGAGTGAAGTCAGACGTATGTGAGGATGGGAAAGTGCACAGAAGGAGGTGAGGAGTGAAGTTAGATGAGGTGTGATAGCGAGCATTTGAAAATAACAGTTCCATAATAATACAGGTAAAGGAGATATTTACCTACTGTGATTTCACCTGCACCCAGGTAAATACAAGTTTTACCTGGAGGCAGGTAAATAAGAGTTGAAAGAGTGCATAAAAATTACATGAGTATTGTGTCAATCACCAATAACAAAAAACACAAACCTGCTACTGAAGCAAACAGCATACTTCATAACCTCCTCTGCTGGTTACTTAACCAGTTCGTGACATTTAATATGCAATCATTAATTCACAACAAAAAAAGGAGACGTGAATAGAAACGGCGAAAATTTAAAGTAAACATACAATAAAAACAACACACAATGTTGTTTGGATTGGATATGAGATGGTATATTTGTAGTAGACATTTCAACGACATTAACAAGAAGCGGACACGTAGGGTATGCGTGTAAAAATAAGAGGAAGGCAAGGGACGGATTGAGCAGTTCTCGGGATGTATGGGGAACATCACAACATCCAATAAGCTTAATCTTAGCGTGACCCTCGGATATATCAGACCTATTGTCTCAATCCTGTTAATGACACACTTTACTATTTCCCTGATTGGCATTGGATACTATTATTGTTATACTGTGTGCCGACCAATGAAAATCAGGAAATAGTAAAATGAGTCATTTGAAAATGCTGGATTTCCTATTAGCCAATATGTCTTAAATCGGAGAATCGATAATAGGCGAGACTGCTGTAAAACTGGATAACAATAGTCTGTGCATTCATTGTATTCATACTTATACCATACAGTATGTGCGCCTACATTGTATTCATACTTATACCATACAGTATGTGCGCCTACATTGTATTCATACTTATACCATACAGTATGTGCGCCTACATTGTATTCATACTTATACCATACAGTATGTGCGCCTACATTGTATTCATACTTATACCATACAGTATGTGCGCCTACATTGTATTCATACTTATACCATACAGTATGTGCGCCTACATTGTATTCATACCCACACCATACAGTATGTGCGCCTACATTGTATTCATACTTATACCATACAGTATGTGCGCCTACATTGTATTCATACTTATACCATACAGTATGTGCGCCTACATTGTATTCATACTTATACCATACAGTATGTGCGCCTACATTGTATTCATACTTATACCATACAGTATGTGCGCCTACATTGTATTCATACTTATACCATACAGTATGTGCGCCTACATTGTATTCATACTTATACCATACAGTATGTGCGCCTACATTGTATTCATACTTATACCATACAGTATGTGCGCCTACATTGTATTCATACTTATACCATACAGTATGTGCGCCTACATTGTATTCATACCATACAGTATGTGCGCTTACATTGTATTCATACCCACACCATACAGTATGTGCGCCTACATTGTATTCATACTTATACCATACAGTATGTGCGCCTACATTGTATTCATACTTATACCATACAGTATGTGCGCCTACATTGTATTCATACCATACAGTATGTGCGCTTACATTGTATTCATACCCACACCATACAGTATGTGCGCCTACATTGTATTCATACTTATACCATACAGTATGTGCGCCTACATTGTATTCATACCATACAGTATGTGCGCTTACATTGTATTCATACCCACACCATACAGTATGTGCGCCTACATTGTATTCATACTTATACCATACAGTATGTGCGCCTACATTGTATTCATACTTATACCATACAGTATGTGCGCCTACATTGTATTCATACCATACAGTATGTGCGCTTACATTGTATTCATACCCACACCATACAGTATGTGCGCCTACATTGTATTCATACTTATACCATACAGTATGTGCGCCTACATTGTATTCATACTTATACCATACAGTATGTGCGCCTACATTGTATTCATACTTATACCATACAGTATGTGCGCCTACATTGTATTCATACTTATACCATACAGTATGTGCGCCTACATTGTATTCATACCCATACCATACAGTATGTGCGCTTACATTGTATTCATACCATACAGTATGTGCGCTTACATTGTATTCATACCTATACCATACAGTATGTGCGCCTACATTGTATTCATACCTATACCATACAGTATGTGCGCCTACGTTGTATTCATACCTATACCATACAGTATGTGCGCCTACATTGTATTCATACCTATACCATACAGTATGTGCGCCTACATTGTATTCATACCCACACCATACAGTATGTGCGCCTACATTGTATTCATACCCACACCATACAGTATGTGCGCCTACATTGTATTCATACCCACACCATACAGTATGTGCGCCTACATTGTATTCATACTTATACCATACAGTATGTGCGCCTACATTGTATTCATACTTATACCATACAGTATGTGCGCCTACATTGTATTCATACTTATACCATACAGTATGTGCGCCTACATTGTATTCATACCCATACCATACAGTATGTGCGCCTACATTGTATTCATACTTATACCATACAGTATGTGCGCCTACATTGTATTCATACTTATACCATACAGTATGTGCGCCTACATTGTATTCATACTTATACCATACAGTATGTGCGCCTACATTGTATTCATACCCACACCATACAGTATGTGCGCCTACATTGTATTCATACCCACACCATACAGTATGTGCGCCTACATTGTATTCATACCCACACCATACAGTATGTGCGCCTACATTGTATTCATACCCACACCATACAGTATGTGCGCCTACATTGTATTCATACCCACACCATACAGTATGTGCGCCTACATTGTATTCATACCCACACCATACAGTATGTGCGCCTACATTGTATTCATACCCACACCATACAGTATGTGCGCCTACATTGTATTCATACCCACACCATACAGTATGTGCGCCTACATTGTATTCATACCCACACCATACAGTATGTGCGCCTACATTGTATTCATACCCACACCATACAGTATGTGCGCCTACATTGTATTCATACCCACACCATACAGTATGTGCGCCTACATTGTATTCATACCCACACCATACAGTATGTGCGCCTACATTGTATTCATACCCACACCATACAGTATGTGCGCCTACATTGTATTCATACCCACACCATACAGTATGTGCGCCTACATTGT
Organism: Meghimatium bilineatum; assembly: GCA_034231615.1. NCBI lineage: Eukaryota > Metazoa > Mollusca > Gastropoda > Stylommatophora > Philomycidae > Meghimatium > Meghimatium bilineatum. The sequence goes on from CM067307.1 coordinate 5,366,446, forward strand.
ATTCATACCCACACCATACAGTATGTGCGCCTACATTGTATTCATACCCACACCATACAGTATGTGCGCCTACATTGTATTCATACCCACACCATACAGTATGTGCGCCTACATTGTATTCATACCCACACCATACAGTATGTGCGCCTACATTGTATTCATACCCACACCATACAGTATGTGCGCCTACATTGTATTCATACCCACACCATACAGTATGTGCGCCTACATTGTATTCATACCCACACCATACAGTATGTGCGCCTACATTGTATTCATACCCACACCATACAGTATGTGCGCCTACATTGTATTCATACCCACACCATACAGTATGTGCGCCTACATTGTATTCATACCCACACCATACAGTATGTGCGCCTACATTGTATTCATACCCACAACATACAGTATGTGCGCCTACATTGTATTCATACCCACACCATACAGTATGTGCGCCTACATTGTATTCATACCCACACCATACAGTATGTGCGCCTACATTGTATTCATACCCACACCATACAGTATGTGCGCCTACATTGTATTCATACCCACACCATACAGTATGTGCGCCTACATTGTATCCATACCCACACCATACAGTATGTGCGCCTACATTGTAAAGCTAATCGATCCTGTATTTTCTGTAAGTAATATTCTATATGAGAAAGTCTGCAGTATGCTATACTGGAGCCCGGTCCTGATTATAATGGAAACGGTGTTGATCTAAGCCTGCCGAGAAAGTGGGTTCCATCGAGTCTCTCGGCAGCATAGAAGACCTTCCAACAGAATTAATTAGGGCCACATTCGTGACCTGTTGTTATTATTGCTAGCTTTCGGTTGATGACTATTTATATAGTTGGAATCGCCTTGGCTATTTTTGGTATGCGATTTCAAGTGTGAAAATAGTGACCAGTAGAGAGTCCAACAAAAATCAAAAACGTCACGAATGGGGTCCTAATTAATATTCTGGTTGGAAGGTCTTTATTGTAGATGGACATGGTTCCATTCAGCCGTCAGACCGTTAAATATCTGTGAAAAATGTGATGTGTGCACCATTCGGCCTTCAGGCTGTTAAATATCCGTTAAAAAAAATGTGATGTGTGCACCATGGTAGTTAATGAGTTTGCCTCTCTTTTGGAGAGGCATGCCCCTTTCAACCAGCGGACAAAGTCCAATTAGGTTATATCAGGACACACTACCATAAAATATTAGAGGTAACAAAGACCCCGTGTAAGTATTAGATGATGTGTGCACCATTCAGCCGTCAGGCCGTTAAATACCTGTGAAAAATGTGATGTGTGATCATTCAGCCCCTAGGTTAAATATTTGTGAAAAATGTGTGCATATTATTGAATACTTCCGGAGACCATGGATACTGGATAACCATACCTGCGGCCTCCATTCTTTTTTGATGGCTGTAATGTCAAACTGTACAATAACCAAAGATATAACCAAATTGTATAATAACCAAAGATATAACCAAATTGTATAATAACCAAAGATATAACCAAACTGTACAATAACCAAAGATATAACCAAATTGTATAATAACCAAAGATATAACCAAATTGTATAATAACCAAAGATATAACCAAACTGTACAATAACCAAAGATATAACCAAATTGTATAATAACCAAAGATATAACCAAATTGTATAATAACCAAAGATATAACCAAATTGTATAGTATAATAACCAAAGATATAACCAAATTGTATAATAACCAAAGATATAACCAAATTGTACAATAACCAAAGATATAACCAAATTGTATAATAACCAAAGATATAACCAAATTGTATAATAACCAAAGATATAACCACATTGTTACAACCTTCCACGGTTGAAAAATGCGTACCTCACCATAAGAGATATATTCTACTTAACCAAAATGTAACACGGCACCAGTTACATTCAACATTAACCCTAACCCTAACCCTAACATTCTATGTTTCAATATACTAGGATAGGAGTAATAATGTTTGCACGCGGAGAATGATAGATATTGGGGTTACCAGGGGTAAGGGAGAAGATTCGAAGATCACTTAATCCACATTTGGCAGTGGCTGAACACTCATGAATGGTTTGATGGAACAGGGAGAGTAGAGTACTTTTTGGCAATAATATCTCCTGCTTTAGAATGATTGTATATACTCTTCTTCTTCAGCGTTCATTCCCAAACTCCCGCTGGATGGCTCTTGTAGCAGGACAGTGATCCTACTAGATTTCCGACAGGATGTAGTCAAGAGAGTGAAAATGCATTGTGCCGTCAATTTATGTTGCGACAATGGCCCGACACATCAGTCTTCGGCGGTTATCTAGTCAATAATGCTATCAAAATTACACTTTTATGCTGCTAACAAATGAGAATACACGCATTGAAGCAATACGAGTTGTTCCTATGTTGTCGGTGCCCAGACGTGGGGCAATGAGTAGCAATACTGACTTTTTCCTGCATGTCGAAAGAAGTGACTAAGGAGGTCTGTGGATGGTGTTGGTTGTCTCATCCCAAAGGGCTGTCCATAAATTAGCTCAACAATTTGGCAACTATTAACACTATCTCCCCAACTTGTCATGTCAAGAATTCGGATACCCATGCCCCGTTTAATTGTGAGAAAAATACGGGCATCCCTAGGAGCCACGGAGCTAATTTAGCATTTAGAAGACCTACCAAAATAATTCACTCAAGATTTTGGGTCATTATTTCGATTATTCACGTGTATTTCGTTAGCAGGCGACATCGGGGGAGGGGGGATTACAAATAGTGACTAAAGAAAACACAGTAGTAATAAAAAACATCACTTAAGAACTTATTATTCTGTTTTGTTGTAATTCGAAGAAAGATGGTTATGTTTTGTTGTAATTCTAAGAAAGATGGTTATGTTTTGTTGTAATTCTAAGAAAGATGGTTATGTTTTGTTGTAATTCTAAGAAAGATGGTTATGTTTTGTTGTAATTCTAAGAAAGATGGTTATGTTTTGTTGTAATTCTAAGAAAGATGGTTATGTTTTGTTGTAATTCTAAGAAAGATGGTTATGTTTTGTTGTGATTCTACTGTGTGGTCGTATTTAGCGAATTTCACTTCTACGGAGAATTGTAAAGGGGCTGAGGTAGGCACGGAGAAACAGGGGAGTAACAGACATGCCCAGGAGGTTCTCATGAAGGTAACTACTTAAACGATAAACAATAAGAATTACAGCTGTAAAGATGTGTAAAAAAAACATGGTGACTTGTACAGAAAGTCAATGACTCACTTCAGCACCGGGGTGGGGGGGGGGGGCGGGCGCAACTGAAGAAAATGTGTCCTAAAGGGAAAAGTGGGCGGGGGCTTCGGGGAGCCAAAATAGTTGAGACCCACTGCAGTAGATCGTTACACAGTCATTGTACAATTGAGAATCCTTCATCCACGTTCTACTTGAACAAATCAAGTACGTTCATTGACAAGAACGATTCACATCTGTGTAAGCATATTCACGAGATGGTAGGAATGGGCACATTAGTGCTAGAAACGTAGGCAAATAGCCGGACCTCCCAGTAAGATTATAGGGCTCTGGTACAAAGCATGTTTAGGGAGTCATATGACATTACTTTAATTGATGTGGTCTCCCTTTCATTCAACAATTGGTTTTGATCCTATGAGTTAGGAATGTTATCCCACTGAAACTGCATGTCAATGGAACTGATCATCGTCAGAAGTACAATATGAAAATTAACGTACAAATAACAGAAGCTATACAAATTAGCAAGTATGCAGCACGAATGGATTTATAATCTCTTTTTGATCCCTAGAAATTGCAAGCGATTAGCTCTTACTTCTTATGCTCAGTTAGTTGGTGTGTCATGTGACGAATTCCTTCCAGAACGTTGTCTACCCAATGAACTTCCTGAACCCCTTTCTGTCTTTAGCGATGCGGCTTGCATTTTCCAACGATGTATTCATGTTGTCTTTAATGTCGTCAGTCCGTCGTCTTCTTGGTCTGCCCTTTATCCTCCACCCAGATACTCTTCCCTCCATTATTTGTCTTTCTAAACAGTTGTGTCTCTTTATATGACCAAACAGGTGTAGTTTTCTTTTTGTTTTGTGTTTAGTAATCAACACTCTGAATCTTCCATGTATTTATAATATCTGAGTTTCTGATTTGTTTCCTTCCATGATATTCTAAGTATCATTGTTGGTTGGTATAACAATGGATATAACAATAGATATCACCGCAGTGAAATAAGACACAGAATTTAAAAATCTAGTTGGATGTGGTTAGGGCATTTTCTGTCGTTGATGTTGTGTTCAGGCATATAGTTGTTTTATTTCGTTCTAGTTCTTCATATGGTTAATGCACGTCTCCATGACAATAGGGGCACGTCATTGTTACCGTGTGTGTCTCTGCTGTTAAATGTCTGTCGCCTAATGCTTTTGTGATAGTGTCTTCAATTTTACTGATTTTTCACTGTTAGCTTGTATATTTTCTTGAAAAAGATCTTACGGCTGAAACGTTGAAACTGTCTTGCATGCTGATAGAGATAGTATGTGCGTTTATTGTAACGTTGATGGACCATGAGTTTTACGTACTATATGAATTATGATCAATAAAACTACTTATCCTTATTAAACCATCTAAACATGTGGGAACAAATAGAAAACAATAAATAAATAAACCAAACAACAACAGCTTAACTTCAATGTAATATCGATCTTAAAATATGTTTATCAAAGCTGGAAAGTAACAAAGGCACTGGAGAAGATATTCAATTCATTTGAAAATAAATGTTTTGGGAAACATAAATATTGACAGGAAAGAATTCAAGCCATACAAGCAAGTAAGAGAAGACATCAAACAGCAATATGTTTCTACAACAATAAGAAGAAAGATGGTGAACTTACATCGGACGTGTACTTAGAATGAATACACAAATATCATGCCTCTACGCATTATCAATCTTAGGATGCAGTGGTACCTTGAAAGTGAAAACCTTCTGGTATCACAGCAAGCAGGTTTCAGACAGTGCTACTCTACTGAAGATCAGGCAACCTACCTCTCCCAAGAGATTGAGGATGCCTTCCAAGATAAGAAACTGGTACTAGCAGCATGGATAGACCTCAGAAAAGCATTTGATAAGGTCTGGAAAGAAGGGCTCCTAAAGAAATTGCGAAATTGCAGGGTTAGCTCAAGAATGTACAAATGGGTAAAAGCATACCTGCATAATAGAAGAGCCAGGGTACAATTAGATGGTCGCAAGAGCAAGAAAGTTCTACTGCGTCATGGAGTCCCCCAGGGAGGAGTCCTGTCGCCCACACTTTTCTTGGTTTACATCAATGACCTAGTTGCTGAACTACCACATGGGATCAAAGTGGCAATGTATGCTGACGACCTGGTGATCTGGTGCACAGAAGAACATGCGACAGTGGCCACTAAACAAATACAAAGAGCTATCGATGCCATAACCTTATGGGCTAATAGATGGTGCATCAGCATTAACACAGAAAAGTGCAGCACTACACTTTTTACCCTCTCACCAAAACAAAAAGCCGGTCATATCAAAATAGATGGAGAGCTCTTGAAAGAAGACAAACAACCCACATACCTCGGAGTTACTTTTGATGATAAGCTGACATGGAAGCAGCACATAAACAAAGCAACAACAAAAGCCAGGAGGAAGTTAGCTATCCTGAGAAAACTAAGTGGAACCACATGGGGAGCCAGTGGGAATATACTCAGTAAAGTTTACCAGCAAGGCATAAGACCACACCTGGAATATGGTTCAGCTGCGTGGTGTCCTGCATCAAACACCACATTACAAGATCTAGATAAAGTGCAAAACCAGGCACTTAGAATAATGTTGGGAGCAATGAAATCAACACCCATAGCAGAGATGCAGAAAATGGGAAGAATGCAAACACTTGGCGAACGCAGAGACACAAAAGTACTAATTCAGGCAGAAAAGTTTCAGTGTATGCCAAGTCATCCAATGAAGGAAAGATTCCAAAATCTAGCAATGGGACGACTGAAAAGAAGCAGCTTTATCCATCAAGCTAAACGACTCCGCAGACAACTTATAGACCTACCTGAAGTTGACAGCCCCTTAAGGCCTGTACCAGAACAAACCCCGTGGAGAGAAAGACATGGAATGCCAATATACATTCAGACCCATGTGAAAGGAATACTAAGCGTGGACGAACAGAACAGTGTGCAGCGAAGGACAGTCACCCTCAGTTTCCTGGATGAGGAATATCCACAAGATATATGGGTCAGAGTATACACAGATGGATCAGCACAGAATGCCGTGAGGAATGGAGGTGCAGGTGTATATATAGAATATCCACACAAGCCTAGAGATACAATCAGAACACCGACAGGAAAATTCTGCAATAATTCTGATGCAGAAATCCAGGCAATTAGTGTGGCAGCTAAAAAACTGCTGAACTCCAACTCTGACATACAGCCTGTGGTATTCCTGACAGATGCAAGGTCAGTGCTTCAAGCTCTCCAGTCTGAAAAACTAACAGACATGAAAAAACTACTTAGCGAATTGTCTTACCAGTATAGGGTAACCATGCAGTGGATACCCTCTCACTGTGGAATACCAGGAAATGAAAAAGCAGACCAACTGGCTAAGGAAGGTGCTGCCGAAGACCAACCAGATATACCAATCACCTACCATCAGAAAAAACGGATGATCAAGTCAATAAGAAAGCCACAAACACCAACACAAGATGACTATCATATTATGAACAGACCAGAACAAGTTATAATTCTACGTCTCAGAACAGGACACAACCGACTCCGCAGTCACATGTATACAAAGTTCAAGATTGGCAACACGGCCATGTGTACATGTGGACAGGCAGCACAGAGTGCCAAACATATACTTCAAGAGTGTTCTGAGCATGAAACGCTGAGGCAGACATATTGGCCAGAGGAAACAACACTGGAATCAAAACTCTATGGGACACTGTATGAACTACAAAAGACAGTGAGTTTTATTAAGGAGACAGAATTACAGATATAGACATGTTTCAAGTGAACGAAAGAAGAAGAAGAAATCATGCCTCTACAAGCATTATAATTGGTAGCAAATGGCAAAAGAACAGAACGACTGGAACTCAAAGAGATGTGTGAAAAAACAGATACATAGCAAGGCACGACTGGAACTCCACCAGATGTCTAAGAAAACCGGAAGGATGAAAGATGGCATGAGAACATGAAGTCACTCCCATCCCCTACCCCCCTCATATATGAGCACATAGATTTAGGCAGTGAAACCCTTTCCAGAAGCATATAAGATTGATATAATATTTACCCAGGCTTATCCGTTCCTCTCTACAGAGCAGTAAATGGTATCATACAGACCACATAACTACATAGCTAAATTGATAATATACAGAACCTCTCAGCAACCACTTGTAATTAAGACGTGATGGTCCTATTTTGAATCCGTAACCTCCAAAACACGAAGCAAATACTGCTGCGCCACAAATATGTAGGCAACATGAATTAAATGGAACTCAATGTGTTTGCAACATTTATACTATGAGCAATGACAGAAACATAGCAAAAAAAGGCAATCTTCTACATTGACACGAACGCATACTAATAAATAGCAGTTATCTTCACTAAGAATGACCTCAACCAGAACCGTAGATACATTTTCAGTAAGGAGGGAGGGGGTACCGAAAAAGGGCCTCCCGTTTGCCTATGTAATTCCCTTTATTTTGAAGGGAGTTGTGAGGACATTTTTGTATGGGAGTTGCGAGGACATTTGTTGATGGAAGTTGTAAGGGCATTTTTTATGGGAGTTGTGAGGACATTCTTTGATGGAATTGTTATGATAAATTTTTTTGTGAAAAATCGTTACGGTTTACCCAATTTTGGCTACGATCCACGTACTAAAGGCTATGTCCTCATATGCTAAGTAGGAAGGGGAGGGGGGTGAACCCCAAAATCCCACCCTTATCTACGGGTTTAGCCTCAACATTTCCAAAAAGCAGTCATTTCCACTATCCATTGTCGTCTACATTACAAAATACAACAAACACCAAAACAGCCTATGGTAATCTATGTCTGTCAAAACAGCCTATGGTAATCTATGTCTGTCAAAACAGCCTATGGTAATCTATGTCTGTCAAAAACAGTCAATACTGCATTTTTTCCCCCGTCAGGGAGTTGCAGTAAGTCTGTGAGTGGCTTGTGTTATTAAGCAATAACGCGAAATAACAATGAGACGGAGTGACAAGTTGGTCGTTATTCCGTTTTATTGACTTATATTGGTAAACATATACCTATTTCGTTTATTTTGATATATATACCCTGTGTTACTCCAGCCACCTTACATTCAGTTTTGGATTGCTACCCGACACCTGACACTCATATCTCTTGTGTAATAAAGGCAACATTTCCTTGCTGTACACGGTGAGTTGTTTTTTTAATTTACCCCTCCCCGACAGAAAAAAACCCAGTACTTACCGGTAACCGAACACTGGACCCCATAGGTGTGAGACCAACGTTCTAACCTCTCCTTCATGCGTTACATTTGGTAAAATATCACAGAAATGTTAATACCGTGGAATTCCTTTATAACAAATAAGCCCGAACCGACCTAATATAGCCAATATTTGTTATGTACAATAGTACTAAACAATAAAGAGTAAACTAATTGGGAATTTTGAAAAGTTTATTTCATTAATCAGTCAGTCAGTCAGTCAGTTAGTAGTTGGATCATAGTCACTGCACGTCGGACAAAAAAAGTGTTATTAAATAGCCAAATTGTTATAAATGTATTCGTTATAAAGGAATATCACTGCACTTGTCATGACATCGCCATCACTTTCAAATTATAAACCGTCAGCACAGCACTCAATCCATAAAACAAACAAACAAAACCGATACAATATTACCTTAGAACTATGGATCACGCTATCATCATCATCCATCTGTCGAATACAATCCACCGTTTCCATAGAAACGTCTAGATTCCACTTAATAATACCACAATGTACACACACGCGCGGTCAGGCAGAGCACCACAGATAAGTCTTTTCAATAGCACCTGTCAGAAAACATTGGCTGATCGACGTCAACACAGCTTTCAGATATTCAAGAGACTTTCTAGGAAAAAAATGTTTCTGGTAGCCCCAGTTTGAAGTCTCATTAATTTCAGAATTAGTCCAAAAACTGGCGAGGAGCTGAGAATAAATAGAGAATGGTATTTCATTAATTTACAATTGATTCTGAATGGTTTCAAGATAACTAATCTATATGTGATTCTGAATGGTTTCAAGATAACTAATCTATATGTGATTCTGAATGGTTTCAAGATAACTAATCTATATGTGATTCTGAATGGTTTCAAGATAACTAATCTATATGTGATTCTGAATGGTTTCAAGATAACTAATCTACATGTGATTCCGAGTGGTTTAAAGATAACTAATCTACATGTGATTCCGAGTGGTTTAAAGATAACTAATCTAAATGTAATTCTGAATGGTTTCAAGATAACTAATCTGCATGTGATTCCGAGTTGTTTAAAGATAACTAATCTACATGTGATTCCGAGTGGTTTAAAGATAACTAATCTACATGTAATTCTGAATGGTTTCAAGATAACTAATCTACATGTGATATTGAATGGTTTTAAGATAACTAATCTACATGTGATTCTGAATGGTTTCAAACTTACTAATCTACAAGTGATTCTGAATTATTGAAAACTTACTAATCCACAAGTGATTCGAAATGATTGAAAACTTACTAATCCACAAGTGGTTCTGAATTATTGAAAACTTACTAATCCACATGTGCTTATGAATTATTGAAAACTTAATAATCCACAAGTGAAAACACTTTGGACATTATGTAGCAGGTTAGGTGAGGTGAATGATGTACAGTCGCGATTAGCAATAAAATGTGCGGTGTTACATTCATTGCTATAGATATATATTCGTTTTCGTAACCTAATTGGTGACCATTTCTGTGGGGAGAGGCACCAGAAATGATGAGGGTCGGTAGAGTTTACCAGATTTTTTTTGCTTGCTTTCTAGTACTAATTATCATATTCTAAAATCCCAGTACTAAATGTTATATTCTGACTTCCTAGTACTAAATGTCATGTTCTGACTTCCCAGTAACTAAATGTTATATTCTGACTTCCTAGTACTAAATGTCATGTTTTGACTTCCTAGTAACTAAATGTCATGTTTTGACTTCCTAGTACTAAATGCCATGTTCTGACTTCCTAGTAACTAAATGTCATGTTCTGACTTCCCAGTACTAAATGTCATGTTCTTACATCCCAGTACTAAATGTAATATTCTGACTTCCTAGTACTAAATGTCATGTTCGGGTTCTCTAAGGAAGGGGGAGGGATTGAAACCCTAACCCCTACCCTCAAAAGTAAGAACTTCATTACATAGTAAATTATTTAAAAAAAATATACATAAACGATCTTTCTGTTTATCAAAGTAACATATACGCGAAGATGAAGACTTTTCAGTCGGAACATTATCTGTTTTTGTGGTTATTGCTAGCTTAATGTGTACTATAATATATCAACAGTCCTTACATATTTCCATATTTTTTAGGCTTATATTTCCATGTGTTGTCTCAACACCCACACCTCTAGTAATCTGTGTTGTTCCTCGACTTATGTTTCCATGTGTTGTCTCAGCACTCACATCTCTAGTACTCTGTGTTGTTCCTCGACTTATGTTTCCATGTGTTGTCTCAGCACTCACATCTCTAGTACTCTGTGTTGTTCCTCGACTTATGTTTCCATGTGTTGTCTCAGCACTCACATCTCTAGTACTCTGTGTTGTTCCTCGACTTATGTTTCCATGTGTTGTCTCAACACTCACATCTCTAGTACTCTGTGTTGTTCCTCGACTTATGTTTCCATGTGTTGTCTCAACACCCACACCTCTAGTACTCTGTGTTGTTCCTCGACTTATGTTTCCATGTGTTGTCTCAGTACTCACATCTCTAGTACTTTGTGTTGTTCCTCGACTTATGTTTCCATGTGTTGTCTGAGCACTCACATCTCTAGTACTCTGTGTTGTTCCTCGACTTATGTTTCCATGTGTTGTCTGAGCACTCACATCTCTAGTACTCTGTGTTGTTCCTCGACTTATGTTTCCATGTGTTGTCTCAGTACTCACATCTCTAGTACTCTGTGTTGTTCCTCGACTTATGTTTCCATGTGTTGTCTCAGCACTCACATCTCTAGTACGTTGTGTTCTTCCTCGACTTATATTTCCATGTGTTGTCTCAACACCCACATCTCTAGTACTCTGTGTTGTTCCTCGACTTATGTTTCCATGTGTTGTCTGAGCACTCACATCTCTAGTAATCTGTGCTGTTCCTCGACTTATGTTTCCATATGTTGTCTGAGCACTCACATCTCTAGTACTCTGTGTTGTTCCTCGACTTAAGTTTCCATGTGTTGTCTCAACACTCACATCTCTAGTACTCTGTGTTGTTCCTCGACTTATGTTTCCATGTGTTGTCTCAGCACTCACATCTCTAGTACTCTGTGTTGTTCCTCGACTTATGTTTCCATGTGTTGTCTCAACACCCACACCTCTAGTACTCTGTGTTGTTCCTCGACTTATGTTTCCATGTGTTGTCTCAACATCCACACCTCTAGTACTCTGTGTTGTTCCTCGACACAAACATTCATCTCATATATGCATGGATCCTGTACTAAAAAAATATTAGATCATATGAAATCTCAGCAGCAAAAAAGATTGCCCTCGCTGCAGCAACATTATCTTTGTGCTCATCTACGACTACTACACATTTGGATTGATGTGTCAGTTTATTTTTTTACACACCACTACGATTTATGGTTTGGGATTTTTAAATATATTCTCATGCAGGAGAGTACAACAAAAACAAATGTCAGCACACGGCGATCTACACCACATAACCTTTCTGAGGTCTTGCATGAAATTATCTGAATATAAACGAATGAGCATTGAGTATTTCCGATAAATGGTATTTCTAGTAGGGAAATGTGAAGCCGTAGATACCATATCATCAATGACAGTAGAGTATGGCGTAGATAGGAGATCTACAGAAGTATTTTGCAGAATACTATGAACAGCAAAAAAGACGAACAAGGAAGTGTTAAGAACGGTAATCGTCGAGAGTTGACTCATAAACAACATTCTTCTTCTTATGTTCCAGCGGTGTGGAGTTGGTTATCATGTCTTTCCACATCATTCTGTTTCGTGTGTTATTAACCATGTCCGATATTGATGTTCTCCCATGCTACAATGCTAGGTTGTCAAGCACTTTGTCTGTCCCTCTTGCTCTTCAACTTGTCTGTTGTTACGATGTGTTCCATTTTTCCTCTTCTCATGATTTTTTCCGAAAAAATTAAACTGTCTCTTTTTGATGCTGATAAGGAGTTCTCTTTTTTAAAATTAACTTCGTTCAATATATCTTCATTACTCTTTTTATCTACCCATGGTGTTCTCAACATTCTCAATTATCCATCTCGTGATTTTTCTCTCCCACTTGCATCTCTGATTACCTCTTTCTTTGCTCGCCTCTCCTCGACTTTACCCTCAAGTAAGGTCTTCAACAAGCTCTTTTAATATATCCAAAATAACGTTTTTTTGTTTGATCTTTATTTCCGTTAATAGTTTCTGGTTCATACAGTGTTGTTATAATTTTTTTGTTCGCTCTCATCTCTTTTCATAAAACTTACATCTCTGCTGCTTCTATTTAGTTTTTAACTATTCTGCTGAACAACATTATAACACGAATCTGAGGTGCATTTGGACATAGATATAACAGCATGGAAATAAGGGCCACCCAAGACGTTGATGGATAAGAGGCATCTTAGATTGTTAAAATATTCCCTGACTGCGGCAGTTCAACTTGCCAAGAATCCTGAGTTCATAACATTTCCGAAACACCACGCAAGCAGAGATCGAATGAAACCGACAAGCACCTCGAAAGCAGAGATTAAATGAAATGACAGGCACCTCGCAGGAAGGCGTACTTATAGAAATATCAAACAGGCAGAGATCGAATGAAACAGACAAGCAGAAACGGATTTAAAAGGCGTAGAGGATTGTGATTATTGTACTCGAGTTTGCTCATGTGTACTCCGTCTCTCTCAATAAAGCGGCACCCCCATGTCGAGAGTACCAATCATAGCACGTCACTCCCTAGTTTCAACGAAAATTCCCGTCGAGTTTCGAAAAAAATAATATTGTTAACAAGCAAGCCGGATTAGAACCTGCGATCTCTGGCAAAAACACAAACGAACGGCATAATCACCACGTCGTGGAAAAAAAATTACATATAGCCATGGATGGTTAGATACAAGTATAAACTCAAGAAATTAGGCACGTCACACTAACAGTTGGTTTCAAACACTGTCAGGAGGTTGTTTGCAACATAACACGTTTTATAAGTTGTTTTTTTTTAAAACTATACTCTTGAAAACTAGTCAAACTGGGTATAACGTCATTGAGACAATTTTCACCAGTACCGGTATGGTAAGTCTCTCTACAAAATAGTCATACATCTGGGTCGAATCAACTGTTCCTTAATCATTTTGTATATACTTTAGTGGAAGCATTGACGGGATATATCATACAGAGACAATGGAAACATTGACTGGATATCTCATACGTAGACAAGGAAGACATTAACTGGATATATCACAAATAGACAGGTTGAGATATTGACTGGATATATCGCACATAGACAGTGGAAGTATTGACTGGAGATATCACATAGGCATTGGAGACATTAACTGGATATATCATACATAAATAGTGGAAGCATTGGCTGGATATATCATACATAAATAGTGGAAGCATTGGCTGGATATATCACACTGTGACAGTGCAGGTATTGAAGGGACATATCATGCAAAGACAATGAAGTGATTGTACAGTTACAAGAGAGATTGATATGAATGATGCTTTCAGAGATCTAGACCTGGGAGTAAACATCACCTATCGCATAGACGGAAAATTGTTCAACCTTCGGCGGCTTCGAGCAAAAACCAAAGTTAAATCACACACAATCAGGGATCTTCTATTTGCTGATGACTGTGCCCTAAATGCCAACTCTGAGGCTGATCTACAATGTATTATAGACAGATTCTCTAAAGCCTGTACCAACTTTGGGCGTACCATTAACACAGAGAAAACAGAAGTCATGTTACAACCAGCACTTGGCAAAAGCTATCTCGAGCCCTGCATAAAGGTAAATGGTGTAGCACTGAAAGCTGTGAATAGATTCACATATCTAGGCAGTACGTTATCACAAAATGCAAACGTTGATGATGAAGTGTATACAAGGATCGCCAAAGCAAGCAGTACTTTCGGCAGATTGTACGCAAATGTTTGGCGTAGAAATGGCATTAACCTACAGAGTAAGCTGAAAGTTTACAGAGCAGTGGTACTTCCAGTGCTGCTATACGCTAGTGAAACATGGACTGTGTATATACGTTATGTGAAAAAACTCAATCATTTTCATACAAATTGTCTCAGAAAAGTTATGAACATCAGATGGCAAGACAAGATTCCAGATACCACTGTCCTTGATAGAGCTGGTATCCCAAGCATTGACACGATCCTGATGCAGACACAGATTCGTTTGGCAGGTCATTTGGTGCGTATGCCAGACCATCGTCTGCCAAAGATACTTCTCTATGGTGAGCTAGAGAAGGGTATACGACCTCAAGGTGGCCAAAGGAAGCGCTACAAGGACTCGTTAAAGAACTCACTGAAAGCCTTTGAAATAGACCACGATACATGGGAAGAACTTGCACAAAATAGATCTACATGGCGTTCTAAAATAAAAAAGAGCGCATCATCTTGTGAAAAGAAGAGAAATGCAGCAGCTCAACAGCGGAGAGCAGCTAGAAAGTCACGGATAGATCCGTCTACAGTCGTCATTCCATGTCCAAACTGTCCAAGGATATTTACAGCTCGAATAGGACTCATTAGCCATCTACGAACTCATAATCAAAGACATAACTAAAATTGAATTTTCAAAAGTGGATGTAACAAATGGTCATCATCACTTGTGATGGACGAACAACACAAGGGAGATATCAGACACAGACCTGAGAGCTATCGTGCAGGGGTCGGTATCTCACTCTTTAGGAAAATTAAACAACCGCACGTACTTGACTAGTTCTCAATGGAAACAAAATGTTACATATCAAAGAACACAATTGTACGGGGCAACACTAAGCTTCAGGATATAGAGACTCCGTACCACTAATTGATTTGCTGTCAATTTGGTAATGCATGATTGACAAAGTAAGGGTCTGTCGAAAGTATGAACGTGAATAATTGAGGAAGAAAGGCAGACATATGGGGGGGGGGGGGCACGGGAGAGTTAAGATATTACTGCGGATTATGTCGTGGGAAAATTGTTGTGCTTAACTTTATGAATACAGTCAGGGTTGCCACATAGTTAAAGCCATTTATAGCCAAATATTGCTAAAGAAATTGTAAAAGAAAATGGCCAAACTGAAAACGTGTACTAAACTACTGAAGACACAATAAAGTAAGTTTTAATTCATTGAAACACAAGTAGAAGATCTAAATCTAATAACTACATCTAGAAGATTAATTTGTATTACGTCTTTGCTATGTTTTGACATCAGTTGCAAGAGAGAAAATTCGAAAACATATTACTTGTTAGTGTGACTAAATTGTCCACATATTCATCGAATTCAACCAAAAAGTAATCAAACCTTCCTGTATTTTCAAATTGGCGAGAAGTGAAAAAAATGTATTTTATGGTAAGTAACATTTCATATTTGACTTAACATGTGATAATTTACAAAAAAATATTCAAAATGGAAACCCTGAATTAATACCAGGAAGGAAAGATGGTTGATGAGAACATGGAAGCGGAAGTTCCGTCTTCTTCTGAACAGGGTAAAGCCCGGAGAAAGGAAAGCGTTTATTTATAATTTAAAACATGGCAGCAATATGTGCGCCTTTCGTCATGATACATCCGACTTCGGCATGGATTTTGGTTTAATTCACATTGTGTGGAATAGTACAACCAACTCCACCCGTAAAACCCTCTTAGTCGCCTCTTATGGGTGGCAGGTAACAGTGTCACCACTATTTGCTCCCTTTCCGGACCCTGTCAATGCACGGGCAAAGACATGGAAACGATAAATAGAGAGACACATATGTCAGGTTTTTCATTGTTATAATAGTAGCTGATACAGTACAGGTGCCAGATGTATTTGCAGGTGGGAAGGGGGCACATACATGTAAGACAAGGATGGTGGCACAGAGTCATAATGCATGACGTTAGAGGTGTCTAAGGAGAATTAGGCGTGATCAAGTCGGTTATCCTTTTTATTAATACATATAACTAAGTTCGTCCGTAGTTACCGAGGCTCAAGAGAGGAAGAAAGAATAGCGACACTGTGATCGACTATGCATGATCTAAGAGGCGACTAAGGAAGTTTGAGGGGGAGAAGGTAGAGTTGGCTGTTTCATCCTATTCAAAAAAGTTCAAAAGTCGTAGAGGATTGATTTAACTGTACTCGGTTTCCCATATGTACTCCGTCACTCTCAACGAAGCGGCACGCCTTCTACCGAGAGTACCACTCATAGCACGTAACTCCGTAGCTTCAAGTGATAATCCACAGGGATCTCCGAAAAAATCCACCTTATAAACAAGACGACACGAGCCGGATTAAAACTCATAACCTCTTGAACACAAGGCGAACAGCTTAACCACTACGCTAGGTAGATTCCCTGTTCATCATATATATATATATATATATATATATATATATATATATATATATATATATATATATATATATATATATATATATATATATATATATATATATATATATATATATATATATATATATATATATATATATATATATATATATATATATATATATATATATATCAAAGTGACCCAAAAATCACACTGAAATTGGCAAGTCAAAAGACGCAGATATCGCAATCAAGCTGTAAAGGATTGCATAACGCATTTCTTTCTCTAGAAAACATGCAGAGAACCCAACCAAATATTGAGAATGAACAAACACAGATGAGAAGAAGATGAAGAAGAAAGTAATCCGAAAATGGCTTGCTGTAGTCGGATGTGTCAAACCGAAATGAGTACACATCGCAGCCATGCTGTAAACATCTCGGCAACGCAATATTCCGTTCTCTAGAGTACATTCTGATATCAGACACTTTCAAACCAACATAATGTTTTAAGACTATCCCAGTGTTCGCATACCGTTCTCTAGACTACATTCTGATATCAGACACTTTCAAACGAATTCAAAATTATTTTTTTTTAAAAAGTATTCCAGTGTTCCCATTTCGTTCTCCGGAGTACACCCTGTTAACAGATATACGTTTCAGAGAGCAGTAAAAAAAAGCACACACACAAATTATTAACAAAAAATAATTCCAGTGTTCTCATTCCTCTGTCAAACTCATAATGACCAATCGCCTACCATCTGTAGCAAAGATAACGGTAGTACTGACAGATAAACCATCCGCAAACTGCAACCATTCTAGTGTCACGGTTATTATATAGGATGTCTATAAGACCGCTGAGCACTCATTTACATTTCTGGTGACACAACGTCACACGCATTGTGAATAATAAAGTTAAGAAGAATCGATCATTTATAGAAAAAAAGCAACAAATGTAATTTGAACCAGGTCCGGTCAACTGGCACATATTCGCCTCACAACTTGAGTCAACACACTTTCCGTATTCGACAAATCTGGATCTATTTTAAAAAATGGATTTCAGTCAAGACTTGCAACTTGTATGTCCACGTTTGAAGTGTTGACTAAAATCAAATGCGTTGTTTCAGTCAAGACCTGCAACTTGTATGTCCACGTTTGAAGTAAAATCAAATGTGATTTCAGTCAAGACATGCAACTTGTATGTCCACGTTTGAAGTGTTGACTAAAATCAAATACGTTGTTTCAGTGACGTATCTAAAATCTCAGTCTATTCTCGTGATATCATTAAACGAGTAATACGTGAGATTCCTGCTTTATTGTGGATATGTAGTGCAGATCTGTGAGACATCATTGACGCAACAACATTTATGGGGGGAAAAAAGCCACTACTGCTCATCGTAAACGAGTGTTGGATAAAGTGAATTGTAGTACAAAACGATGTTTTGCACAAAAATAAGTTTATGCATTGAGTTGAACAATCTGGAACAACTGGATGTTGATCGACAAGCATGGACAGCTATGACACCTAACCTATGTGACAAGCTTGGCATAAGAGGAAAATGATGATGATGATGAATACACAACAGTTATTTCTTGATCAGATAATCATGATGATGATGAAACAACCCCTTTAACTGTGAACAGGGTTGCTCTTGACAGCCTAGTTGACACAAACACAGGTAGTTCTCAGTCCTGTAACTGTGAACAGGGTTGCTCTTGACAGCCTAGTTGACACAAACACAGGTAGTTCTCAGTCCTTTTACTTGTGAACAGGGTTGCTCTTGACAGCCTAGTTGACACAAACACAGGTAGTTCTCAGTCCTGTAACTATGAACAGGTTGCTCTTGACAGCCTAGTTGACACAAACACAGGTAGTTCTCAGTCCTTTTACTTGTGAACAGGGTTGCCCTTGACAGCCTAGTTGACACAAAAACAGGTAGTTCTCAGTCCTGTAACTGTGAACAGGTTGCTCTTGACAGCCTAGTTGACACAAACACAGGTAGTTCTCAGTCCTTTTACTTGTGAACAGGGTTGCCCTTGACAGCCTAGTTGACACAAACACAGGTAGTTCTCAGTCCTTTTACTTGTGAACAGGGTTGCTCTTGACAGCCTAGTTGACACAAACACAGGTAGTTCTCAGTCCTGTAACTGTGAACAGGGTTGCTCTTGACAGCCTAGTTGACACAAACACAGGTAGTTCTCAGTCCTTTTACTTGTGAACAGGGTTGCTCTTGACAGCCTAGTTGACACAAACACAGGTAGTTCTCAGTCCTGTAACTGTGAACAGGTTGCTCTTGACAGCCTAGTTGACACAAACACAGGTAGTTCTCAGTCATTTTACTTGTGAACAGGGTTGCCCTTGACAGCCTAGTTGACACAAACACAGGTAGTTCTCAGTCCTGTAACTGTGAACAGGTTGCTCTAGACAGCCTAGTTGACACAAGCACAGGTAGTTCTCAGTCCTGTAACTGTGAACAGGTTGCTCTTGACAGCCTAGTTGACACAAACACAGGTAGTTCTCAGTCCTTTTACTTGTGAACAGGGTTGCCCTTGACAGCCTAGTTGACACAAACACAGGTAGTTCTCAGTCCTGTAACTGTGAACAGGTTGCTCTAGACAGCCTAGTTGACACAAACACAGGTAGTTCTCAGTCCTGTAACTGTGAACAGGTTGCTCTAGACAGCCTAGTTGACACAAGCACAGGTAGTTCTCAGTCCTGTAACTGTGAACAGGTTGCTCTTGACAGCCTAGTTGACACAAACACAGGTACTTCTCAGTCCTTTTACTTGTGAACAGGGTTGCCCTTGACAGCCTAGTTGACACAAACACAGGTACTTCTCAGTCCTGTAACTGTGAACAGGTTGCTCTAGACAGCCTAGTTGACACAAGCACAGGTACTTCTCAGTCCTGTAACTGTGAACAGGTTGCTCTAGACAGCCTAGTTGACACAAGCACAGGTACTTCTCAGTCCTGTAACTGTGAACAGGTTGCTCTAGACAGCCTAGTTGACACAAGCACAGGTACTTCTCAGTCCTGTAACTGTGAACATGTTGCTCTAGACAGCCTAGTTGACACAAGCACAGGTACTTCTCAGTCCTGTAACTGTGAACAGGTTGCTCTAGACAGCCTAGTTGACACAAGCACAGGTACTTCTCAGTCCTGTAACTGTGAACAGGTTGCTCTAGACAGCCTAGTTGACACACACACACAGGTACTTCTCAGTCCTGTAACTGAGTCGACACCTGGACTCCTATAAAGCTATCTCAAACCGATGGTTGTCTCAAAAGAATGCTTGCCTCAAAAGAATGCTTGCCTCAAAGGAATGGTTGCCTCAAAAGGATGACCGCCTCAAAGGGATGGCTGTACAAAGGGAGATTTATGGATGCATATGCAGTACCCTATTCATATTTTCTTTATCTTTAGAAAAGACTCTATTGAGTTTCCATAACAAATACCATTGTAGGATAACTAATACCCACTGGAACGAATTCAAATCGATCGAAAAAATCAGAGAAGAGACACATCAAAACTACATCACAGATGTTATTAGAACACGCCGTTGGTCCTACATCGGACATGTCCTACGCTCAGACAATAACAAAATACATCACCAATCTCTTGCATGGATACCAACAGGCAGAAGAGTCATGGATACACCAAAGAAAACACTCAGATGAACAATACTTATAGAAATTAAAACAAACAATATTCATACTATTCAAGAACTGCACAGAATAGCTTTGAACAGACAGAATTGGAGAGATCTGACCTCTGCCCTATGCGCTAACTTCAGCGCTACAGGAACATGAATGAATGAATGAATGATGAATTTAGTACCCGGAAGGAAGCATTCCAGTGCGCCAGTATCTCAGGATTACTACGCCGTGCCAGTAATACAGAAGAAACTTCTGGAACAATTATATCCTCATTAGTTTTGTTGACCTATCCGCATTGATGGCACGATTAGCATCCCATCACGGAGTCTATCACAAAAAGACAAATGCCACACAAGAAAAAAAGGCTCTTCGTCATCCATACGGATCATTTCATAGAAGACAAAAGTAAGCAATTGAGACAAACTGTGACAATGATGTGACAAAATGTGGTAAAAATGTGTCAATGATGTGGTAAACATGTGACAATGATGATTTGACAGGTTTACATGTTTTCAATCTATCCCCTAACTTTAGCTTAGCCGACTCATACGACAGGTCCAGAGATAGGGCATTGACCCTATTCTTTGCACCTTAAATTAGGTGCCAAGATGGAAGTCGTTAGATAATTAAAGCTAACTGCTGCTGAGGCGATCTGATGATGGTGCCCCTCCTTCGCAAGAAGAAGATGAGCATGGCACGAAAAATAAAAGATGTGATGAACAAGTAGAAAATCAACACAACATTTGTGATTGTCTGATGCGATCTGCTGAATCACGCGGTACACTCAACTATCATCATCATCATCATCATCCTCATCAAGGACCGTCTCCGCAATGAAGGTTGACATCCACTGTTTCTTGTTTTGGTGGTGCACTCTGTTAGACTGTAACCTGTCCATCTTGTGATGTTATTCTCCCACTTGTATATCTGTCTACGTCTTGCTCGTTTCCCTTTGACTTTACCTTCAAGTAAGGTCGTCAATAAGGTGTCATGTCTTTTAATATGTCCAAAATATTGTATTTGCCTGATCTTTATTTCTCTTAGTAGTTCTTTCTTCATATTAAGTGTTTTTAGAACATCTTTGTTTTCTTCTCTTTCCATGAAGTTCTCCCTATTCTCCTATATACCAACATCTCAAAAGCATCAATTCTGTCTTCTAATTATTTATTTAGTGTCCATGTTTCTGATCCATACATTAATATGGAATAGATTTAGCATTTTATAATTCACATTTATAGAAATAACACTCAACTATGGAAATACGCAACTTTCAATGACGTCATATTGAATAAATATTTCATTTCAAATTCATTGTATAGTGGCTAGCTATAGATGCACAATCTATAAGTGAACGATATATATATATATATATATAATATTATATATATATAGTGAGAGAGAGAGAGAGCAATAGAGAGAGAGATATTCTGGAAGCATACCAGAGAATCTTAGAGACTTATTGAATGGTGATATGGCAATCGATGAACCAACAGTTATTGTAGGAATGTGGGATCAAACATGAGTAGACAGGAGCAGGAAGGCATTGATAGCGGGTATGTATGACTAGGAAGACTCGTGAAGTATAGGAAAACACGTGAATGAATAATACGTTATTGATTAGTCAAAGTTAAACTTGAAATATAGCGTAATAGCTGACATATTGACTAGATATATTTTATTTTGGGAGTCGTGTAATGAGTTATGGTTGAAAACGAGGCAAAGTAACGCCATTTGCGGCTAGTCATACTGGTGGAAAATATATTTTAACTCATTTAATGAAATTGATTATGTTATTCCAGGCATTGAAAGATCCAAAGAACACGAGCATGAACGAACGTACGACCTGCTTACTACACCTCAGCAGTACCACCAAAGAAACAGTACTGCAGTGGATCCCTGGTCACTGTGACATACCTGAAAATGAAAAAGCTGATCTCCTGGCAAGGAAAGGGGGATCACTGGAACAAATAGAAAATGATAATACGTACTATGAATGTAAGACCATGTTAAATGCAGAATTTAAGAAAAAGTGGAAGCAGATGCACCCAACTGCAGAACCAAATGACAATGACATCAAATGTCACGCAAGGAACAAACAATCATCTTCAGACTACGAACTGGCCACAACAGACTGAGAAGTCACATGTTTCGAAAGCTGAAGATTGGCGAGACAGACCTGTGCAACTGTGGACTGAGCCCAGAGACTGCAGTACACATTCTTCATGTCTGTCAACTCTACCAAGAAGATAGGGAGAAAATATGGCCTACTGAGACGGCACTACTTCCAGATTTGAGGAGTTCCATGGGTGACCTGAAGCGAATCACACAATTCATTGAAGCTATTGGCGTTGCAACCTGATATCTGACTGAAGCTATTGTTGCTGTAACCTGATATCTGACTGAAGAACGATAAAGAAGAAGAATTGATTATATAAAATATATTTACTACTTACATCAATCAAGACTACACGTTCGTGGGTTACATGGCTGAAAGGGAGGCGATCAACAGCAAAACTGCCACCTGCCATACTACGAGGTGACTGAGGAGGTTGATGTTGCGACTACCCACCTCGAGGCCGCTACTATAATGAAAGCTGTTGAAGAACCATATCTAAATTGATGGGACACATAAAGTCTATGAGGTATATCTCGGAAGGTAGTGGTGACCAAATTACCGGAATCTCGATCGCCACCTGTTTTTGATGGATCTCTCTGATATAATCTAATTGAACTAATGACCGCTATTGAAAGTTTTATTCCTGCATCTTTGCTGCTGCTTGGATTAATTCAACTTGTATGTTATCGGGTCCCGGAGCTTTGTTACAGAAAGTAAATATAATCTGAAAAGGGGATTTTTTTTTTTACTATTTCCGTGCCTTTAGTTGATCGGCCTTCGCTTTATTTAGCATGCGAGTCCAAGTATATGAAAAGTGACCAACGAAAAATCACAATAATCACAAACGTCACGAATGAAAGCTTATTTGCTTTCTGTACTTTCTTTACCTCCGATGGTCTCGCATCAAGCCCCTATATGCAGTATGCCTCGAGTTTGCACGAAATTTACGGGAAAGACCCCCACCGGAGTAGAAGATTGTGCTGCACATAGCATTGCACCCTTCACAGTATTGAGTACAGCTGCCATCACGGATTTGCAAAACGCCTGGAGATTGTCCCCTTCATAATTAACATCAGAGGAATACAAATCTGAAGCTAACAGTAAAACCTAATCGTCTGACATAAGCCTGGAACAATAGTAACAAACAATAGTAACAAACAATAGTAACACACAATAGTAACAAACAATAGTAACAAACAATAGTAACAAACAATAGTAACAGACAATAGTAACAAGCAATAGTAACAAACAATAGTAACAGACAATAGTAACAAACAATAGTAACAAACAATAGTAACAAACAATAGTAACAGACAATAGTAACAGACAATAGTAACAAGCAATAGTAACAAACAATAGTAACACACAATAGTAACAGACAATAGTAACAAACAATAGTAACAAACAATAGTAACACACAATAGTAACACACAATAGTAACAAACAATAGTAACAAACAATAGTAACAAACAATAGTAACAAACAATAGTAACAAGCAATAGTAACAAACAATAGTAACAAACAATAGTAACAAACAATAGTAACAAACAATAGTAACAAACAATAGTAACACACAATAGTAACAAACAATAGTAACAAACAAGTACTGTCACGTACTCTATTATCGTCATCAACAACAACAACAACAACATCAGCAACAACAACATCAACAACAACAACATCAACAACAACAACAACAACAACAACAACAACAACAACAACATCAGCAACAACAACATCAACAACAGCAACAACAACACAACAACAACAACAACAACACAACAACACAACAACAACATCAACAACAACAACAACAACATCAGCAACAACAACATCAACAACAACAACAACACAAGCAACAACAACATCAACATCAACAACAACAACAACAACACAACAACAACAACAACATCAACAACAACATCAACAACAACATCAACAACAACAACAGCAACAACACAACAACAACAACAACAGCAACAACACTGAAAATAGATAATTCTAAATATGACGTAATACTTATCTAATAATATCAATGCGGGTATATGATCAATAATATGACACACAGAACGTATTGTGTAAGTTCTTGAAGGCAGGATTCCCTGAACCTCGACATTCATTATTACATTACACGACCAGAACCTTCGATATAACCAAACTATACTCTACCCTGAGGTCAAAAGAGGACCAGCGGTACAAACAAAATGATCATTATGATCAAAATGACCAGTGGTGTACAAAATACGGCTTGCGGACATGTCCGACCCACAAAGCCATCTTATGTGTGGTCCGCGAGGATGATATAAAAGTACTAAATATGCTGATTTTTTAGCTCAGAAAATATTACTTGGAGTTACAAAGGACTAGAAAGAAGCATTTCACCCCATACCCATGAAAAGAAAACGTAATTCAGCCCTCCAACGCAAAAAGTGTGTCCACATCTATCTAGACTGTAAAGTCATTAGATAAGGATGGACGGTGTTTAAACTCCTTCGCCACTAAAAAACGCATATATCGCAGCCAAGTTGTAAGCCATCGCATAACGCATTTATTTCTCTAGAATACATCCAGCAAAACCAGCAGAAGATTAAGAAATTGACACAGAAGAGAAGTGACTTGATGTAGTAGGATGTGCCAGGTCCAAATGAGCACACATCGTTGTCATGCTGTAAACATACCTTACGTGTTCAACCCGTCCTCTCCCATTTTAGAGAATCAGAACATGACATTTAACACGTTAACACATACCGTTTAATTGGTGGGTTTAAACCCCCCCCCCCCCCCCCCCACCACCCACCCCCTTCCAAACTTACACAAATACATTTAAATTAACGTTTTATTACAAGAGGGTCAAATTTCTCAAGAAAATGAATTGCAAACGACTGTGGCAACTACGATTTTTTTTAGATAGCCTCCTGACCCTTACTGAGGACGTATCTACGGACCTGAGACTGTACCAAAACGTACACAGAAGTTTCATCTTACATCTAACGTTGTTACCATATCCCTTCATATCGGATGATCGTGCATAAAGATAAACACAGAAAAGAAACAGTCAACAGACAAGTACAATTGAATGTTAAGGGGATTTAGGCTCGTAACATATACGCAATAAACATGTCACTGTATCCTCGTACAATAATTCGGATCAAATATCATGTGATAAGAAAATGATAACAGGAACCATAGTCACCACTAACATTTTGAAAAAAAGTCACCTCTCAACATTTTGAAGAAAAAAACCTGAGTCTTGGAAAATCCCCCAATACCTCCAGATTTGATCGAAAAAGTCCAGATCTAAGGGAAAAACCCATATCTAAGGGAAAAACCCATATCTAAGGGAAAATTACATAAATAGTATCGGTGATAGGAATAGGTGGGCGATAAATTAATTAAGACAAACAGTGAATAAAGTTGAGAAAGATTGGCGATGGATTATATAAAATATCGTGGAAAAAAACATGTATTAACACATAAATATCTCCACCTTTCTATGTACCGACACATAAATATCTCCACCTTTCTATGTACCGACACATAAATATCTCCACCTTTCTATGTACCGACACATAAATATCTCCACCTTTCTATGTACCGACACATAAATATCTCCACCTTTCTATGTACCGACACATACATATCTTCACCTTTCTATGTACCGACATATAAATATCTCCACCTTTCTATGTACCGACACATAAATATCTCCACCTTTCTATGTACCGACACATAAATATCTTCACCTTTCTATGTATCGACACATAAATATCTCCACCTTTCTATGTACCGACACATAAATATCTCCACCTTTCTATGTACCGACACATAAATATCTCCACCTTTCTATGTACCGACACATAAATATCTCCACCTTTCTATGTACCGACACATAAATATCTCCACCTTTCTATGTACCGACACATAAATATCTCCACCTTTCTATGTACCGACACATAAATATCTCCACCTTTCTATGTACCGACACATAAATATCTCCACCTTTCTATGTACCGACACATAAATATCTTCACATTTCCATGTACCGACACATAAATATCCGGATTCAGCATGGTATCTTTTTAAACATTGCTGCCTTCTTTACTATATTCTACTTCACGTCCAGATTTACCGTTGCAAGTTGTTGCGTCGGATCATCACACAAAGGTGACGTAGAACTCTGTTGCAACTCCCTTGACCTAATACAAGTCATCATCACCAAGTGATGTATAAATTGTGCGCTAGCAAATTTTGAATCCTCAAAGTTATCTCCACTAACTTACATTTGGATCGTCGCTGACTCTACCATGCCACTTGGATCGTCGGTGACTCTACCATGCCACTTGGATCGTCGCTGACTCTACCATGCCACTTGGATCGTCGGTGACTCTACCATGCCACTTGGATCGTCGGTGACTCTACCATGCCACTTGAATCGTCGGTGACTCTACCATGCCACTTGGATCGTCGGTGACTCTACCATGCCACTTGGATCGTCGGTGACTCTACCATGCCACTTGGATCGTCGGTGACTCTACCATGCCACTTGGATCGTCGGTGACTCTTGCATGCCACGAGTAAATATTTTTTCACGTTATCGTCCCCTGTTGCTTCTTATTTTTCTTCATTCTTAAACTCCTGCAGATTATCAGGGTTTGATCCCGAGAATGGAATGTGTTATAACATTGTTTACAGCTGTGACTACAATATCCACGCCTTTCAGCCCGACACATCTAATTTCAGCATTGCTTTTTGTCACTTTAACCCGCTATTAGATAAGACGGACATCGTCATCCCCAAAACTACCTTGATCGTCTCCCGCGTCATGCATTTTCTATTATTTACGCCGCCAACACGGGCGTAACACTAACTGAAATGACATAATATCTCTATCTCAACTAGCCCCTACCCTAACCCAACACGGGCTACTGGAGGTATTTCTCAAACAGAACCTAACTGAAATAATATCTTTATCTCCACTAACCCCTACCTTAACCCTAACCCAACACAGGCTACTGAATATATTTCTCAAACAGAACACTAACTGAAATGATATAATATCTTTATCTCCACTAACCCCTACCCTAACCCTGACCCAACACGAGCATACTAAAAGTATTTCTCAAACAGAACACTAACTGAAATATAATATCTCTATCTCTATCCCCCCTTGAGAAACGCATCCCAATCAATCGTGATGGACAACATCTCATCTCTCTGCACAAAGATCCAGAAGAAGGTCAGCCACATTCAATACTCCCTCCAGCAGATGGGGATCAATTAACGGTAATCGAGAATGCACAAAGGTGTTCTTATTTCGTGTAGGATATTACTTCGTCTGCACGAACAGTGTTTCCGTGATCGTTACATTTTACACATTCTCAGTGGGTATCTTTGTCATATCTGACTCAGCAGACGTTTCAACTAATATGTCTTTATCCAGAATTAGTGAAACGAGAACTTCATACACGACATACATACAAATTATATATATTTATATATATTAGCTTCGTCTTATTCTGTTGTATTCGCTCTGAAACTCCTGCAGATTAGCATAATATATTCCGGAGAATGTATTGTTCTGTCATGGTGTACAGCCTTGCTGCGATATATGCGCCCTACCGGCTGACACATCCGACTTCAGCATGACTTCCTGTTCACTTTGACCATACATGATATGGGACAACCAATCCCATCCCTTAAGCTTGTTCGTCATCTCTTACGACATGCATGGATACTAAAGGAGTGTTGCTGTTCTGCGCTCCATTTCTGACCCCGGCAGCAACCGGGCGATATACTTGTACAATAGAAATTTTGGTCAATATACGTGCCATCGAGCGCACCGATCTTTCTCTGTTACTTTCTCTGTCACTGCACTCACGATTCTCTTTCTCATCGACAGTGCACGCATGCTGCAGCACCGAGGGTTTCTGCTGCAAGCTTCATTTTGAGTGTCAATTCGTGTATTTTGTTGAATGATTTGTGAAACTGATATGTATTTGAATATTATTCATCATAACACTGAATTAGATAATGTAATACAGCCATAATAGTACTAGTATCTTGTACACATTATCACAAATGATGGTAGATGTAAAAAAAAAGTTAAAGGAGAATAGGGACGGTTAAAAGTAATTTCAATGACATAAGAAAAATATTGACATCAAAACAAATTACAAATGAGAATTATAAAATGCTACATTTATTCTATATTAATATATGGTTCAGAAACATGGACAACAAACAAACAACTAGAAGACAGAATTGATGTCTTTGAGAAGTGGGTATATAGAAGAATAGAGAGAACTATATGGAAAGAGAATACAAACGAACACAGGTGTTCCTAACAATACTTTGTATGAACAAGGAATTATTAAAGGAAGTAAAGATCAAACAAATAACGTATTGTGAACATATTAAAATACATGACAACTTGTTGAAGTACGTACTTGAGAATTTAGTCGAGGGAAGGCGAGCAAAAGGTAGGCAGAGATACAAGTGGGAGAGATGAATAGGTTACATCACGAGATGAACTGGTTACAGTCATGCATAGTGCACCACCAAGACAAAAATCAGGGCATTTTGGACGTACGTTGCAGCTAATTTCCGTTGCGGAGACAGCACTTACTGATGATGAATCTATACATAAAGTCATCATCATCATGTGCCATGTTGGATAGCATAGGCGGTCATGGCTCTCCACAGCTCTCTGTCCACAGTATTATGTATCAAAGTCGTTGTTGTTTCCTTGCCGTGCCAGGTTGTCAAACTGTCTAATATTTTCTCACGTTGTCGGTCTCTGCCTCTGTTGCCTTCAATTTTGCCTGTTGTGACTATGTTCTCTAAACCTGCCTGTCTCATGAAGTGGCCAAAAGAAGAAGATTGCCTTTTTCTTATATTGTTGATTAAGGTCCGTTTCGCATTTGACTTTTTCAACACCTCTACATTAGTTTTTCTGGCAGTCCATGGTATTCTCAGCATTCTTCTGCAGAACCACATCTCTGATGCCTTTAATTTCCCACTTTCTTGTTTGTTTATTGTCCAACACACGCATCCATATGTTAGTATAGGGGTTATATAGCACTGCAGAACTCTCTCACCTCTAATGACTAGTTCACATTACACAGTATATTTTCCATTTTTCTGAATGTTGTTTTGCCTGTCCTATTCTGCATCTTATTTCTGTTGAACTTCTTCCAACTGCTGTAATCATTGTATTGCTATATTACCACCAACTGTAGGCCTACTTATGTGTGTCACCATGACTTTTATCTTGGAAGAATAATATGGTAGTTTCCCGTTGCTTTCCACGGCCATATGGGGGATAACCATTTATATCCGCTCCCTTTGACAATACTTTATGTCGGGACAAATGAGTGCCCCGCCCTGCCCAGTTGCAGAGCTACCACTTATTATAAATATATATAAAGTAGCGATGTAAAAGTTATGTGGAGTATCGAATATACCATTCTTCCGCGATCAGTTACAATGCATATAGTCCAATATTCATTGATTCTGGACGAAAATAGAACACTTCTGACCCGATGGAAACCCAACGGTAAATCATAAACTTAATCTACATACCAACATTTGTATTATTACTAACAGACATGGACACTAACTTAAATAACAAGAGAGAAAGCTTGTCACGTGCGAAATGAGATGTATAAGAAAAGCAGCAAACAGAACTAGAAGAGACAATGTGAAAATGTGATCAATTAAGATACTACAAAACCTGTTGGAACAACGTCTGTGGTCAAATATATATTTTTTTTTAAATACAGAGATTGAAATCTTTTGACCACTTAATGACAATATACCAATATTGGCAAGCGGCAAGACCAAACAACATGAGAATGGAAACAGTAAGAGGCACAGGAAGACAAAGAAGAAGGTGGATTTTGTAGGAGTTAATTCTGAGAGATCACAATGTTACTGCATATCAAAGCGAGCAAACGTACAATAGCTCGAACACAGGTCGCCATTCAATCCTGCGAAGCCTCACAGCAAAAAAAGAGAAAATGCAATAGATAGATGTGAGGGGAGGGGGGGACAGACAGATCGGTAGACAGGTAGGTATGTAGACGGACAGCAGACAGACAGATCGGTAGACAGGTAGGTATGTAGACGGACAGCAGACAGACAGACAGATCGGTAGACAGGTAGGTATGTAGACGGACAGCAGACAGACAGACAGATCGGTAGACAGGTAGGTATGTAGACGGACGGACGGACAGCAGATAGACAGACAGATCGGTAGATAGGTAGGTATGTAGACGGACAGCAGACAGACAGACAGATCGGTAGACAGGTAGGTATGTAGACGGACGGACGGACGGACAGCAGACAGATAGATAGATAGCATAAAGTGTCATTGTATGGATAGATGACGGACGGAAGAACAAACAAAAAGACATATATATCGCACAGGTATCGTCTGAATATTTATCTTTCCAGCAACGACTAGTTTCCATTTGTTCCTTAATGCTTCCCTCCTAGAAAATGCATCATGAAAATAAAAAGGAACTATCTTCTTCTTCTGCGTTCGTTCTCAAACTCCTGCAGATCAGCAGGATGTAGTCCAGAGAACGGAATGCGTTGTGTCATAGTTTACAGCATTGCTGCTATATCTGCGCCTTTCGGCCTGACCCATCCGTCTTCAGCATGACTTTGGGTCATTG
Source organism: Meghimatium bilineatum (assembly GCA_034231615.1). Lineage (NCBI taxonomy): Eukaryota > Metazoa > Mollusca > Gastropoda > Stylommatophora > Philomycidae > Meghimatium > Meghimatium bilineatum. The sequence continues at coordinate 5,397,629 of CM067307.1, forward strand.
ACCCTATATGGGATGGGACAGCCAACTCCATCCCATAACCTCTTTAGTCGCCTCGTACGACATGCATGGAAGGTAAACAGTGTTGCTATTCTTTGTTCCCCTTTCAGGCCCCAACAACACATTGGCGAATAGGAACTATTAAAGAAAACACAATTCAAACTAACAAAATATGTAAACTTGTAAAAAGGAATGATATCTTGTTGAACACCTCTTACTGGAAGTTAAGGTTGACAAAACACGAGCAAGAAGTAAGCAGAGATACAAGTGGGATTGGTAGGGGAGCTGGTGCATTATGAGATGGACAATATGCATTATATCAGAGTACACCACTAAGGCAAGCAACACATGATGTTGGAAGTTCACTACATCCAATTTGAGATGCGGAGACGGCGCTTGATGATGATTATGGGTGAAATAGTTAATTTTAAAAAGTGACCCGTAAAGAACACAGAAATTGACAATAAAATGTAGGTTATTTTTCAAAAAGAGAAATAAAAATTTGACCAGAGACAGACTATTGCAATCAATAGTCAAAATACGGTTAGTGAACTGATCAGCTCGGCAGCTTAACTAGAGATGTCAGAAATAATCAATGGTCATCACACGTGGTGGCGTCTTGCAGAGAAATAAACGTGAACAAAGACTGATGAAGCAATCAATAGTCAATACTCGTGGTGGTCTCCTGCAGGGCAGCAACTTGACCAGATCGGAAAAAAAGCAGCAATCAACGGCTACAATATATGGTAGCATATTGTAAAGAAACAGTCTGTATATGTATATATTCTACTACACTATACTATATATTTGTGCAGAAACAAACTGTATATATTCTATTACGCTATACAATATATTTGTGAAGAAACAGCTTGTATAAATTCTAATACACTACACCAGGGGTGGGCAAACTTTTTGTGCAGAGGGCCGCATTGAAAATTGTAAAGCTATTGGAGGGCCGCATATAATATTATGTATGTTTTTGTTTAAAATTCTCGGTAAGTAATCAATTAAATATTTTTATTGTAAAGAAAGGTAGTTTTACATAATGTAGATAACTTCTGAAATAAATTACATTTCTAACAGACCTACACTATAACAGTATATTTTCTAATATGGATAAAAGGTTTTTCAAACATTTTAACAATGTTCGTGTATTTAAAAACGTGTTTGAGGGCCGCAAAATATCCGATGGCGGGCCACATGCGGCCCGCCGGCCATTGTTTGCCCACCCCTGCGCTATACAATATATGTGTGAAGAAACAACGTGTATATATTCTACTACGCTATACAATATATTTGTTAAGAAAGTATATATTCTACTACGCTATACAATATATGTATGAAGAAACAAACTGTATATATTCTACTACGCTATACTACATATTGTTTTTTACAAAGACATGAGCGTGGGTCTTGTAAGTAAGTAAAGTAACCCATAACATTTATTAATGCCGTAGGGGTGTGAGATGTTAGCGATCTCACATTTCAGAGGCTCTGCAAATGAGGGCGGTATCCATCTCCTCTCCCTCGCAGTCTTTGCTTCCCGGATTAATTCGGTACCCATTTAAGGCTGGGTCGACCTGTGAGTCGTTGTAATCTGAAAAACATTTCCGCATCAACTGAGGAATGAACTCAGGAGCGTGGGTCATATGCTAACTTGAAAAATAAGGGTTTCTTCTATCACTTTCCTCACAGACCTGCTCGTCTTGGTAGAAGATATCTGTATATTGTCATTTCTCTGCTTTTTTCTGTTATAGGTCGCAGGATTGAATGACGATCGATGTTCGTGCTACTCCACCTTCGGTAGTTTGATATACAGTAATATTCTGATGTATCAGAACGTCGGTAACTCCTTCAACTCATCTGCCTCTTGGTCTACCTCTGCCTCTTGTTGAAACCATGTGATGTATACTCTTGATGCTGACCAATAAGGGTTCATTCTCATTAAGTGGCCGAAACATTTCAGTCTATTGAAGAGTGAATATAAGGCTGAAATGGTTCGGCAACTTAATGAAAATGATCCATTATTGGCCAGCGGAGATAGCATAAAAAGTAAAGTAAATTAACACATAGCATTTATTAATGCCGTAGGGGTGTGCGATGTTAGCGATCTCACATTTCACAGGCTCTGCATATGAAGGCGGTAGCCATCTCCTCTCCCTCGCAGTCTTTACTTCCCGGGTTAATCCGGTACCCATTTGGAGATAGCATACATGAACATGGAAACAACACGATACAAAAGACCAAGAAGAAGGTGGATTGAAGGGGTTACTAACTTTCTCAGAAGTCACAATATTGCTGCATATCAAGCAACTACACATGACATAGCCCGAAAACAGATCGTCATTCAATCCTGCGACACCTCACAGCAAGAGCAGAGAAAAGAAGAAAGATAGAACAATCGCAGAGAAAAGAAGAAAGATAGAACAATCGCAGAGAAAAGAAGAAAGATAGAACAATCGCAGAGAAAAGAAGAAAGATAGAACAATCGCAGAGAAAAGAAGAAAGATAGAACAATCGCAGAGAAAAGAAGAAAGATAGAACAATCGCAGAGAAAAGAAGAAAGATAGAACAATCGCAAAGAAAAGAAGAAAGATAGAACAATCGCAGAGAAAAGAAAGATAGAACAATCGCAGAGAAAAGAAGAAAGATAGAACAATCGCAGAGAAAAGAAAGATAGAACAATCGCAGAGAAAAGAAAGATAGAACAATCGCAGAGAAAAGAAAGATAGAACAATCGCAGAGAGAAGACGAAAAATAGAAAATCGCAGAGAGAAGACGAAAAATAGATTGAACAATGTGTATGCATTGCACAGCACCAATGCTTAAACTGAATGGGTAACCTCGACTGCCAAATACAAAATGTCTAGTAGAAAGTCTACGCTGATATGTCTATGATATGTCACCAGGCGAAGATGATGACTTCGGTGTGAAAACATAATTGAAACAGGTATAGGCTTTCAATCAATCAAGTGCTGTGTCGAATGGCGTAGGCGATCATGCTTCTCCCAAACTCTCTGTCTCTTGTGTAGTTAATAAGTTCAGTTGGTGACTTCTTTTTGTGCCACAGTGACAGCCCATCCAGAAATTTCTCTCTTTGTCTTCCTCTGTCTCTTGTCCCCGTGATATTTCCAGTGGTTACTTAATGTCCAATTTTCACTGTTCTCATCACATGCCCTAAAAATACAGATTGTCTGCGTCTAATGTTTGCTACAATTTGTCGCTTTACTTCAGCGTCTTTGAAGACTTCTACATTAATTTTCTTTGCTGTCCGTGGAATTTTCATCATTCTTAAAAACCACATCTCATTTGTCTTCAGCTTATCTTTGGTACTTTTATTTACTGTCTATACTTCGCATGCATGAAGAAGGATTTGCTCCATATAACATCTCAGCACTCGAACTCGCGTATGCATTGATATTACTCCATTGCATATAATGTTTCTTTAAAAATATATATGTGATGGCCTGTGCTATAGTGTTCTTGATCTCATTAGAGCACCTGCCATCTGATGGTGTCAAGATACTTGACTTTATCCACTTGATTTAATTTTGCATCATTAATAGTAATACTACATTTTGGCGGTGTGTATTTCTTTGAAACAATCATTACTTCTGTTTTCTTCTTGTGTAGATTGAGGTCTTTGTTTTCACGTTCTTGTGCTACTTTGTTTAACATGGCTTGGAGTTCTTGCAGTGTTACCTTGTATAAGTGATACCAATAGTATGAACATAGCATATTGAACGCTCGTCGTGTATGTCTTTCCTTTCTTATCTTGTTGGACCCTTAAGCTTCTATCCTTCTCTGCCATATTCTCTCATACGTACAATGCTTTAAACTCTTCCTCCTATCATTATCACAACATATGTGTTTTATTAAGTGTACTGCTTCTTTGTCTGTTGTCTTTCGTCATGATGCAGTTTTTTTAGTCGACAGTCTGTTACTGTCTCGTTGTTAGTATGTTTAATTTTCATTATTGGTAACACGTATACATATTTCTGTTCAGTTTTACATTTGTGTGACCCTCGCATTTCCAGTATCGGGTTGTTTCCTGACACCGAATTGTTAACTCTTTTTTTTTTTTGCTAAGTGCCCGACTGTGAATACTAAAATATAGAAATAAACCTGCAAACACTACGTTAAGTAAGGTACGAATTCAAGCTTCAGCTGTCACAGAAAATATAAACAAACAACAAATCTTGTCTTCATCCACTCTGTCTATCATTTCTCACGTCTCGTGTGTTTACTTTACCTGAGTTAAGAGTCTCGCTGTCTACGGATCAGGTCTTCTTCAGGAGTCTCGACAAGACTTTCAATAAGCTAACTGGGCACGCATGACAAGAATGAAGTCTACGTTTGTATAAAAGATTATATTTGGTTTAACCCTGTAACAACTGAAGGGTGTAACGACCGTAAAGTGTGCATATCCTCCCTAGTTGTTGCTGAATCTACTCAATCGATGTGCTAAGCAAGAAAATATATAGACACGCGTAATATATGAAAGTGGGAGAGTAACATTACACGATGGACAGGTTACAGTCTAGCAGAGTGCACCACCAAGACAAGAGACAGGAGATGTTGGAGATACGTTGCAGCCAACCTTTTCCTACGTTGTGGCTATAGAAGCCATTATCTAGAAAGAGAAACAAATATGGAATAAAATGCATAAATAAACTAGAACCATCTTACCAATAGTCTAGCATTAAGGGATGTAATTATGTCAACAAATGTAATGACGTGTTACACGTCTAGCGTCTAAAAGTGCTTGGTCGATAACAAGGATGTCCATAAATTACAACATTTTTTTGACCACATTCTCCTTTTCCCCATTATCAAGAATTCTGGAACCCTGTCACTCTCCGCCAAAATATGAGCAGAAAAAGATGAACAAAATCACCTCATTTATTTTACATTCTTAAAAAAACTAATTCACACGTAGTTCTAAAATTACAGTTGATGACAAAATAAACACATGTTCCTGCTATGACATGTATCATCTGTAATACAAGACAAGTCCGCATCATTATTTTCTTACAATTCACTACTAAAAAAAAATATTACCAAAGATATAATTGTTACAGTATCTCTCTGTCCTTTGGCATCCACAAGCATTGGTTTAGGTCAGGGTAAACCTCATGGAAAAAAACAACAACTGAATTTGAATAACCACACATAATGTAAGCAATGCTTTCAGTAAATGGATTCTTATTAAAGATTTTCGAAAATATATGTTTTATATATATATAGTTGAGCTCGTTCTCAGATTCCAGCAGATTAGCAGGACGCAGTCCGAAGAACGAAATATATTGTTATAGTTTACAGCTTGCCTGCGAGAACTGTACGTTTCGACCGGAAGCATCCGAATTTAGCATAACTTCTTGCTTATTTTCACCCGCTACGGGATGGCAGACATCTCCACTTTAAATCCCCCTTATCCACTTCTAACAACATGCACGGCAGGTTATATCGTCACTATTATTTGCTCCCCTTTGTACCCCAACCACACATAGGCGAGAATGTAATATAGTTACTCATATGGTGTTTAATCAGAAGCGGTTAACTTTTTTGTTGGGTCGAGGAGTAGTATTTCTCGCAATGGACTTCGTTCAGTTGTTCACATATATTTAGTTTTTCCAAGTTTCTAAGGGCTCTCTGAAGTACTTGTGGTTTAGTGGCAGTAAATAATTTACGTCAAAATGTACTCCAGCAGTTATTGTTATTGACAAGGGGGAAAAGAGAACGGGAGTGGGTTTACAAAATTTGACGTCAACAATTGTATTTTATACACCAATTAAATTGTTTGCGCTTAGAAAAAAATGGAGGGGAAAAGTATTTTTCAGCACTTTTTCTGCTGAAAAAAAAATTATTTATTTTAATTTCTGGAAGTGGAGGGAAGATATCTGAGCGAGAGGGGGGAGGGGACACATATATGACATAACTAAGCAGTGATGAATTCTTGACAGTTGTTGCCATTTGTAGAGGTGGTATAAAAAATGTGCAACAATCGTTTCATCCATTTCTCGGCAGTTACTAAGAGATTTTATTAACTCTCTCTATCGTATTGACAGGCCCGAAAGGGGAGCAAAGAATAGCGACACTGTTACATCCCATGCATGTCGTAGAAGGTGGCTAAAGAGGTTTTGCGGGTGAGGTTGGCTATCATATCCCATAATGTGTCAACGTCATGCTGAAGCTTAATGAACCAGGTCTAAAGGTGCATATATCGCAAACGAGATATAAACCATGACACGATGCATATAGTTCTGCGTATAACATCTTGCTAATATGCAGGAATATGAGAACGAACGCAGAAGAATCTGTTTATGATCTTATATTTGCTAAACTCCGGTGTCAGTACACATATTCATATTTAATCAGCTTGACAGACCAATGAAATAGTTTGGCAGGCCACATATGGCCCGCGAGCCGTATTTTTCCCATCCTTGCTCTAGGTTTAAACACGTCCAGCCCACCGAAGACGGATGTGTCGGGCCATTGGCGCAAATAAAACGGTGACACAACGCATTTCCATTCTCATGACTACATCCTGCTGGAAATCTAGTAGGACCATGGTCCTGCTACAAGGGAGATCCAGCGGGAGTTTGAGAATGAACGATTAAGAAGAAGAAGAAAACACGTCCATTATACTGCTCACCGAATTTCTTGTACTATTTTTGCTGCGTTTTGTTTCAAATTTTAACATGTGATGTCATCACATGCGGTCACTAAGCAACGGCCGTGTTTACCTATATACTTGCATAACAATTTGACAATCACAGAAATATTGCCACAGTCAGAATAGTAAACAAAATTTGAGATCGGAATGACACACTTTGAAAGCCAGCACGGACATTCTAACAAATTTTGACAAATAGATCAATGGAGCAAATGAGACAAATTTCAAAAGACAACATAGCTATTTCAAGACCACGACGATCAACAACGCTCAATTTACTTTAATAGTAGACTCTGTAGAACCTCATTATATTGCAGTGGAATCCTGGTATAGCGCAATATTTTATAACACATTTCCCTATTTAACAACAATTTTGCAAATCACCAAATATATTTATTCTTTATTATTTGTCTATAGCAAATTTCTGCTATTACACAAGTATTTCGTCGGTCAGGACTTGGTTGTTATATTGGGATTTGACCAGACTTATTTCGACTTGTTATGTTTGAGTGAGCTTTCTTTGAATGTGTTCATGTTGTCTTGCAGCTCTCCACTTTACTGTGGAGAAGACATTTATCAACAGCAAAAAGTAGGAATCGAGACAAGAATTCAAAAAGTAGGGATCGAGACAAGAATTCAAAAAGTAGGGATCGAGACAAGAATTCAAAAATAGGGATCGAGACAAGAATTCAAAAAGTAGGGATCGAGACAAGAATTCAAAAAGTAGGGATCGAGACAAGAATTCAAAAAGTAGGGATCGAGACAAGAATTCAAAAAGTAGGGATCGAGACAAGAATTCAAAAAGTAGGGATCGAGACAAGAATTCAAAAAGTAGGGATCGAGACAAGAATTCAAAAAGTAGGGATCGAGACAAGAATTCAAAAAGTAGGGATCGATACAAGAATTCAAAAAGTAGGGATCTAGACAAGAATTCAAAAAGAAGGGATCGATACAAGAATTCAAAATGGAGGGATCGAGACAAGAATTCAAAAAGAAGGGATCGATACAAGAATTCAAAAAGTAGGGATCTAGATAAGAATTCAAAAAGTAGAGATCGAGACAAGAATTCAAAAAGTAGGGATCGATACAAGAATTCAAAAAGCCAACAACGTAAATAAAGATCTTACACCAATCTTGAAATACAAATCTATCCCAATAGAAAGAAAAAACAAATCATAAATTTACTCTTCATACGAGTATCGACAATGTTTTAACCTAACCCATGGACTATCTCAAGAACAAGAGCTTACTACGAGAATTAACCCTTATTTGTCATTAATTTTTTTCACATAATTAAGCAGGGAATTTTTGACAGTTCTGTTGACAAAAGGAGTAAGAGGGGTGGGTCAAGAAATTGGCAAACAAATTGATGTTTAAGTGGTGTACATTCCTAAATCAGAGCAGTGTCATCAGCATTCGAGGAATTAATTTTTGGTGTGTTCGTCAACTGCTGCACAGGCATTTTGTGGATTGTACTCGGGATGATTTCTTGCAACCTTTCCAGTTTAAATTAAACCGAATATTGCCAAAAGTATTCTTTTAATGCATGACGCACCTGGTTTAATGCATGACGCACCTGGTTTAATGCATGACGCACCTGGTTTAATGCATGACGCACCTGATTTAATGCATGGCGATCCTGGTTTAATGCATGACGCACCTGGTTTAATGCATGACGCACCTGGTTTAATGCATGACGCACCTGGTTTAATGCATGACGCACCTGGTTTAATGCATGACGCACCTGATTTAATGCATGGCGATCCTGGTTTAATGCATGACGCACCTGGTTTAATGCATGACGCACCTGGTTTAATGCATGACGCACCTGGTTTAATGCATGACGCACCTGGTTTAATGCATGACGCACCTGGTTTAATGCATGACGCACCTGGTTTAATGCATGACGCACCTGGTTAAATGCATGACGCACCTGGTTGCACTGACAGTTCCAAGAACTCTAGAAATAGGGAAACAGATCATACAATAAAATTTAACCGGACATACAACTTTGTCAAGTATTGAACAATTGTGTAAGAATATTAGCCATCCAATCTACGTGTTTCTCATGTCACTGGTGCCAGGAGAGAATCAGATAAATGGAATGGTGAATTAAGCTCATGTTTGAGTTATCTGAGATGTGAATTAAGCTCATGTTTGAGTTATCTGAGATGTGAATTAAGCTCACGTTTGAGGTATCTGAAATGAGCTTCTAACGATGGCAATTGTGTTCGCGTGAGTGAGTTTTTAGTGCATTTCTGAATAAAATTGTAAGGGAGGAGAATGATTGTGGTGGCGAGTGGGTGGATGTCTGAGTGGGTGAGTGAGAGTACGTTGGTGAGTGAGTTGATGTAAGTGGGGAGTGAGAATAAGTGGGTGAGTGAGCGAATTGGTGAAAGTTAATCGGTGGGTGATAGTAAGTTGGTGGTTGAGAGTAAGTGGGTAAGTGTGTGGGTGAGAGAGAGTTACTGGGTGTGTGATAGTAAGTTGGTCGTTGAGAGTAAGTGGGTAAGTGGGTGGGTGAGTGAGCGAGAGTTATTGGGTGGGTGATAGTAAGTTGGTGGTTGAGAGTAAGTGGGTTAGTGAGTGAGTGAGTGTTAATAGGTGGGTGATAGTAAGTGGGTAAGTGCGTGAGTTGGTTTGAGCAAGTGGGTGAGTGAGTGGATGAATTAGTGAGCAATCAGAAGAAATTGTTGGGGAGTTATCGCCATGTTCAAGAAAAAACAACAATTGATTTGCTTCCAGACCATCCTTGGATACAAGGTTTTCATCTCAGAAAGTATACAGAAGTCAAGGTCCTTTTGCTCTTCCTGCTAAAGTGTCAATCCTGTAACGTTATGTTAGTTTATTCTGTTAGTTGTTCCTTCTGTGAATGTGTACTGAGAAACAACGAACATGCGATACATTAATGTCAAGGAAATTAGATACAATTTAAAGCAAAGTAATTACTTATCACACCCACTGGGACCCAGTTATTACACCCACTGGGATCCACTAATCACACCAACTGGGACGCAGTTATCACACCCAATAATCACACCAACTGGGACCCAGTTATCACACCCACTGGGACCCACTAATCACACCCACTGGGACCCAGTTATCACACCCACTGGGACCCACTAATCACACAAACTGGGACCCAGTTATCACACCCACTAATCACACCAACTGGGACCCAGTTATCACACCCACTGGGACCCACTAATCACACCCACTGGGACCCACTAATCACACCCACTGGGACCCACTAATCACACCCAATGGAACGTGAATACGATAATACATGTTAGAAACCTATTATTCTTGTCCACCAATGGCAGAATTATGGATACTACTACTACTACTACTACTGCTACTACCACTATTACTACTACTACTACTACTACCCCTACTACCCCTACTACCCCTACTACTACCACTATTACTACTACTACTACTACTACTTTTGATATTACCATAATACTGCTTCTACTACTACTGCTACTATTAATTTTGCTATTACTACTAACACTACCACTACATGTAATTACTCTTGAAGATATTACAGCCGTACTGAAAAGATCAAGAAACTCTGCGCCAGGACCTGACGGCATTAGGTACGATGATCTCAAAGGCAGGTCAGACGAAGACCTTAAGGAGCTGGCAATGTTGTTCAACAAGAGCCTAGCGAACAGCACAGTAGAGGAGGACTGGTTGCATAGTTACTTGATCCCACTACCCAAGCCTGGCAAGAGTCATGCTAAGATACAGGGTTTCAGACTCATAACCATGCATAATACGATCGGCAAGTTGTTAGAAAAAGTTGTTGCGTGGAAATTGTCCCTACATCAAGAAAAGAATAATAGACTACCATCAACATTGGGAGGTTATCGTCCAGGTAAGCAGACTTGGCACAATGCCGCCGTGTTCGAGCAGGACGTTTTCGAAGGTTTTGACAAACGAATGGACACATGCGCTGCTGCAATAGACCTGGAGCATGCTTATAACAGAGTGCCCTTGGATTTCTTGATGACCATAATGCTGCAATTCCAAGTAAGTCCATTTGTTGTCAGGTGGATTGTCTCTGCACTTTATCAGAGACAGGTTGTTCTTAGGTGTGGGAATTAGTCTTCGCCACCAACAGTCATAAATCCAGGACTACCACAAGGGTCACCTCTGTCCCCAGTACTATTCAATGTGTATACAGTTCAAATTACAAGCTGTCAGATTGCAGGACCATGGAGAACCATGTCTTATGCTGATGACATCTTGGTATATAGGCAGGGCAGAGATAGAGAAAGAATTGCCAGAAATTTGCAGAAGGAGCTTGATCGCATAGGAGAATGGTGCAGTAATTCTGGAGCTTTTGTTAATCCATCAAAGGCATCGATAACATGGTTTTCCCTAAACAATCACATAGTGAACACGTCCACGCCATCGGTTACTTTGAGAGGGGATGTCCTCGAGAGAACCAGCACAATGAAGTACTTGGGGGTCATGTTGGACCGAAGTCTGAGTTTCAAAGATCATGTTGACCACATAATTGTAAAGGCTTATAAAGGTCTTGCGGCGATGAAAGTTATGACTGCTGCTCAATGCGAACAGAGACTGCTATTTATGCTGTATCAGGGATTGGTGGTAGCGGTGGTAGAGTACGCACTGGCATTTCTGACACTGAGTCAAACTCAAACAGAACGATTGGATAGAATCCAAAATGAAGCAATGCGAATCATTTTGGGGTGCACGAGAGATACGTCGGCTCGGGCTATGCCATACCTACTTGATTGCCCAACTGCGGAGCAAAGAATACAAATGTGCAGGGCGCGGGACTACCTAAAAATCACCGCTGATAAAGAACATCCTCTACACCCAGAAATTATCAAAGTGAAAGGCAGTCGACTAAAGAGAGGAAAGTCGTGGATGGGGTGCGCAGAGGACGTTATACAGAGTGTCTGCAGATTGGAGGATGTACTACCTGGTGCCGAATGGAGACTGGCACCCTCGGATTACCCAACAGCCTTCGAAGGAGTAATAACACTCAATAGAGAGTGCAGGGAATGGTGTCCGACAGTGGTCGAGTCGGAGGTGCTCGCTCTGATCAGTGAGAATTCCAGGGAAGGTGATATAATTATATATACAGATGGGTCGGTTGAGAGACACATCAGGAGTTCCTGGGCTTTCACGGCTCAAAGGTGGAGGGAGACTATCAGAGAGGAAAGTAGTGCATTCGTTCAGACGACAAGCAGCATGACAATGGAGATTCTGGCGGTGACCAAGGCTTTGCAATGGGTCTGCTCACAGACTGTCTGCGAGAATGCCTGTATACTCAGTGACTCCATGAACATGATTGTGAAAGTTCAGACGGGGTACGTTCGAGAACAGTAGCTGGATGCAGTGAATAATTCCTGTGTGCGTAGTGACTTTTATTTTTGTGCCGGGACACGCAGGAGTCCGGGGTAATGAAAGAGCAGATAGATTGGCCGCCCACGCTGTTACTACGGCTGTTGGTGGAGCGATGGATCGGGCAGACATTTTGAATGCCCCACGGGAAAACGCACGAACAAATGACTGTACAAGTGACGATGACTCTTGTTCCATGATTAGAATAAAGGAACTTGGTTTTAAATGTGGTGTCGCTAGAAAGGAGAGTTTTCGTGAGCGAAAAAGAATGATGGTCAATCAACAACGTACTTCGACTGTCAGTCAACGTGTAATGGCGGATACACTCAAGGAAATATCTGAGCACCTATGGACTTGTCCGGAGTGCAATGACGATGATCCAACGACTAACTAACTACCACTACAACTAGTACTACTGCTACGACTAGCACTTTTACTACTGCCACTTTTGCTATTACTAATAATACTGCTACTATACCACTACTACTGCTGCCACCACTACTACTACTACTACTACTACTACTACTATCATTATTAATACTACCCCTACCACTACTTCTTTTGCTATTACCACTAATACTGCTTCTACTTTTATTACTACTATTACTCTCCCTATTACTACTAACACTACCACTACTACTACAACTAGTACTACCACTTTTGCTATTACTAATAATAGTGCTACCGCTACTACTGCTACTACAACCACTATCAATCCTGCAGATAACGGGTGGTGGAGGGGGTTAAATATCCCAACTTTTAGAAAATGTGATCGTAACATTTAGTACTAGGAATGTAGATAAGACCTCTCAACGATTTTTCGTAAAAATGCTATCACATCTCTCACTAAAAAAAAGGGAAAACTGGCGAATGGCGCATCTTTCTTTTTTGTAGCTAAATCCCCTCATTAATGAAACATATCTATGGAGCAGATCACTATTATTATTACTACTACTACTATTACTGCAACTATTAATACCATTAATAATATTACTACTACTACTGTTACTACAACTATTAATACCATTAATAATATTACTACTACTTCTGTTACTACAACTATTAATACTATTACTACTACTATCATTATTATTACTAATGCTACTACTACTACTACTACTACTACTACTAGCGTTAGTAGCAGAAAATTGATAATTTTTATCGAACTGAAACACATTCATTGCTTATAAGTCAGTGCAGCAAACACTGTGACACTGAGGATAAGCATACCAAGGTGTCATTCCAAACTATTCTATTCTATCGACTGTGTATTCATATCGATGACAGCCAACATCAATCAACAAGTCACGATTTTGAAAAAAAAGCCGGTCAGTTCATTACTGCCAACTCAGACCAGTTCAGAAGTATTTCCACGCAAAACATTACAAGCCTGATGTACAGTCGTGGCAAAACGTTTAAGACCAGCAAATACGTCACAAACGATATGAAAAAAGAAAATAGCAATTAAATCTTCATCTTTAAATGAGTTTTGTTTACTATCATTTGTCTGGTAGAATTTCGTTCACTATTTAGTACCGAGTACCTAAGACAATTAAGATTAGGTCATGTGACGAGAAAAAACAAACTAGAAGATTTAGTAACCATCGGAAAGATCAATGTGAGAAGAGACAAAGAGATAAATTTCTGCATTGTGTGTCACTGTGGCACAAAAAGAAGTACCAACAGAACTTATTAACAGCACAAGAGACAGAGAGTTATGGAGAAGCATGATCGCCTACGCGAATCGCCATGGCACTTGATTGATTTCCCTCAGTGGTGAAACGGTGTAAACTTGTTTGGTTTGGACATGTAACGAGACACGACTCGCTTTCTAAAATTATTTTGCAAGGAACAGTCGAGGACGGAAGGAGAAGAAGTTATAAAAGAAAAACCTGGATTCATAACATCACGGTATGATTTGGGCATGATTTTTCTACACTCCTCTGATTGGCTAATGTTTGCAGGAATTTGTGTGCTGATGTTTCCAACGGGACACCACTACAACCCTGAAGGGTTATGTCTCCAACGTGGCACCCCTACAACCCTGAAAGATATGTCTCAAGCGTGGCACCCATACAACCCTGCCGGGTTATGTCTCCAGGGTGGCCTGACAGCATACGCAGAGATAAGACAATAGAACAATATTACAGTTTCATAGTTTGTCACTTTAGTCAAAGCACACGAAAAACATTTCCAAGGGCTGCCGGGTTAAAAAAATAAAAGTGTACCATGCTATCTCTTTCGCCGTTAATAGAGTTCGCGAACTTCTCTTCACTCGAACACAAAGAGATCTACATTCACGAACACTAAGAGATCTACAATCACAAAGAGGACCAGTGTTGCCAATTTAGTGATTCATTCGGCGCGAGAGTAGTGCCTCTCTCACAAATAAGTTGGTTATAATGGAGAGTGTCGCAGTAACCTAAACAAGAAGCAATATACAAGAATATCTCTTCTTGGTTATAACAGAGAGCAGACGTGTAATATTCGATGTCCGGCCACGAATTAGATATTAAAAAGTCTAATCAACTACCACAGTAGTGTCTTGGATAATATTAATAAACTTATCATTGTGATTATACACACGATTTAGGAGATGCAGGGGGAAACTAGCGTGAGCTACATATTTACGTGCTGCGGGTGATACTTAAGCCAGAATGCGTGCTGCTCTATTCATAAAAAACATTATTCATAAGGGAAATAGTCAAGTACAATAGAGTCAATTCTCTTCGACCTTCTATTACTTATAAAATATACTGGTACATTATGGCAACTTCACTGTGTTGCTTAAGCGGATACGTTACCATGACTACGTTCATAATAGGATATGAAAAATTGAAGTTAAAATATTGAGAACATGCCCACGAATCAATTATAGCTAAATACACTAACATATGATAATTAAGTGCGTTATCTCTATCAAATAGACAGAAAAATAAGTACGTTTACAGAAATATAGAAAATACACAGTAATACTTTTCTCGTTTGTTTTTAAAAGTGCTGTAGATTAGAAGATATACTACAGAGACCAGAGTTTATTTAGTCATTGTTTACAATTTGGCTGCAATATCTTCGTCTTTCGACACATCGCATTGTACTGCAGCACTGAAGCCCGTGTGTTGACGGGGCCCGAAATGGGAGCAAAGAATAGCAACACTGTTTACTTTCCACAAAAGGCGACTAGGGAGGTTATGGGATGGAGTTGGCTGACACATCCCATATAGGGTCAATGACCCAAAGCCATGCTGAAGTCGGATGTGTCAGGCCGAAAGGCGCAGACATCGCAGCAATGCTGTAAACCATGACACAACTCATTCCGTTCTTCGGACTACATCCTGCTAATCTGCAGGAGGTTGAGAACGAACGCAGAAGAAGAAGAACTGAAGTTTTGCATTAACAAACGTATAATGTGGTATCCAACTCACGCCCAAACTCTCCATAGTGCATTCTTATGACATGCATTTCAAGTGCAAAGGTAAAAGTATGTCCCATGTCAACAACCAGCAGTCGCAGATGAAGATAACCATTCATGTAGTAAGTCGCAGAAACTATTAGGTGGGAGTGGCCAGCTCCCTTCCTTGCTGTCTTTACCTTCCCTAACTCATGCGTCAGGTACCCATATACAGTAAGGTCTACTGGAGGAGCGGTCGTGTGAAATCACGAATCAATAGTTTTTGTATGTTTGTCCGGACGTGGTTTCGATCCTGGAACGATGTAATCCGGTGATAATGTAAACAAGGACAGGTGATAGTGTAACTATTCTTTGATCCCAATTCGGGACCAGGAATCCCGTAAATAACCGGCTGAAGTTTTCCAGGATCAAAGACGCCCCTTCCCCCCTACGAACTCAGAACATGACAATTAGTACTAGGAAGCAAGTCGAAAAAAGGCTGCCAAATACCCCCCTCCCGCCGATTTTAATGGTACTAGTAGGAGATTTCCCTGACGTATTGCCTAATCCCGTCCGCGGCGTCTTGTTTACAACGTGAACTTTTTCCTGAGACGAGTAGGGAATATCTCTTGAAGATACGGAATAACGTACTAGGTCTGACACTCTCGACAGGCGACATGCCGCTTCAATGAGAGAGACAATGGTACATTTGGGAATAACACGAATACAATACAGTCAAACATTTACGCATTTTCAACAACAAAATATTGGTCACTAAAATCCCATATTGAAAACGAAGAAATTGCCTTTTTTTTTAAGTAAACCCCCCCCCCTTCCACTATTTTCTTACCGCAGTCGTATCTACGGTCCTGGGTCATCGGAACACATGCTGGACAGTTCACAAATCTATTAGAGAAATATAAGTATTCACTGTCCATACACAAAAGATAGTGCTCTGTACAATGTACTGAAATTCTTGCGAGAAAGTTCCAGTGTCGAGAAGGAAACAACCTGCTAACGGACATGGGGGGGGGGGGGGGGGGGGAACGTATCACATGTAAAATTAAAGTGAACAGAAATGGATATAAATGTTACCAATATTAGTCAATAAAACAAATTAGCAACGAGACAGCAACGACAGGCGACGTTTCGGCTGGAAACCTTCATTATGACGAAAGACAACAAACGAAATAAACAACATACTCAGAGAGAGAGATCAAAGCATTAATGATGATGGCATAACAAATATATATAGCTGACATCCTTGCTAGTTGTAGAATAATTCTGAGAGCATAATGGACATCTAGGAACACTAACGAGAAGATGCTAAAAGAGTTAGTGTGAGACAAGAGTTACTTGATAATGTCAGATAGAGACACAATCTTTATATTTTAGACACGTTATGGGACGCTGTCGTCCGGAGAACATAGTTACAGCGGGCAAGATAGAAGACAAGAGACATCCAGGACGAAAGTATGTGAACATATTATTCTGACATCGTGGCATGGAACAACAATCCTGATAAAACATATTGGAAATAGAGTTTTGGAGATTCATGATTTCCTATGTCAGTTGACATGGCACCCGATGATGATGACCTTGTCAGTGTAAAATGTTAAATATAATGTTACCGTTTGCGTGTTGTCAGAGCCCAAAAGGGGAGCACAGAATAACACTGACTCGGCATGTATGCCATAAGAGGTGGCAAATACGTTTTGGTGTAGGGGTCTCTATCTGACTGCATAAGCCAAAGTCATCCAGAAGTCATGCTGAAGTCGGATGTGTCATTACAAGACGCGGTTATCTCTGCCAAGCTGTAAACCATTCATAGACTACATCATGTTAGCCAGAAGTGGTTTCAGAATGAACTCAAAAGAAAAAACAGCTACAAAAGACGATTGCTAATGCTCTTGCAGGAAGCCATTACTCGTGGCCACCATTAGCTGCGTCTCTGGTTCAGCCATAACCGTGATCCAGTGAAAACATTTGTACAAGAAGTAAATATGACCTGAAAGTCTGATTTTTACATTATTCCAGGGAATTCCGCTGGTGTGTCGTGACATTTTTTAGCATTCGACTCAAGTACATAATCACGACAATAATCAAAAACGTAACAAATGAAAGCTTGTTTACTTTAAGTATAAAGGTCTTTACTGTTGACGATCTCGGTACAGCAAAGGACAATAGAACCAGCAGGAAAGTCATTGAGATACAAGCAATAAACTTAAAACATCACGAAGAACATACACAAGAAACACCACCGCATAATGCAACACAGATTGTCTCTTCAAATCAACATTAATGTATTCACGAGTGATTCAACGCCGACTTCAATATAGAGAAATGTACGCACTCTCGACATGTGCACCAACATAGACGCACACTATAAACGTTGTGACTCACTACACGCTAAGATTGCCGCAGCGGGTTCAGTCTTAACTCACGTAAAACAACTTCATTTAGCCAGATGTTACGAGAACTGCATACTCCGTGGGCCACTTCCCTCTCGCTAAATCTGATATTATCTAGCGAGCAAGGACGGTTGTGTGCGTACATGTGTATGAGCGGGGGTGTGGCCACCGCACATCTGCAACACACTCACTGAACAAGTTGGCACCAGAATTCTTCTGCGATCAGTTTTTTATGTCCAGCAATCTATACAAGAAGGCGGGTTGCCTCTTCAGTTTTCTATGTCCAGCAATCTATACAAGAAGGCGGGTTGCCTCTTCAGTTTTCTATGTCCAGCAATCTATACAAGAAGGCGTGTTGCCTCTTCAGTTTTCTATGTCAAGCATACACGTAGGTGGGTTGCCTATTCAATTTTCTATGTCAAGCATACAAGTAGACGGGTTGCCACTTCAGTTTTCTATGTCCACCAGTCTATACAAGTAGGCTGGCTGCTTCTTCAGTTTTATATATCCACCAGTCTGTATAAGTAGGCGGGTTGTTTCTTAAGTTTTCTATGTCCAAATGTCTATACAAGTATGTGGATTGTCTCTTTAAAAAAAATAAATTACATCTTATATTGAGGTAATCTCCTTTCAATGCGGGCGTGAGTTAAATGTTAGTTATATCAGAACTTATTGCAATCACAAATAGTCGATGATGTGTTTGGACAAACCACAACCTCGATTTAATATTGACCAGCCGCATGGATCAGTGCTTTTCAACCCTCAGACCGTGACACCGTTTCCCGGACCTTTAACAAAAAGTGTGGCTATTTCCCAGGTCTTTAACAAAAGGTGTGTCCGTTTCCAAGTCGCAAATGTGCCAAAGATTAGGAGCAGTGTTATCAGATTGCAAAGATGAAAATGATGCAAGAGTGAAGACAATTTATTGACCAAGATAGGAGAATGAGCTTCCGTTCTAACTATGCGCAGCATGTTCATTGAGTCACTTAGTATGCATATATGAGAATAGTGCTGTGACATCATACGGATGGTATCTAACAGATAAACTCCATTAGCGAACTTAGGTCCGTATCGTTCGATTTGTTTCAATAGACAAGGTGAAAAACCGATTATAATTGAATGTCTGAATAATAAGCCTGCAATGTAAACAACGCACATGTACCGACATGTTTAACAATTGTGAATGAACAGAATTCAAGGTATGGTTAAACAGGTATACATAATGTGCTGGTTGGGGGTATGCAACTCTACAGGTGTGTACAAAGATTGAGTCAATAAAATACTAGGTATCACGTTTATAGGTGAGGTGGTAAATTTACTTTACCTAATATTAAAAGGACTTATTTCACGGATTTGTAGTCTGCACTCCATCTTGTATGAAAATGAAAGGAAAACTGCAACAAAACAGTCTACCACGTGGCAAACGAAAATATGTATAAAATATGAGCAAAAAAAACATGAAATAAATGGATAAAATTTCGTTTTACAAATAGGATGAATACACAGATTCAACGTTTCGACCGCGAGGCATTTGTCTAGATAAGGACAAGCACAAAAACTATTCGGATAGATAGAAATTACATTAAAATAAAGTCACAACATTCAAAGAAAATCTGTCGCGAATTGTGGGGACATGTTCCTCTGTTATAAGGTATAATGGATACGCGAGTTACATGATTACAGCTAAAGGAATTACAACTCATCGCTATCAATTTGTATGAAACGTAATCGATAAATGCACAATTGTATAATGTCCACGTAGAAGTTTGAAATGTTTTTCTTGTTTTAGACTACATCACCGACGTTCGTGTGACCCCCCTCTTACATCCCCTATTTCCAGCAGTTATTGTAATTATCTAAGGAAGTCATTTATATTTAGTCTTTCTTGGTAGCATATCCTCTTCTGGGATATAACCATCAAAAAAATGTGACAGTTGTTAACAAGAGGTAGGGATTAACAAAACTTGATGTCAACAATATTTGTTCTATAAGGGGAGGGTTTAACCAACCTTTCTACTACATACATAGTTTTAATAGTTATGTTCTGATTTGATAAAGGAGGGAGGGGTGTTTGAACCCACAATCTGAAGTGGTCCCTGAATTCTTGTCAGCTGTTTACAAACGGGCAGAGCGGTTAAATCTGGACAAAAATGTTGACCTTGGTTAAAATTAAATAAATAAACAAGAAATATCTTTGCAATGAAACAATGTGTCGAAACTAAGTCAAATCCCGTTATAACAACTTTGTCCGGCCTGCACACGTATGTAATAACAGAAATCCACCATATACAGCACAAACATTATAGAATAAATATAATTGGGGATTTGGAAAAGTGTTGTTATATAGGGAAATATGTTATAACATTATGCGCTATAGAGGGGATCAACTGTATTAGCCAATTATAGTTCACTGTCATTACTATCCTGCTATACTCTTAGTATGTAAAAGTTGGCTTGAAGATGTGCTGTCTGCAGAGATTATGGGGCTCCACATACAAGATTTTACTTTGTGAATATAACTATTCGGGTTGCATGATACCATGGTTGCTGGTGCGCCTCTCAGCATGGTATCTCAGATTTAAGCACATGTACTGACTTGGGCGGGATTGTGGACTATCCTATGTGCTTAATTATCTCAAAATATCTGACCCTTCTCCACCTAAAACAAAAATGATTGCAGAAAAAGTAAAAAAAAAAATGTTTAAAATTCAAACAATTTAATTTGTGTATAATTGTTGAATTCCATTTTTGTCAACCTCTCCTTCCCCCTTAAAAACTCTTACATTTTTTCAGCCCCCCCCCCCCCCCCCCCGCCACCAATTTGTTAATGTAATCTATGGACAGCCGCTAAAGTAATTTATATATGGTTGTATTTTTGGTAATAAAAGAATTATAATGGAACAATATGCAAAAATTGACAGTACTGAACTTTAGTGCTCTGAAGTTGTGCAAACATATTAGTTAACCAGCGTTTATGCTATGTTTTTAGGCATAACAATAATCTGGGTTTTTATGGGGGTGATTTTTTTTTCAAGACGATCTGTGTTATTTCTAAAATAGCAGTGGTAACCAAGTGTGTCACTACACGACATACAATATATTATAGAAACTAGTCTCACCAAATTCAAAACAGATGGGTTGCAGTAAAACTGTTTAAGAATAGGCAGATATAGGAAACACAAGAGCAATCAGTTTTATAGTTCACAAAATAGACTGAATGGACGCTTCGACCAAAAGGCCCTTTATCATCGAAAAAATGTTAGTGGATAAAATCTATAGTTACATCCAACCTCCAGGGTATCACAAGGATCTACAACCCCAGGATTCGCCGGTGTTTACGGTTCAGAGAGCAGACACAAATAGATGGGGTGTTGGCAATAGATAAGGGAGATGTGTTGAAACTCTTTCAAGAGCGCCTGCTGGATGCGGACACCGCGATTGACGAGACATCGAGTATGAGATTTGAGGAATTCAGAATTATATGTGGAACTAGTAGAACTGGTCCCCTAGAATGAGGAGCGCCGTAAACAACCCAGTTATGGGAACCGTCAGCATACATACCCCTCGTCATCTGCTAGGGAAGACTGAGCACCAATGGGTCAGCCCGGAGTGCAATGATGTCGGTCAATAACAAATAATGAAAAAGAAATGCACGACAAACAGATGATGCAAATTAAAACTAATAAGGCGACAATAGGAACAGTGGCGTATTACAGTCGAAACAAAAGACCATTCTTAAAAACTGGACAAATGAAGACGAAAACAAAACAGCCAGAAATAGGAGCAAATATAATTACAAAAAAAAGCATATTTAGATATAGCAATGAAGCGCAAACATTTCCCCAATAAAATACAAAATCCCAATAAAACACACGCCTTTCTTTCTCCTGCATGGAGCTTTCCGCGTGAAACATATCTGATGAATCGCGTCTCTTGAACTGCATTGCCGACCTCATGATCTTCATACAAATATGTATGTCTGTGTCTGGCCATGTTTGAGCCAACCAATGCTCAAGAGAGCCACTGTGTCAGCAAATGCTGACGACATAACGACCTCGTAGGCATCTTGAACACAAAATGTTCCCCCCGTTTGGAATTGATTTTAGCCATGTCAATATGACCACGGCATGTATAAACATATCGTTGGGCGCTTCAAACCCATGTTAGAGGGGGACCAGGAGAATCAACATTACTCTCTGTAATAGACAAATACAAATAATGTAGTTCAACTCTTTATCTCTCTAAGGAAGTGTCTACACTGTCATAATTGATTTACAAGTAAAACAAGAAAGCTGTTTTTACGGATACTCTAGGCTACTTTACCTCCATCAATTTTTTATATGACAACATACATGACTACATACTTTTCTTTTAATGTAGTTTTTTTTTGGTTGTCTATTCTATTCCAGTCTGTGTGTGTCCTTATCTCGACAAAGACTAGTGGTCGAAACGTGGAATCTGTGTATTTGTCCTATTTGTAAAACTGATATTGAACCTATTTTATGCAGTTATTTTACTAATTTCCATTTACCTATGACGTAACTACTGTATAATAATTGCGATTATTAACGGCTAACCGACAGAAATGTTCTGATTGAAAGTCTTATTAAACTAGGAGTCTGCCTCACAAGTACAAAGCTGCAATGTCCGTTAACCGGCATCTCTTGACATCCATGGGGATTATTTGACAGAAGAAAAAAAGTTTTTAAAAACTTAGCCAAAAGGTGACAATGGTGATTTTTTGACGTGATAGTTTGTCAGTTTATACTCCATTTCCCTTAGTCGCCTCGTATTACATGCCTGGAAAGAAGACAGTGGCCCTATTTCTTGCATAGTGATCTAGAAGTTAGATCCCTGGTTGCCACAAAGTACATTTCTGATGCTAATTGCGTCTATAAACAATAGCACATACGAATACAAAAGATGTGCTTCTAGCCATGTTCTCAAATTGAAGAGTGGAAACAAAGGAGCCCCATTATCAAATCCATGATACACGCTGACTACAAATGGAATGGAGGACGTGATGGACGACCTATTACTCTCATCCCCCTCCCAGTCCGTACTCTCTCCATAACACAATCCCATCAATGATTGCCCGTGAGAACACGCCCACTAGGGCACAATTTAGAACAGCTCACTGCAATATTTATTGCTACTACTGAAATGGCAATGAAGGTATGGCCATGTTACACGAGCGCCTGGGAATATAAATGGTTATGTTACATGGAACTTTGCCTGGGAGAAATGGTAGAATATCCTATACAGAACGTTGCGATGAATCCAGCGTTTTGGTTGCAGTCTAGGCAATATTTATGTTCACTACTTTGCTAGTTTAGAATAGAGTTGCTTTGTAAACAATATCGTAACCAGAAAACTGGCATTTTTGGCTATATACGCATACATAACAGCATGGACAAATTAGTATTGGAAGGCATGGTTTCTAGAAAGACCATCTGTAATACATTTTTAATACAATAAGACATGTTGCTAATTTTCAAAACAGCCTTCTAAAATTATTCGCATGATTTTTCCAGTGATTTTCATTGGTCACTTTGTGTGGCGCATGGATGAGAGGTTAGACCAGGGCTATTCAATTCGCGGCCAGCGGGCCAAATCAGGCCCGCGGATCACTGCTAAAACAGTGAAATAAAGTTATAAAAAAAACTAAATGTATAAAATAATTCAATGTGTTTTTTTTAATAAATCTGACCCGTGATGATCCCCATTTACTACATTTTGGCCCCCGAATAAATATAGTTAAATAGCCCTGGGTTAGACCATTGGTCTCATATCAGTGATGTCCAGCGTTCGATTCCCAGTAAAACTGAGGTAGTTTTTTTGTGTCAGAGGGTCAATTGAAATAAAACTCACTCTGTGCATGACGTGGCAATGGCAAGAACATGTGACATTTACCACACATTTCCTCCCTGAAACTCCCTAACGGGACACATTCAGTGTTTGACTTTGTGTATACTTATTGTCGGCAGCCAATGAACTTCACAGGAAAAATGAAATGAATAATTTATTGCGGCTCTTTTCCAATGAGCCTTAAACAGGTCTTAAATATCCAGTAGTAACATTTTCTAGTAACAGTGGGTGTTATTGCTAAGAAGACCTAAATACAGGAGATATCGCATGTCCGACTGCTGCATCGCTCAGAATTGCGACGATCAAAATTCGACGCTAGAAGTGATCCGAGAAAATGGAACAGTGGAAACTCACAAAGTATATACACACTCATGCGGTATTCTTTCATTAACGTAGAATTTCTGAACCGTAACTATTACTATAGAATAGAAATGGCTAATAGTACGTTCAATGACATGAGGAAAATATTCACATCTAAACAAATTAAAAACAAGCTAAAAATTATAATTATAAAATGCTGCATCTATTATGGCTCAGAAACATGGGCAATAAACATACAGCTAGAAGACATAATTGATACCTTGAGGTGTGGATGTATAGAAGGGAGAACGTCATGGAAAGAGAAGAAATCAAGCAACGAGGTTCTAACAACACTTAGTATGAAGAAAGAATTATTAAATGAAATAAAGATCAAGTAAATAAAATATTGTGGACACATTAAAAGACATTCTTGAAGACCTTGATGGCATAATCGAGGGAAGGCGAGCAAAAGGTAGGAAGAGATATAAGTGGGAGAATAACATCACGAGATGGACAGGTTACAGTCTAGCAGATTGCACCATCAAGACAAGAGATAGGGAACGTTGGAGATATGTTGTAGCCAACCTTCGTTGCGGAGACGGCACTTAGCGAACCATCACTATTTTTTTTATAATTTAAGAATCACTTATATAACCAAATTGGACTAACTTGTACGGTTGAGAGAAATTACAAAGTATGTTTCTGGTGGTAGAGTTGGTTGTTCCATCCTATTGGTCAAAGTAAACCGAAAGCCACGCTGAAGTCGGATGTATCAGATTCAAAAACACATATCATAATCATGATGTGCACCATGGCACACACAACATTACATTACATTCTCTGGAATACATTTTGTTATTTTGTTCTTGATGAAGTTTACAGATAACAAACAGAACCCGTTCTTATCTCTATACAATATGTCATGCTGTCGTTGCTTCGAAGGTAACATTATTGCACATTTGTTATGCCAGTATTGCTTTGTTCAATGCAAACAAAGAAGGAGATATAGCCTTACAGTTTCCATACCTTATTTGACAAAGGCAATCCTGCAGCATGGTGTTGTGAAATGTTAAGAGGCCTCAGAGTACTAAACTTCAGATTTTATAGGTGACACAAACTCTCTTCAGCAATTCTATACTTTCCTACCTCTATAAAGTTAGGCATCATTTTTTTACAGCTGAGTTGACTGAAGAATTTTTCAGCCCAATGAAACAAGCTATGAAATGCAAATCATGCACTTTAACCACTTGATGCAAGCGAACCTGAACATAACAAGGCATATGAATAGACTGCAATAAGAATAATGAAGACAAAATAAACATGGAAGATTAGGAGAGAGAACACTGCTACTAAGTTCAAGGATATAGGGTAGACATGTTGACTGAAGTATTTGATAAAATTGATGTTGCTGGATGTTTCCCTCTGTCTAGGTGATATGTGTTTTGTCAAGTTCTGTTGCTGGAATGTTTCCATCCATCTGTCCAGGTGATAAGTATTTTGTCAAGTTCTGTTGGCGAAGTTTTTTTGTCTTGGACGAGCATGGTATCAAGTTAAAACTGTTCACCCGGACAGGCCCGTATATAATGATGGGGGAGGGGCAGACAAATCTTAACATGACTTTTAGTACTAGGATTTGTCCAAGAAGCTGGCAAAATGCAACTCCCCTTTCCTTCAGTGGTATTTTACAAAAATATCAAATCCCCCCTCTCCCACATTTGAGGACAAATACGGCCGTGCACCCAGATCATTCACAACGTAATAGCAACCTAATGGGCATATCTATATTGTCTAGAAAATCCACACTGTGAAGAGGTTTAGACTACAATGTGGCAAAACAAGGGGGAAAATGACAGATGCATCAAATGGAAAAAATACTGGACAGTCTGACACCATGGCAGAGTCAGCAGTGGGAATGATGCACATCACATGATGATTGTGATTATTTTGTAAGGCTATGAGCAGCAGCTAATGATGATGGCGGATGTGGCATGGAAGAGTAATCTGAGCAACAAAATATTTTTCACAGTATGCTTAGGAAATGTCAGGAACATTGCGCCTTCATATGCTGTGGTGTGTCTTTTCAAATGTCTACATGTTGTTATATCATCAGCATTTGCTGACTCAGTGATTCTCTTGAGCATTGGTTGGCTCAAACATGGCCAGACACAGACATACATATTTGTATGAAGATAATAAGCTCAGCAATGCAGTTCAAGAGATGCAATCTCTTTCTTCTTTGTTTTTTTAATTGTTTCTGATCTCTCCCTTCTATGTAATGTGATCTAGCAAACCTGTTTCGATCATTCCATATACCAAGAAGGTCAGAGGTGAAAAATATGAACAGAAAATAGACAAAGCACACCCTGCCCAAATATTGATAAAACAAAACATACAAACAAAATGACAGAACAACAGGATATCTACCAGTAGGGCTGAAGCTGTACAGATCTTCAGAGAATTGGTCTGCAAGTGCTACCAGTCTCGTCTATGTACATCATGGTGCAATACTTGCAAAGATGACATTGCAACACACACATGTGTAGCTCTCTTCAATGGTGATTGTTGCTTTTGGAATGTGAGAGACCAGGTCTGGGTGACAAAGGTACAGGTGTAGCATTTACTATACTACCTTTGCAGCTGATAGTGCAAAAATAATTAGGAACGTCAGGCGTGAGATGACTGGA
The DNA here is from genome assembly GCA_034231615.1 of Meghimatium bilineatum. Taxonomy (NCBI): domain Eukaryota; kingdom Metazoa; phylum Mollusca; class Gastropoda; order Stylommatophora; family Philomycidae; genus Meghimatium; species Meghimatium bilineatum. Next base: position 5,424,338 of record CM067307.1, read on the forward strand.
CCAATATATTCCTGGATTCATGTGACATCTGTAAGGAACCAGAGGAGGTGGGGGGTGTCGCAGAACACATTATATGTCTGGAGATCGACTGAATAACAGACGGTATCGGAATAGGATATAACGGTTATCAGCGCTATGGGAATGGAACGTGAGAACAAGTTTGACCCTGTCTATGGAGGATGACTTCTGAGTGTTCTTGAGGGTGTACTGGCGAAAGAGGCTGCACACTCAAAACAGACCTGATAACCCTGGCAGGAAATAAGTGACAGCAGCAGAAATCATCCATTTCATGGCTCTCTCTCACTCTCTAAAAATTCCTCTTCTCCACCACACAGACACTGTGGGTGGAACAAAGCCATCATTGAAGAAAGCTTCACATGTGTATTCCACAACATCTATGCATCATATCCAAGTGTTGCACCATGACATAAATAGGCGAGACTGGTAAGATGATCGCAGACCAATTCTATGAACATCAATCAATCAAGTGCCATGCCAAATGGCCTTAAGTGACCTTGTTTCTTCACGACTCTCGGGCTCATGTGTTGTCAATAAGCTCAGTTGGTGAACTTTTCCCGTGCCATAATACTAGTCCATCTAGCAATTTCTCTCTTTGTCATCTATCTCTTCTCTCCTTGATCTTTCCATTGGTTAATAAGTGTTCAAGCTGTGTTCTTCTCAGCACATGCCCTAGAAATCTTGACTGTCTGCCCTTAATGTTTGATATGATTGATCTTTTTACGCCAGCATCAATGAGAACATCTGCATTAGTTTTCTTAGCTGGCCATAGTATTTTCATCATTCTTCCCAGAAGCCAAATCTCTGTAGCCTCCAGTTCATTTTGATTGTTTTTGTTTACAGTCCATGATTCACATCCATAAAAAAGAATTGGTTCAATATAAAATCTCAGCATTCAATTTTGAGTCTGTATTGATAGTGTTCCATTTGCACAAAACGATTATAATTTTTTGGAATGCTGATTTGGCTTGTGCTGTTCGGCTCTTTATGTCACTTGAGCAGCTACTTTCTGATGTTAACATTGTGCCAAAATATTTCACTTTTACAACTTGTGTTAATTTTGTGTCATTAATTATTATGTTGCATCTTGGTGGTATATGTCTCTTCGAGAGAATCATTATTTTTGTTTTCTTCTTATTTAAGCTGAGGCCTTTGTTTTCACTTTCTTTCACTACTTTATCCAACAGGGCTTGTAGTTCTTGCTCGCTTCCTGCAATCAGTACTGTGTCATCAGCATATCTCAAGTTATTTAAATTGCATCCTCCCACTGTTAAACATCTGTACAGCATAAAAAACCAGACTGGTACTGCTGTTGCTGACCACCTCAGTGACATAGACAATTGGAATGTACAGGATATTCATGTGATGGCCATTGCATCATGCATCTCTGATGCCTTTGAGAACTATTATATCTATCAATTTGGCATGCGAGAGCCACTGTGGAATCAATGTCTGTCAGTCTTACGGGAAGATATCCTGTTGTTTCATCATTTTTGTTTGTTTTATTTTAGCGATATTTGAATATGTTACAGGTATGTCTATTTTCTGTTTGTTTTGTTTCACCTCTGACATTCAGTTTTTACTCTTCCAGGTTGTTCCTTTGCCTTGTGGACTTTAATAGTGCTGTTCTTACTAATTATATAATGTTGTAAATGTGTTCTTGACAAACGCCTTTTGGTTGAATCGTCAATTTATGTGTGATTAGTAATATTTCATGACCCTGTTCCATGTTTCGCCTGTTGGATTCCAGTTTTGCTGCAGTTAGTACTTATTATCAATGTACATTTTAAAGAATGGCACTGAGCTGTTAAGAGTAGAACTACTCACCAACAATTGGATATCAACAACACCATATATTAATTAAGGAACCATTTACTAGAGATCATCATCATCATCATGTGCCATGCCAGGTGGGGTAGGTGGTCATGGCTCTCCACAGTATTATGTATCAAAGTCGTTGTTGTTTCTTTGCCGTGCCAGGTTGTCAAACTGTCTAATATTTTCTCACGTTGTCGCCCTCTGTCTCTGGTGCCTTCAATCTTGCCTGTTGTGATTATGTTCTCTAAACCTGCCTGTCTCATGAAGTGGCCAAAAAAAGAAGATTGCCTTTTTCTTATACTAGAGATACAATATATAATAATGAGGATAATAGCAGTAAGAATTATATGACTGCAGTGGAATCCCTCTATAGAGCATCCTTTTATAACATATCTCCCTATTTAACAACACCATTCAAAATCCCTAATTATATTTATCCTTTATAGTTTGTACTGTTATAGCGAACTTCTGTTATTACATACATATTTCTTTGTGTATGCTGGAGCAAATTGTTATAACAGGATTTGTCTGTACAACACTGAACAAATATAATGCATATAATTTATTTATTTTTTGAACTTTCTAATTTTACACATTAAAGCAAATGAATAGAAACATAATAAAGTATAAAAAGGTACTACTTCTGTTCGCACGTTACGGAGTACAAAATTTGGCTGAAGTACATTATAGTTCTCCGCTGTGACCTTTGCTCTAGTTTCGATGTGTTTTCTGACCTTTATTGTGTGATTTGGCACGCTTACGGGTAAGTACTTAGAGTAAGGTTAAGATTAGAAATAATATTTCTAATGTGTGCGCGCATCTCGCTCCGTGTATAGCGGGCAGAAATACTGATCGATCACCACAAATAATAGGAAATTGTAAAAAATGTGTAAATTGTAAAACAAACAGATTATGCATCAGTTTGTCTGTGTCTAGAGTTGAACTGTGGGATTGTCGGGATGTGACATCACAGCAGCCATTATTTTTATTGGTGTTACACGGGAATCCATGATGTTAGATAGTTAAAATTGTCAACAGTGTGCTATTTATAGCACAGCAGAGAACTATTCTGTAATTTCATCCAAAATTTGTGTACCTAAAACGATGCAATTTCTGCGGAGTTACTTAAACATGGTTAACAATTTAGTCGAGTTAGTAAGCATGTTCCCTCAAGTTGTGAGGCAAATTGTGTCTACTAAACAGACAAGAATTGAAACTGCTGCATTATGATTTTTTTGCAATAATCCCTCAAAGCTTCACAATATTACTAAGGATACTAATGTCTTTGGATGAAAAATTACACCTAACCGTAAAAGTAAGATGTACTTTTTTACTAAACCTAAACCAGTTTCCCCTCCATCTTTAGGTCTATCGTCTAATCATCAGAAACTAGAATCATTCATTCATTCCCTTAATCCTACTAGGTCTACACGTTTCTATTATAGAGTCTATATATAGTAATATAATAATATATAGACCTACTATGCCATAATTCGTAACAACAGCTTGCCAGCTACGCCACTACTACTTACAATTACACTTCTAATAATACACAAAATTTAATAAATGAATCAATGTCGATCTTAAAGTTAAAATAAATCTCTTCATTTGTGTTAAGTTTAATATTGGTACCGTTATATTATTATTATTATTATTATTATATTTAAAATTAATTATCCTGGCATTAAATTATGATTGTATGCTATTGTATGAGTGATGATTCAATGTGCTTGTTAACACTTGGGTGTTTCGTTTGAACTGTTTGTATTTTTTGTTGTTAATGAAACTAACTAAATATTGTTGTTACGTCTATGAATGATGATTAGAAGAGATACTATGCGAAATGGAATTCGACATTACAACTTATGTCAAAGTAACAAAACTGGTACAATTAAATTACTCACCAATAATTAAAGTATTGACGGTATCTCATAGTGTGAGAATTAAATAATCCATGTTGTTATGTTCACTATAAGTAAACTCGATCACTTCTGACAGTTCTGCTGGACTTTTCTCATTGGTCTCCACCCCTTAAAATTACAAATTCTATAAAATAAGGAACAGAAATAAATAAAAAACAATGTGTACAAATTTAGTTCCAAACTGATTAACAAAAATATCTTTATCCAAAGTTTCACTGCATCATATTGCATTGATAGTTTTATTAATGATATAAATATTTAATGAATTATTACAATATTATTAGTGTTCTGTAATGTGTTATTTATTTTTAATTCTGAAGTAGGATTTTTATATGACCGTGGAATCTAAAATATAGAGCAGGAAGTCAAGACGTCACTTTTTACAACATGGCGGAGTCTTGTTGAGTCAATTTGTTTATATACCGTATAAAGATAATGGAGTCTGTTCCGAAGTTGTTAGTTTTAATTATACTTTCATGCCATTATTCAGATGCATGGATTCATAATCTTAAGTTGCAGGTAAAAAAAAAAGCTGAAGATAGAATTAAACATACAAATGAATACGAAATTTACTTGAAACAAAAATTTAAAAAAGTTAAAACTGGATAGTTAAAATTGTAAAAATTTATAAAAATCTAAGTTTTATTAGTTTTAGTTTAACCTTTAGGTAGGGCCTCTCCTCTACAAAATGAAAAGTAGAAAACTGTAAGAAGCCACCTGGAAGAAGCTTCAGATCACGTGACCCTACGAAAGGTCGGAAAACACCTCGATTGCAGAGCAACGGTCACTGTGTTAGTGTACACTGGAACGAAAAATCTGCCAAAACACTAGCTCTAAGCCTGATTATAAATTTAGTAGTTAGATTAGAGTAATCTGAGTGTAGCATAATGCTTGAGTGAGAAAAGGGTAAAAAGTTGCTTTTGATTCTACACTACATTATTCTACACTGTGCTGCTATAAATAGCACACTGTTTACATTTTTTAACTAGGCGACGTCACGGATTTCCGTTTAACACCAATGAAATGAATGACTGCTGCGACGTCACATCCCGACATCACTGAGTTCAAATCTAGACACAGATGAACTTATGCATAATCTGTTTCTTTTCCAATTTACACATTTAAACAAATTTCCTATTATTTGTACTGAACGATCAATATTTCTGCGCGCACACATTAGAAATATTATTTCTAAATTCTAACCGTACTCTAAGTACTTAACCGTAAGCTTACCAAATCACACAACAAAGGTTAGGAAATACCACGAAACTAGAGCAAAGGTCACAACGTAGAATTAAAAGAAAATTGCACCCTTCAGAAGTAACAAATGTACTATATTGAATGGAATTTGTCACCTCTTTTATTTCGGTGGTCCATCGTTTTCGTGGTCGGCCTCTAGGTCTGCCTTCACTGTATCTGTGTAGCATAGTATAGGGCCTAAATTGACATTTTTATTAAGCCTAGGGGCATGTTTGATATACCTAAAAAAATAAACAGTTCAGACTATTAACTAATCTAAGCCCATTTAGGCTAATCTATTGACAAAATTAAATTCAAGATATTTAGGTAGTCTGCTGGTCAAGACCTTGGCATGAAAATGATAGCTTTAACTTTAAATATTAAAAAAACAACTACCCAGTTTAATTTAACCTTTAGCAAGCCAGATTAAAAAATACGAAACGTCTCCCTGCCACCGGATTCTTTTTTGAAAATTTGCATTATTGATGGTGACTGTTTTGAAAATGTGATAATTTGTTGGTTGTTAGAGATATTTGAATAATATTTGCACATATAAATAAAGAATTGAATTATGCATATATTGGTGTAATTTATGTACGTGTGTGTGTGATACCAGACGTATGAGAAAGTGGTAAAGACGTTTTTCACAAAAAACATATTTTATAACAAATAAAGAGGGAAAAAATAAGAAAAAAAAGAACTTACCTTACATATCGAATTCCTTGGCAACACTGTAAACTAAATCATGCAAATCTGTTGTATTTATGTTCTTTCACTGCGAAATTATCAAAATATAGCCGGGGGAACTGTATAAAACATGTAGATTTGCAGTAAAATCGTTCTTTGAGCTTAGGCCTAGAGTTATTTTTTCTGCCACTTCAAAATATTCGATATCAAACGTACAAGTCCCCAAACCAACACGGCATTCTGTATATTCACTGCTGTGAAACTAAATAACCTAATAATCCACGATTCAATGTTATTTTATTCGAAATACGATGAAATAATGGTCTATAAAACCGATCCATCATCATGGCATCGTACCGGTGTACAGATGTGGTCAGATTAATTGCTCTTAAACTTTTACGAATAGCTAGCCATTCTCAAAAACGATCATTTCGGAAGTGGGGGATGTACCGGCTTCGATTGCGCATGTCCCCAGCTATGTACACGGACTGTGGTACGTGTAAATCTCACTATATTATCGTTTGGTGGGCCGGGCCGCCAAAAGTACGTGTGGCCATTTTGTTTCTCGGCGGCCGGGATTGATATAGGCTTGGTGAAGGTTAAATAGGCCCTATTGAATAAATTGTATTGAGGACCTGTTAAAACCATTAGGTGCCTATTTTATCTAGGCTCTAGGCCTATTTAAAGTACTATTAGGCATAGTGTCTATGCCTAATAATATATACCTAGAATAATTATATAACAATAATATACCTAGATATTATTTTTCTTCTGTGTTCGTTCTCAAACTCCTAAAGATAAACTGTATGTAGTCAAGAGAATGGCATGTTTTGTGTCATGGTTTACAGCTTAACTGTGATATCTGCACCTTTCTGCCCGACAAATCAAATTTCGAAGTCACTTGACCTTCTTTTGGATGGGATAACCAACTCCACCAGCAAAATCTCCTTACAACATGCATGGCAGGTAGCAGTGTTGCTATTCTGTATTCCCCGTTCATGTCCCAAATAATAATTTGTATTTATTATTATGTAGCCAAGCATGATCCTACTCAGTTCTTATCCACACCTCTTTATATTTTATCTTGCCAGTTCATATTTAAAATCTTCCTCAAGCAGTTGCTCCAAATTGTTTTTTAACTTCTATTCGATATATTTTAAAATTTTAATGTTATTAATATGAAAAAAATAAATGATTAACTTTTGTATTTTCTTTCTAGGATGATGATCGACCTCGAATAACGATGACAAAATCTTTTGGGTTCCTGAAAGGTGGTACCGTAGCAGTGAATGTCAGTATGTTTTCAACAAATGGCACAGATGCTAAGAAAAGTGATGATACGGTGTGTATTGAACTTATGTCATGGCGTTTTTGTGAGATTATCTTCTTTTAGTAAAATTAAAGTAGTGTAATCCTTTTCATATTGTTGATATATGGATATTTTATGCCTTTGATTCATGGATATATTTCACAGTTTATACATGGATTTTTTTAGCCAGTGATCCACAAATGTTTTACACATCTAGTCCATGATTACTTTACGTATCTGATCATGGATATGTGATATAATTGATCTACTAATATTTTACATCATTGGTTCATTAATATTTTACATAATTGATACATAAATATGTTATACCATTAATCCATTACCATTTTATAACAGCATTGATCGGTGGATATCTTTTACCACTGATTCATGGATAATTTACATCATGGATCTAAAATTACAGCTACCATGTCATTCTCTTTTATGTGGTCACCAAGGGGCAAGAGAAACCTTACATAGAACTATTACAAGAGAATGCTTCACCATCAGTATCAGAAACAATGAAGACCAAAAACAAATTGCTATGAAACGCGAGACATGGAAATCTACGACATCCGCCCTATGTGCTGTCTTTGGCCCTAGAGGAATAACTAACTAACCATGTCATTATTGTAAAGGATGTATATGGTAAATTATTGGAGAAGATTGTTGCCAGAAAAGTAATTTACCATCTAGAGGAAGAACACATCCTTCCAGACACAAGGCAGCTACTAGCCTGAATAAGAAAATGTGATTCTTCTCCTTTGCATTTTAACATCTACACAGCAAGTCTGGTTTTCTGAATGAATGTTGCTGTATTTGAAAATACCTCAGTGCTTCCATGCAACTTTCTGTGGATATCTGTCTCTGTTGTCCAGTGCTCCTCTCTTAACTGCATTATTGTAATACGGTCTTGCAGAATATGTTCTGTGATCTGTGCTGCATGCCCACATGGAAATAGAGGTGATGGAACCAGTCTTAGTCTATATAAGTGGCTGTTTAGTCAGATGTGTCCTATCCTGATCAGGAAGATAGCTTGCTCAGTTCTGTCAAGATAGTGATAGTTGTCTTTTGGGTGGTTGACTTTCCTAATAGCTGTGATGGAGGCCCTTTTTCCTGGTAGTTGATTTCATGGTATTTTTGTTTCTGTGTTGCTCTATCTTTTGCTATCATATCTGCCTTTTCATTTCCTGGTATGCCACAGAGGTATGGTATCCATTATAATCCACCCTTCTTTGGATGCTCACTTCTCAGGGACTTTGTAGGACAGACATTTCATCTGTATAAAGTTCCACAAGTTGACATTGGCTTGTTGTGTTTTTAATTATTTCATCAGAAATTCTTATGGCCTGTACTTCTGCAGAGTAGTTAGAGCAGAAAATTCCAGTTGGTGAGCGTGTGGATTAATTTTCTTTTTCTATATATTTTATGTACACTCCAGTATCTCCGTTGTTCACTGCTCTGGTTGCTGATCTATCAGTATATACTTGTACCCATGCCTTCTTTGGCATGCTTCTGTACTTTCCTGCATAGACCATGGTCTTAGTGTCCTTGGGGGGGGGGGGGGGGGTGCCTGCAATTTTTCCATTTTATTTATGGGAGAGGTCTTCATGGCACCTGTACGGTGAAGTGCTTGATTTTGTATCTTTTCCAGAGCTTGTAGATGGGAATTGGCTACTGAGGTTCATGCTGTTGATCCATATTCTAGTACTGGTCTAATTGCAGCTGTATATACCTTCTTTAAGGTTACCTCATTGACCCCTCTTCCCAGCTTGTTTCTGCCAATTTTGTCAGGATGGTAAGTCTCTGTCTTGCCTTTTCCTCTATTTTCTCAATGTAATTCTTTATACGTCAATCTCTTATCTAGTGCCCAGGTACACTGGCTCCTTCTGTTTGAATACATGCATTTACAAGTTTTATCGTTCCCGCTTTGTCCTTTTGTTGAAAGCATGAAGAGTGTTGCAGATTTCTCTGGCCATTCTGTTATGTTGTCTGTTGACTTTAGTATTTTCTTGTTGCCGATCTTCACATGTTCTGCTACACATCACACTAACAAGTCATCAGCGTACATGGTGGCAAGTCATCAGCGTACATGGTGGTTAGGAATATGTGATAGCACTGCAATTTTTACATATGATGTTTCCTATGGTTTTCAGTTCAGGTAGGAGACTATTGCTGTAGCAATCAGTTAAGTGGCAAGACAAATCGAGATAACTGGAAGTGAAGTTTGATGCAGTGGATGTAAATGTGTAATGCGCTAGAAGTGGATAAACTCTGTAGACAGATATGCTTTACATGCTTATATATGTGTTTTCTGGCATATTATTCAGTGGTGTATTCATTTTACAGATTTTTAATCTTTCTTCCTGTTTTAGATATTTGGTTTTTCCTTGGAAAGGAGTAAAAGTTCTGGTTTTGGAAGTTATGTGGTAAGTTATTTCTTTTACTCATTCTTCTTTTTCTTTCCTTCTTCATCACACCTTCCTCCTCTTTCTCCATTTCTCATTCTTCTGCTTTCTTATGTTCTTCTGTGTATCATCTTCTATGTTCATTCTATATTTCTCGTGTATCATCTTCTAAGTTCATTTTATATTTCTGTATTATGTAAAACAATTTTCATGCCTATTTATAAGCTTTTTTCTATATTTTTGTGTCTCATATTATTTTTATCTACCTCTATGTCTCATTTGCTAAATTTGTTTCTATATTTGTGTATTCTATCTTTCAATCTTTTCTGTGTACCAGTAATTATCTTCCAGTTTTCTCTGTACTTAATTTTATGAAAATCAAGATAAGAAAAATAATGGCTATAAGCTTACCTGTATTGACTATCAACCTGCCTAATATTGTTCTTCTTTTCCAAATTAGTATTTCCATTTGTTTTAGTCTATAATCCCATGTAGTCTCCATCTATATTAGTGCTATTTTCTGTGTTTATTTGTCCCAATCTTAACAAAGATCTGTTGTTCAAGATGTTGTTTGGTTCTTTGCCCTCAGCCTGCTGTCAGTAAAACCTATTTTATATTTGTTTATATTTATTATTCAATGATATTGGAAAATATTGACATCTAAACAAATTACAAACTAAAAGTGAGAATTATAAAATGCTACATCTGCTCTATATTAATGTATGGCTCATGGACAATGAAGAAACAACTAGAAGACAGAATTGATGCCTTTGAGATACAGAAGAACAGGGAGAACTTCATAGAAAGAGAAGAAAACAAACAAAAAGGTTCTAACAACACTTCATATGAAAAACGATCCGTTAAAAGAAATAAAGTTCAAACAAATAATGTATTTTGGATATATTGTTTGTTTGTTTTTCGTTCGCTCCATTGTAACCATCACGGATATCCGTGCGATTTCCGCCGGGAGCGTGATTACGTTGTGCCACCGTTATGCGCCTTGTAGGCCTAGCACATCCGATTTCGGCATGCCTTGACAATTCGGGTGGGCTACCCTTAGCCTGTGACAGCCTCTATATCTCTCCAGGCACGCGTAGTGGAGACTCTTCGCCCAGACGATTTTTTGCTATCGTCTGACTCGAACGAGGTGTTCCACTGTCTATGAACTTGCCTCGTGTAATTGGACGTGCTGTGCCTGTGCCCATTGGGTACTGAACCGTTTCTCATCCGTGAGCCTGGTTCCTTAAGGGGAAGAACTCAACAGAAGAGTTGGACCCTGGCTCTTTCGACCTCTTAGCCAAGGTTTCATTCACCGACATCGTGCACCCCTTGTCCAAGTTCGAGTCTCACACCACGCGTTTGAGAGCAAGGCGTTCTCGAGCTGAGCGTCCTTGTCCCAATAGCGCCTGAGCCCATCAGGTACTGAACCATTTCTCTCTTCAAGTGTATTTCCGGTGTAGGAAAACCTGACAGTAGAGTTGGGCCAAGGCTAAATCGTAGTCCCTTTTGTGCCTGAGCGCATCGAGTACGGAACCCTTTCTTTTCGCGAGCATATTTCCGGTTTAGGAAGGCTCGACATTAGAGTTGGGTTAGGTCTTCTTGCTTTACCAAACGCCAATGGATGGGTCTGGGGTCTCTGCCTGTAAGGAACACAGGTAACTAGAAGCTCGTCTCCAGCTGACGGAGCTTGTAGTTCCCCTTTCCTAGGGACTTTTCACTTTCTATTTGCAGTTCGCGCTGCCCTCTAGCGCTGTTCTGCCCTTTCATTGTTTCATTGTACTCTGTATGAAATCTATTTGTCTCTCGCCATGCATCTATCTTTACATGCATTTTACATTGGCCGCCCCTCCAATGTTCGGACTGGACTGACTTGCTTCACTGTATGTCGACAGTGTCGCTATATGTGGTGATGCTGGTGGTGTCGGAGATATTGTCTGTCTCTTGTGCAGTCAAATCTCTTTCCATCTGCTACCTCCACATTCTCGGACACGATCCCCAAATGATTTGGCCAGAATCAGCTCGAGCTGCTGTATTTCTGTTTCCAGGGTGCACAGCGTGGAGGTACATTTGGGATCTTGGTTATCTGCTAACCCTGGGTCCGCCTAGAGCAATGCGCTCCCTTTGCACCCCTTGGATATATTAAAAGTCATGACACATTGTTGATTACTTAAGGGTAAAGACGAGAGGAGGTCAGCAAGAAGTAGGCGGAGATACAAGTGGGAAACATCATGAAATGGACAGGTTACAGTCTAACAGGGCACCATCAAAGAAAGAGACGGAGGATATTGGAGGTATGTTGAAGCAGAAAAACTTTGTTATGAAGACGGCTCTTGATGATGATCATATTTATCTGCCTATATAGCACATGGTTTTTTTTACTGCAATCTCCCATTCATTCAATCTTCGTCTCATCTGGTCATCGGTTGTGGTCATTCAATCTTTGTCTCATCTGGTCATCGGTTGTGGTCATTCAATCTTTGTCTCATCTAGACATCGGTTGTGGTCATTAAATATTTGTCTCATCTAGGCATCGGTAGAGATTGTACTCATTGTTGGCTACATTAAAGTATTTGCTTGACTGCGCCACTCAATGTCCTAATTTAAATGCTGGGCAAATCTTGCAGAAATCTCATGACTATGATTGGGATATCTTTTATACGTCCTAGCACCACCCACATAGCCTCATTCTGGATTCTTTCCAATCTATCCACTTGTGTCTGACAGTGTGATCAGACAGAGGCCATGATCTATGACAGAAAACTGAAAGTACATTCCAAAAGCAGGCACCAAGGTATCTATTTCCTGATGGCTATGTCATTCACATGTTTTGTTCTCTTAATCCGCAAGTGAATTAAAACCATGGTCAGTCGGCAGACAAGTGATTTAGACACTAAATGACCTCTGCCCACATGATGGAAAATATATTTATGTAACTTCATTTTATTATGGGATAAGTAATATTTTGGTGTTCGTTTCCCAACAGGATGGTATTTCAACATGTGTCATTGATGGCAGCCATGATGATGGTGCCGCAGTCAATCTTAAGTTTGATTTAAAAAACAAGAGGTAATGATATGTCTTCAATATATTTGGTACTTTCCTGTTAACTGGACACACACCTTTAACATAATAAATTGTTACGTGAAACAAAATATATAACCATGTGCAAAAGGGGAACAACTAAGAATACAAAATACAATAAAGGGAAGCAATCAATTCAGAAAATATACGTTTATTAAAAATGAGAAAACAGAATTGAATGAGAGTACAACCTCTTCTTAGGATCAGTATTACTTTATTTCCTTCAGAATGCCATCAAAGGAATTCTACTCAGCTGCTAAACATGACGCTCCACAGAAAAATGGCAGATAAATTTTCAGTTGACTCAGATGTTGTGGTCCAACGAACCACAGCCTCCTTTATTTTTATGGTTAAAAGCTCTGATATAATCAAATTTGGACTTCACTAACATCCGTGGTTGAAAGTAGTGAACCTCACAATAAGAGATACTTGTGATATTTTTGTTTAAATGTCATATTGACATGCACTGTCAAATGTCTTTTTTGTTCAAATATCATATTGACATGCACTGTCAAATGTCATATAGACATGCACTATAGACAAGTCTATCTCGCTAATTAATTACAGACAGAATTGATTGTGCAATGATAATTGTTTGCTGTCAATGTCTCTGCACTTATGCAAATTCTCTTCTCCTTGATTCAGGATCAGGATTGAGCATTTGTGATTTTCTCTCTGAACTAGTGCAGCCACATGGCAACCTGCGGCTGGACTTCTAGTTCAGTGTGCAAGGAATAGAGCCACTTTCTTCTTTTCAGGCATGTTGTAGGAGGTGACTATAGAAAGATGGGGAACACATAACCCATCAGAGTTGTAGGGGTGTCATATTGATACTTATCATGCAGAAAGATCTCCACCTATTTCTAACATCCTGATGAGTTTGTTAACATCACACTCTGTCCAGTTGTTGATATTATCCAGCCATGGTGTCTTCTGGTTTCATTTTCTCCACTCCACCATACCTTCAAGAATATTTTTTGTAATGGAGGAATAGGCTGACAATCTGTGTCACTACATGTCTGCTTCAAATTCATACTTTTGTCTTCTATCACATGATCCCAATGGAGGACAAAGAGATGCAGGTCAGCAGACATTGTACCCTTGTTGTTTTTGTTTTTGTAGCGGGGAATGCTTGATGTGCCAGCACAGTGGATGGGTTAAAGTATCTGGCCAAAAAATGTGAAGATAGCTAACCTAGAAGTTTATGCTGAGCTTCTGCTCCTGGCAGAAAGTGATGATCTGAAATACTGCCAGATTGGCATGCCTCCATTAAGGATTACACATATAAATCTCCTTAACACAACAATGCTATTGAAACAACAAACCGTATGAGTCCATTTGTCACTTCGGTTACTCAACTGATGAGAACCTGTGCTTTTGCCAGAAAGGCTATGATCTGTAAAGAGCTACCTGCTCACAGCTAAAGGAATTCTTCCATCATTATCCTTGAACTAGTACCACATAATGTTACCTACATGTGTTTTTAAGTTGAATTTATAGCATCATATAAGTACTTATCCTAATTATCACTTTCTTTTTGTGTTACTGTGGCCCTCTTCTTTTTTTCTTCGCAAGTCCAAACAATGGTTATGTTATATACACGTTTGCACTTATTTTCTTATATACACGTTAGCAGTTATTTGCTTATAGGATCAAAGTGGTGCTTGGTCACAGAGATCTACAGAATCTGACTGTGGTGTCCACTGAACGTACATTATACCTCTACCAGAATAGACTTGCACATGGGGAAAACCCTGATCAGAGTTCTCAAGGTAATTCCATGCTTTCATAAATATATGTAATATTGTGTCAACCAATGTTGTCAGGTATATAAATAAGGTTGAGGAAAAAATGTTTTCCTTTTCCCATCTTTACAACCTTCTCACAGCTCTTGCATCACACATGCACAAACAAAACTTGAACCAATATGTGCAACATTCAATTCTTTATTTACATGTACAAAGATTATTTTTTTTTTAATTTCTAATGACAAATAAGTTATTGTGTTTTCCAAAACTATAATTCCCATGTTTGTTTGTGTGTGTGGTTTTTTTTTGTATTTTGCAAAAAGATGTCCCATATGACACATACAAAAAAGCATATTACACACATATTTGCAGTATGAAATTATTTATTTAAACGTGCAAAATTATTTTAAAATCCATAGAAAAAAACGTATTGCGTTTTCAAAAAATGCACCAAAAATAACACACATATTCATAAAATAACCCATTGGCAGGGGAAAGATTATGTAATTTTAATCCCTGTGCTAAAGGTTAAATAGGAAAATGTGGTATAATTTTCTGCTGTAGAGGAATTCTAATGTATTATCACTTGTTTAATGTTCCAAAAAACATTGACTTCTTGTCTAATATTTCTGAGATTTTTTTTCTGCTCATATTGGCCTCTTGTTGAATCTCTATAGATGTCTTCCACTGTATATGCTTAAATTTTACATATAAATTTATATCATGTAGACAAAGTTGCAGACTCTCAAAATAAAGTGGTTGTAAAACCTGCGGATGCTGATGTCACAGACAAGAAAATCAAAAATGTGGTGGATAGTTTAAGTAAAAAAAAAGTTAATACAGATGATGATGATGATGACAGCAAGAAAAAAACATCCATTCAAGAAACTCCTAAAGAAAGGTTAGTTTAGTGTCACCAATTTGTTGATCATTTATATGTTTCAGAAATGTTGAAAATGTTTTATATAACTGTTTTGTGTATTTTTTCTTTACAAATAAGTCTGGTTGTCATTGTAAAGCTTATCAAACTTGTGTTCTATTTAAATACTATTGTTATGTAGAAAATATTTTGATTTTCATATGAGATCTTTTTAAGTGCCTCCAAAACAAAGTAGTTTGTGTAAACTACTACGTCTCATGGTTTTTGTCCAATGGCTGCCTTGATGAACTTATGGTTTTTGTCCAATGGCTGCCTTGATGAACTTATGGTTTTTGTTCCATGAGACCAAACTGTTGGTGCACTAATTCAATTGCTGCCTTGATGAATTGCTTCATAATTTGAATAATTTTCACCACAAGAGCCACAAAACTTATAAACCCATCATAGTAACGGATATTAGTTAGTCATCAGATTATTATTATGGCACTTGGGACACATCCATAGGTATAATCTCATATTCAATATATCCTTCAACGTGTTACCTGACTGTACCTGTCCTTCAACATGTGTTACCTGACTGTACCTGTCCTTCAACATGTGTTACCTGACTGTACCTGTCCTTCAACATGTGTTACCTGACTGTACCTGTCCTTCAACATGTGTTACCTGACTGTACCTGTCCTTCAACATGTGTTACCTGACTGTTCCTATTGTGTGCTGGCTGATAATTCTTTTAATTCCTATATGCCACTTGTTTCTTGCAAAACCACGCTCCACTCTCAGCTCATACATTCTAGCCATAGAAAAAGAAGTAATACACCTCACATTATTCAACTGGTCTAACTCCTTGATTGCATTCAAAATATCAGCACAGTCCATAACAGTCAATGGATATAGATGTCATATGCTGTGAACATTTTTCAAGGCTGAACAATCAGTGTGATCCATGATTGCTAACGATGGGTGTGAGTTTGTTGTATCTAGAACACATGACTTCAAGATTGTGGGTCTCTGGAGATTATCACTTGAAGTTACTTGCTATTAATGATACTCTCATCAGTCGGTGTGCCACTTTGTTGAGGGCGGGGCACATATGGGAAACTCAAATGCAATGAAGTCAATCCACTTTGATTTTTAAACTGTTTTTAACAACATATTAATTTCTTTAGTGAGAATGTGTTTTTTTATAACAATATGTTACTATTTGTTACCTGTAATGTTTAACATATAGAATTATTTTGTGTTCTGTCTTACCTTTGTAACCTAACAGGAAGACCCGGGAAGCAGATAGCAGCAAAAATGTTGTAGATCTTAAAGATGCCACTAATGCAGAGAAGGTAATACTCATTTTTATGATTCATTAATGCATTTCAGAAATAAATTCAATGCCAGAAAGTAGATGAGGTCCTGTGTCCCACAATTGTATGGTCTGAAAGTCTAGCAGCAGCAGCCCGCAAGACTAAACATTATGCAATGGTAAACCCCTAACTGATGACACGTTCATATATTGAGACATTCCTCTTGTGGAAGCCATACAGCACATCATATTTACAATTATGTTTTTACCACCTCTTGAGCAGGAAACCTTCACACAGCATTGTGTAATACTGGGAGTTGGATATTTCTAGGTGTGAAGTAGAGGAGTGAGTTAGCCTAATTGATAGTCTACAGCATGCCCTGTTCAAAACCACATCCAGACACACAAAATTATCAGTGGTGTGATTTCTCACCTGACATGATCGCTCCTCCAGCCGACTGAGCTATAAATGAGTACCTGACACATGAGTAAGGGGAGTAAAGACAGAAAGAAAGGGAAATGGCCAACCCACCTAATAGTTGTTGCGACTTAGTACATGAAGAGTTATTTTTATCTCTGGTGGCAGGCTGATGCCACAAGTCCTACCTTACCTGAAATATGAAATAACACTATTGCGGAACACACAAGCACTCCTCCAACCACACACACACACACACCCCACCTTGAAGTTGCACAATTCCATGAAATGATCTAAGAGCTCTATTTTGCATATTAATTCCTGGTTATTGAAATAAATTATTCTGCCAAAGATGAATGTGTAATGACATTGGCACAAATAAAAAATGGCAACACATCGCATTTCCCTTTTCTGGACTATATCCTGCTGAAAATATAGTAGGGCCATTGTCCTGCTACAAGAGAGACCGAGTGGGAGTTTGAGAATGACCGCTGAAGAAAAATAAGAATTAAATGATCATGAAATAGATGATAAACAGTGAGAGCATATACATAGCAGAAATCAAAGGATGATTCTTGATAACCTAACATTGTGACATAGCAGAAATCAAAGGATGATTCTTGATAACCTAACATTGTGACATAGATGAAATAGAAGGCTTTGGTAAAAATATAGCCAACGCCACATGGCATGGACCATAAGAAGAACCCTTTAGCTGCTCTCACAGTGACCAATCCTAGCAGGGCTAAATTATTTTCTCAATGTTTCCCCTGCCCCCCCCCCCCCCCATGCTGAATCTTTCTTTTGTCCTACGTATATAAGAGAGCTTCATGGTACTAGTTTTTTTTATTGACACTACACAATATATACAACATGAATGTAGTGTTTGCCGTGCACTGGCATTTTATGATTTTAGAGTGAAATCATTTGTACCAGAGGGGATGAAAATAAATTTGGTAACATATCATATTGAGGATGTAATGATGAACCTGGAATTTGATGGCTGTATTAATTTTCTAGGCAATATAAATATATTCAGTAGTTTGTCATTGCTTTCTGAATGGTCTTAATTGACAATTACCTGTGGCAGGATTCTACCTCAGTACCTTGATCCACATGATCACACTCTGTAAATCGCCACAACAGAACCATACAATGAGGGGATAGATATAAACATAATGTAAACTCATCTATAGCTGTAAGTTAGAGGAATAAAACTCATTTATAGCTGTAGGTTGAGAAATGAGTAAACTCATTCATAGCTGTAAGTTAGAAAAAAGGGGAAAAAAACTTTCATTACTCCATGTTTTACTGTGAAGAAGTGCAGGGTTTTCTATGGGCTGTGGAAATAAAGAGTGCTTTGCCATAGCAGACGCCACAACATATACAGGAAGGATTTTGATTGTACCTCTGAAAGAAAAAATCCTGCCCCAACCATGGATTGAACCCGGGACCTCAAAGGTCTGAGATCAGCGTTCTAACCACATGGCCATGCGCTCCACTAAGTTAGCCATGTAAGTTAGAGGAATGAGAAAACTCATTGGTAGCAGCTAAGCGTTAAGAACATGCCATATTTAGTTAGCTATAGCCATTATTCTTCATCCTCACACCATTCACCATGTTCTTGTCAAACTTCATTTTATTTCCTGTTTTAGAAAAAGTCAGAGGCCTCGGATGAGGAAATCACTTCCAAAAAACAGAGTCAAGCTTCAAAAGAGTTTTATCTCCCCATGTCACACAGAGTAGAAAACTTTGTAGATATATATTCAACATATGTAAGATATTCTCTTCATTTTTTGTGTGTCATCCAACAATATTTGTGTACTTGTCAATGGTATATGTGTACTTGTCAATGGTATATGTGTGTATTTGTCAATGGTATATGTGTGTACTTGTCAATGATATATGTGTATTGAGAAAACTTTTGTATTGGTTTACTACATCTTTCATTTAGTTGCAACACTCCTTTGGGATCA
The DNA here is from genome assembly GCA_034231615.1 of Meghimatium bilineatum. NCBI lineage: Eukaryota > Metazoa > Mollusca > Gastropoda > Stylommatophora > Philomycidae > Meghimatium > Meghimatium bilineatum. The sequence continues at coordinate 5,443,139 of CM067307.1, forward strand.
TAACCTGTCATTCCTATGGGTAGGAATTATATCCTGTTCTGTCATTTTTGTTTGTTTTGCTGTATAGATATTGGTTGTGTTCTGTCCATTTATGAAACTGAGACAAGATGTGACAATGAGGATTTTTTCACAGGTGACAGGTTGTCAGTCTATCCCCCCAACTTCCTTAGTCATCTACTACATGCCTGGAAAAAAGACACGCCACCATAATTTTTGCACCCTGTATTAGTAGTCGGGGCCCTGTTTACCACACAAGCATTTCTGTCAATTTTCTGTTTGTTGAGTTTTATAGATATTGGTTGTAGTATTTCATTTTGTGTTTCACCTCTGAACTTTTAGTTTTTACTCTTCTGATGTGCATCATTATTTAACTCTGTCATGTGAATATGGACAATGTATCTCCTACTTGCCATTTTATGAATGTTTTTTTGATAAAGGTCTTTTAGTCAAAACATTGATTTTTGTTTGTTATCGTGTGTTGCCAGTGATTAACACAACTTAATCACCCTGTTTCCTAGTTTTGTTGTTTGTATTTGTTTAAAATTTAAGTTTTGTTGTTGTGGAGACATGACATGTTATCTGGTCGTGTTGCGTGATAGGTTGCTGGTGCGCCTCTCGGCCTAGTATATCCAACATCAGCATTTGTGTTTGCTTGAATAGGACTGTGATCCTGCTCGATGTAGGGGATGACTCTACCAATCTTAGTGTCCAGCCTCTGTTGACTTGACTAAACCCCATCTCCACTTCAAGGAGTTGTCCTTAATGAGAAAATATTTGAGTAAATTGTTGTTAGCTTGTTCTCTTTTCTACCCAGCTGAAAATAGGTAACTCAATTTAAGTTAGTGGCAAACTTTAGGGTTGTTGGTAGAACCACCATACAGGTGCTGCATTGTTGATACTTTGAGCAGCTTGAAAGTAGCCATATCATCACATTGTGGAATCCCTGCAGTTCAGAAAAGCAGATCAACTGACCACAGATGGAGCTGCTGATGATCAACAATATGTGCCAATAACATACCATCAAAAGAAACAGATGATCAGGGCAATTAGAGAGCCAACTCCAACACAAGGTGACTACCAAATTATGAACAGAACAAGGTTATCATTCTATTCCTCAGAACAGGACACAACCAACTTACCAGCCATATGTATACAAAGTTTACAATTGGCACCACCGCCATGTGTAGAGGCCCCCTCAGACAGCAGAATTCTTCGAGGATGCCCAGAATATGACATGCTAAGTCAAACACACTGGCCCAGAGAAACAGAAATGGAAGATGATAAATTCTATGGACCTCTGTACTAATTACACAGCATAGTAAAGTTTATAGAAGAGAAAAAACTTCAAATATAAGTACATTCCAGGCAAACAAAAGAAGAACATTTAAACACCTATAACAATGCTTTGAGTCAGTGAATTTGATTTGAACAAATTGACACTTTTTTTGTGTGTAGGATTATATTTGGAATAATGGTGGTTTTGATACTCATAGTTAAAAAAATTCTGATGATAGTATTGGGAATGTGCATTTGATGATGGAGATATTGGTGGGGTTTATTTATTTATAGTTTTGATGGAGTTGATGTTAATAATTGTGTTGATGTTAATAATTGTGTTGATGTTAATAATTGTGTTGATGTTAATGATGGATGTGTATAATTTGGTTTATATTCTCTTAGTTCCTAGTACACATAAAAACAGCCCAGGAGGAAGGATTGTATAACTTGTTTTTTCACAACTGCCGCTCCAAGAAGAACCATGTGAACTTAGTAGTAAGTATATGTTTAGACAGTTGACTAAAGCGATGTCAATCAACTTTTAAAGGATATTTGTGTGTGTTCTTTCTCAAACTCCATCTGGGTCTCTTGTAGTGGAGGCGATAGTCCTACTAGATTTCCAGCATTTTTTTTGTGTTGTCCAGAGAACTTCAATGCGTTGTGCCGCCGTTTTATTTGGGCAATGGCTTGACACATGATTGGGGCGATGGTAACTAATACGTTCAGTGTTTTTACCAACTCCACTGATTGATGGACGTTCATAACCATATCATTGGTAGGCCAGCTGTACATTAGCAATGTGTGTATGACCATATCACAAGTAGGCCAGCTGTACATTAGCAATGTGTTTATAACCATTTCACTAGTAGGCCAGCTGTACATTAGCAATGTGTGTATGACCATATCACAAGTAGGCCAGCTGTACATTAGCAATGTGTTTATAACCATTTCACTAGTAGGCCAGCTGTACATTAGCAATGTGTGTATGACCATATCACAAGTAGGCCAACTGTACATTAGCAATGTGTTTATAACCATTTCACTAGTAGGCCAGTTCTTAGTTAATCATCAGATTGTCATCATTGCACACAAGTTACATCTTGTGAGTGCTCTAATCTCCCCTTGAGTATGTCAGAAATTACATGACTGATGGTACCATCTTTCAGGCAGTTGATGAACATTCTGCTATGCTCCTAATGAAACTAATTCCTGGTGACACCACATTTAAAACCCAGCTTCTTTATTCTGGATATGAAAAGAAATCATCACATTTTGTTTGTTTGTGCTGTTTGTCGTAAGGAGTTAGGCATGTTAACCTGGTGCATTACTCTGCTGCTTTGTACAATAGCAAAACTCTGCAGCTGACCTCCTATTTTCTGTGCAAGATATTCACACTCCTCTTAGGTTTTATACACACTAAAAATCTAGCAATGTTTTTTCTTCAGGTGCAGATCATACAGGACAACAATGGGAATTACTTGTCTGCAGATGAGATGCCAATTCCAGCATTATACTTTCTGTTTAGTGTTGTTTTCTTCATACTAACCATTATTTGGTTCTCTGTACTTCGAAGAGCAAAGTAAGTGTTGAGATATACTTGTACTTTCTGATATATTTTTTATATTTTGTTGTGCATATTTTGAAGAATTGAGGGGATTATAAATAAGGTAAACAATACTAGAGAATAGACTTGGAATATAGTAGACTACTCAGGTTTAGATCACTATCATACTCAAAACAGTTTTATGGGTTCTATTTTGGAAACTTACAGCAGATTCTGATGTTTCTGACCACAACTTATAGGTAGAGTGAAAATGGGATATCTGTATGGGTTGCAGTCTCTTCCTGAAATGGATTCAGGCCCATAGATATCTTCAGTAAAGAAGGGGGTTTACCACTCTTTTTGGCTTGCTTACTTGAACTACGTCATGTTTTGATTTTCTAAGACAGCGTAGGACATATGTAGGTCGGCTCACTTTCTAAAATTATTTGTAGAGAGTGAAAGGAGGAGAGAAAAGGGAAGAGAAAATCCTTGATTTGATAACATCAAGGAATGATCTGGGCATGATTTTTCTACACTCCTCCGAATAATTTCTCTACACTCCTCTGAATGGCTGAGGATAGAGTTGTTTGTAGAGATTTTTCTGCTGATTTATCCATTCTGGCAACCCTGCGAACCTAATGGCCTTATATGTTGTACTCCCCTTATCTACAAGCATTTTAGGCAATACTTACATTTTACACCTCAAACATGACATCTCAAACCACAGATGATAGCATCTGAAATACTTCTCTGAGAACCCGTCTTCCCTGGCAATGTTCTGACACACATTGAGACAACTTTGCAATACTAAATTTACAACATGGTTAGTCTGTATGACTTGTTCTCTATGACAATAAACATTACAAAGACTGTGGTCAAGGATCTACAGCACCAACAAGCATCACAATAAATGGCAACTTTATAAAGTAAGTTGACCAATTTGTATTACATAAGCTTCAATTCTGTTCTCTATCTATCTCTCTGATAATCAACTTGAAATTTCATGTCGTTTTCTTCAAGGAGGATGAAGTAGGTTGTGCTGCTGGTTTACAACAGAGCTATATTATTTGCGCTTTCTGACCCAGAATAGGATGTAACAAATTTGACCCAGAACTTCCGATTTCAACATGACCTAAGTTCCACAATTAAATCCACCATTTTCTGTGAAGGATGGTGAAGATAATTGAAGGGTAAAATTTACCCTTAGGAAATGAAGCCACCACATTTGGTCCACTGTCCAAAGTGGGAAAAACAAAAGCTAAAACTAGATACAAAGATACAGATCTATCAAGAGTGTGTGTTGTCCATACTATATTATGGCTCAGAAGCATGGACCGTTTGCTCAAAACATTCAGTTGGCTCTCATTCTTTTCTGAATGCGCCAGCTGCTCAACTGCCTACTTTACTTCTCAGACACAGTGCTAGAAGACACAGAAAGAGCTCAGCAGCAGTATTTGTCAAATGTAGTCACATTGTTTACTGTCTATAAAAACTGTCCATACTGAATTATTTCCATAGGTAGTGTTGTATGAAAGCTGCGAGTGGTTTGCAGTGATAAAAGCTGCATACTCTTGCTGTCACCCACATCTTGTTCAGGGTTGGTTTCTGACAACAAACCCAGTCCTTACAGAGACTCAAACCGTTACCTCATGCGTATAAGACCAACGCACTAGCCCTCAACCATGTGTCACACTACATTTTAACTACCAGTGATTATTTTTGTTTTCTGTATTGTTGCGTTACCTTACAGCACATAATAATGAACATCATTGCTTACAGTCGATAAGATAATATTATGTTTTATCTTTAGAGAGGGAGTCTACAAAATCCATTACCTGATGCTGGTTGTAGTCTTCTTCAGATGCTTTTCTGATCTTTTTCATGGGGTAAGTTCATTTGGGCAACATATGTACAAGTGTCTTTACCTGTCAGCTAGTATACATTTCTGTATTTTGTATAGAGAATGCTCAGGTTTTTATTGAGTAAGCTATATTGCCTTCAGTATTTTCCTGTTATTCCAAGTAGCATATATGGCTCCCAGTGTATCTCTATACATCTCTGTTTGCTGTCAAGACATGGTTGCCTAGTTGATAGTGAGCTTGCTTGCTATCACCGGGTTACAGCATGCCAGGTTTGAAACCACGTCCAGACACAAGGATTTCTCGTCTGACACCACCACTTCTCCAGTTGACCCAGCTGTGAATGGGTACCTGACACATGAATTGGGATATGGTAAAACCAGTAAGGAAGGGAACTGGCCACCCCACATAATAGTTGCTGCTGCTTTGTACATGAAGAATTATTTTCATCCGCAATGACATGCTTGTGCCATGTGACCTACCTGCCTATGCTGCTGTCAGACATCAGATAATGGCTCAGGGTGTATCTCTTAATACATCAGTGTTTTGTAGTGCTGTCTCAGTAAGTCAATGTCTTAGTTTCTCTTGTCATTATTCTTTAAACTGATTCTTTGTGGCAGCTTCTTTTTCTCTTCTTTGTTATTTCCTATCTGAGAGTTTAATCTGCTATTCTTTGGCTGTTTCCTATCTGAGAGTTTACTGTGTTATTCTTTGGCTATTTGGTTCCATGAAATTACTGTCTTTATTTTCAGTATTTGTTCTCAACAAACTAATTCTATCTATCTATTCACTAAAATATAATAAAATGTGTTTATTTATTATTATTATTATTATCTAAGTTTCCCTGAGTGAACTTTTCTTGGTCAAAGCTGGAAGAAGTAGAGTAGAAGAAAGAAGATCATGGGAAAACAACATGAAGGACTGGACAGGATCAGATTTTTCCACACTCGTCCATATCATTGAAGATAGGACTCTCTTGATGCATCCAATGTGCTTATGACCATAGCAGGTTACGGGCTTATAGATAGATAGATCTAATTTTGTTATGACCTGCTTATGTTATCATTACTAATCCCGTTATGTGCATGAATGTTATGATTGTTGGGCCACTGATGCCTGTTTTCATATTTCAGGTGAACATGCATATGATTCAACTGTCTGGGATTCATGTGGATGCCTGGGCTATATTGTGGTATATTGTTTATTTGTAAGTACATAATTCATTAGTTTAATTACAGACTGGGTATGTAATTATTGACCATTATGACTGGTACCACTTTTTTGTGAACATGCATGACGCCTTTTTCTGCATCCAATACTCCCTCTAATGTGTGCGGTAGCATAACTTGATGATGATAGAGATTTATCAGTACTTCCGTAACATCTTGACTTATGATGATCTGAATAATTTCTGGAGTATTTATTGATAATTTGGTGATAATGATAATTTGGCCAACACAATCTCCTCATACAGAATGCGAGGAGCTGTGATGTTTGTAACAGTACTGTTGATTGGTGCAGGTTGGGTTTTCATCAAACATGTCTTCACTGACAGAGAAAAGAAACTCTTCCTTATTGTCATACCTCTTCAGGTAAGTGTATCGTGGTAATGTAATTTCATGGTAAATTTTGTTAATGTTTCTTGATAGTAAACTTTGTTAATGTAACTTGATGGTAAACTTTGTTAATGTTTCTTGATGGTAAACTTTGTTAATGTTTCTTGATGGTGAACTTTGTTAATGTAACTTGATGGTAAACTTTTTTAATGTAACTTGATGGTAAACTTGTTTAATGTTACTTTATTGTAAATTTTATTAATGTAGTTTTTTGATGAAGTTTGTCAATATTTAAATTTTCATATTTGTTTAAATGTTGCATGTTGAAATGTGTTAATGGTGTGCACTGGTAGACTGTGTTCATGTTGAATGTTAGTGAAGCCTACCGTGTTATTTCATCATTACTTTCTATGACCCCCAATATCTCCCATGTTATTTCATCATTACTTTCTATAACCCCCAATATCTCCCATGTTATTTCATCATTACTTTCTATGACTGCCATACCTTCCACGTTATTTCATCATTGATTTCTATAACCCCCAATACCTTCCAAGTTATTTAATCATTGATTTCTATAACCCCCAATACCTTCCACGTTATTTCATCTTTGATTTCTATAACCCCCAATACCTTCCACATTATTTCATCATTCATTTCTATAACCCCCCAATACCTTCCACATTATTTTGTCATGACCATATATCACCACAAAACACTTGCACATTACCTCACCAACTCCAACTATATCTGTATGTGTGTGTGTATCTTGTATCTGGACAGATCCTCATGAATGTGGCTTGGGTGATCATGGAAGAGAGTGAAGAAGGCTACTCATCCTACAACACATGGCACACAATTTTCATCGGTGTCGACCTTCTGTGTTGCTTTGCTATTCTCTTTCCTGTAATATGGTAAGTTTTTATTGTTGACAGTTGACTATACACAAGGACCTTCTGTGGGAAAGTGCTTCAGTTATGTGCCTCGTGTTCATGAAGCTGTGAGCTGGACTCCAGTGTTTGGTACACAAGTGCAGTTTTTGAAGGTGTGAGCTGGACTCCAGGTGTTTGGTACACAGGTGCAGTTTTTGAAGGTGTGAGCTGGACTCTAGTGTTTGGTACACAGGTGCAGTTTTTGAAGGTGTGAGCTGGACTCCAGTGTTCAGCTTAGTCTTTAGGTTAATGCCATTTCTGCGCCAAACATTTGCATACAATCTGTAGAAAGCACTGCATGCCTTCGCCATCGTTGTATACACTTCACCATTTAAGTATACACTATTTAAGATAATAGATAATGGTGAGCAACTGTAGTCAAGCCAATAGCTACCCAGACAGCAGCAAAAAACTTCAAGTAGTGATGACTGTCTCCACAATTCAGAACTAAAAGGTTAGTGTGCTGTGCGAGGGAGCAATGCTGATAACCAGGTTGTAGCATACACAAGACTAGTCTACTAGCAAGATGGTTATGGACATCCATAGTTCTGAAGAATTAATATTAATTTAATTTATACATAATTATATATATAATAATAAGATTCATAACTGGTTATGGTCATAGAAGTGTCAAGTTGGAGACATCAACACAAAAAGACCTCCAAATACTTGTCTTCGTCCATGTGGACGAGTATAAAAATCAAGCCAAGACCTTAACTTGATGTGAATCAAGGATTTTCTCACCTTTTCTCCTTCCACCTTTAACCGTTTCTTGCACAAAATTTTAGGATGCGAGTCGTGTCTCATTACATATCCAAACTAAACAAGTTGACATTGTTTCAGCACAATTGGCAACACGGCCATGTGTACATGTGGACAGGCAGCACAGAGTGCCAAACATATACTTCAAGAGTGTTCTGAGCACGAAACGCTGAGGCAGACATATTGGCCAGAGGAAACAACACTGGAATCAAAACTCTATGGGACACTGTATGAACTACAAAAGACAGTGAGTTTTATTAAGGAGACAGAATTACAGATATAGACATGTTTCAAGTGAACGAAAGAAGAAGTTTCAGCACAATTTAAACATTCCATCATCTAAGTTGAATGTGTCAAGACATTAGTGAAAGGAAATATGTGACTGTAGATCTCCATTCTTTGGACTATCCTGCTGAAAATCCAGTAGGACCATTCTTTTACTATAAGAGAGATTCCATTGGGAGTATTCAGTACCAACACTTAAAGATAGATATTAGTTTACTTGAGAGAATTGTTGGTTGTTGAACCAGTGATTCATGTGCTCATGTCCTTGGACCCATATTATTTGCGTGGATTTTCTACCCAGGCCAGAGCCAGAAAATATCTATCACACACCACCAGAAAGGTAGGCATATATATATGCACTGATCCAAGCCACTGCAGCCAAGATAGGGTTTACTTTGCTCATTCCCTGCCACCAATTGCCTACTGGTTATACCGAACTTCTCTATGACCCCAGTCATATAACCAAATGTTCACGTCAAAATGTTTTTCACGATCTAAGAGCCATAGGAAAACTGCAGATAGTGCCCCCCCCTTCCAGCTCCATGCCGTATATCTTTGGCTTCTTGACAACCACAGAGTTTGCATAAATACACATAAATAACAAGGCATTAAAAAAAACAAGCACTGCATAATTGATGCAATGAGATGAGATGCTAAAAAGCTTGCATAAGAAGAAAACTTCAATGTACAGGCATATCATCTACTAAGGTTCTCTGTTGCATGGGTGGTTTCTCTAGTGAGCCATTGGTGATACCCATTCCCCATGCAGAGTTGAGAGGTCATTGTAGTTCTTGAAACAGTATCAGAATATATTTACTCTCAAACTGCAAATAGAAATCTGTAGGAGTATATTAGAATGAATACAGAAGAAGAAGCAGAGAGCCATGTTAATTGTGAGTGAAATATCATTATGAAAGGTTAATTTTATTTTTGTAATTCCAATCCTTCCAATAAATTATTTTCTGCCAGGTCCATTCGCCATCTCCAAGAGGCCTCAAAGACAGATGGAAAAGCTGCAATCAATCTGAATAAGTTGAAATTGTTTAGACATTTTTATATTTTGGTGAGTTTCTGTTAGTTTTTGTGTTTGCACTCTGTTACCGCTACTAGACTTCGACACTGACATCTTGACACAAGAGAAAGATAATTACTTGCAAGATTTATATTTCGGTGAGTGTCAGTTTGTGTTGTATTTACACTAACCCATTTCTAGACTTCTGAGATTTGATTTGTATGCCCCCGCATAAATCACTCATTCAGTCTGTTCTAGTGGACTGATGCCAGAGTTGGACAATAACTGGATATGCAGAGATAAATCCAGGATTTTAAATACAGGTGTTACGCATATTTTATACACAGCATAAAACAACATATACGTGAGATAAATTAATTGCATGGTTGATAGACTCCCGTAGGTAGCAGTCATGGAACAACGGAACATATGGAACAACTACTTCCGGTATGAGGATAGAAGTCAAGGCTGTTACTGCTGTCCTCAAATGGCTTTCTGGGATATCATTCACCAAAGCAGTTATTGTATCACTCCGTGTATCCTGCTGAAGACAAAGCAGACAGACTTGCATCTGATGGGGAACTACGATGGATATGGGGGATGTGCTGAAATTGATGAAACCTCGAGGCTGAGATTTGTGGAATTTATTATTAAATTTGTATTTAAGAGAAGTGACACCTGCATGGCAGAATCAGAAGTGGGATAAACCAGCAGCCATATTTTTCCATAGCTTTTTTGTACAGATCAATACGATGTTTTAGAATTTATCGATATGTATCTTGTTATCTATTGTTGAATAAGTAACCTAGCAGGTCTCTTTCGTCCCAATTTAATCATTTTTCCTTGTCAAAATCTCTGTGCCTACAGGAGTTTTGGGAAGGGCTATATGCCCCACAGTGAGAACCACTAATATAGACAGTGATTGAATCTCATTTACCCTCTTGATATATCAAATACTAGTTTAAAAAGCTTTGAAGTAACATACCTATGTTTGTAACATACCTGTGTTTGTAACATACCTGTGTTTGTAACATACCTGTGTTTGTAACATACCTATGTTTGTAACATACCTATGCTTATTTGATCAACAGGTGGTAGCATATATTTACTTTACCAGGATTATTGGATACCTGTTACAGGTAAAAGGTTTACAATGTGTGTCATTAATGTTCTTATGTTTTCATCATTACTGTTTTTATCATGTCCCTTGCACCGGTAATAGCACAATCATATGCATTCTTAGAATCATTGTATGCCTGTGTTTCTCGAGGCCCAAGATAGGCGCAAAGAATAGCAACACACTGTTACCTCCTGCCATGCATGTCATAGGATGTTTTTGTGGTGGGTTCTACTGTCTTATCTCATAGATAGTCAAAGTAACACAGAAACCATGCTGAAGGTCCAATGTGTCAGACTGAAAGGCACATATATTGCAGCACAGCTGTAAATTATGACACAACACTTTCATTTCTTTGGACTAAATCCTGTTAACCCACAAAAATTTAAGATTGACAGAAGAAGAATCATGATACTCATTATGGAAGACTGGATATTATGAGAAAATATTACATCGTTTAATATCGTGACTTGCCAAAGTGTTAACAAGATTCCTGATGCTTGAGATAGAAAGTTGTGCAGGTCTGTGATTGCCTATGCCAGTAGAATGGCACTTGATGATCATCACAATCAGAATCTCATTACTTTCATTAAAATTACTTTTGAAATTACTGTTGTATTACATCCCTTATTCATCATCATCATGTTCCGTGCCAACTGATGTAGGCGATCATGAATCTCCAAAGTTTCCTATTGTTAGGATTCGTTGTTGACTTTCTGCCATGCCATAATTATCAGATTATCTAATATTTATTTGTTCACGCTGTCATCCTCGATCTCTTTTATCTTCTATCTTGCCTGTTGTAACTATGTTCTCCAGACCTCTCTGTCTGACATAAAATGTCTATTAAAAAATCAAGATTGTCTCTTTCTAGTATTATTAAGTAGCCCCCAATCTCACATTTAACTCTTCCAGCACCTCATCATTAATTTTTCTAGCTGTCCTTGGTACTCTCAGCATTCTTCTATACAACCGCATCTCTGTTGCCTCTAGTTTTTCCCACTATCCTGCTTATTTATTGTCCAATATTTGCATCCATATGCGCAGGATGGGGAGTTACCAAATTCATCATGATGGTAGAGGATAGAGATGTTATGGAGATCTATCTGCACCAAATGTCTCAATTTGACACCGCTACAACCCTGATAGGTTATGGGTTTTATTATTATTATTATTTTTTAAAATTACCTTAATTAAATTCTGTTACCTTAACTTCAATTAGAATTCACATTAATATTATTACTTCCATTAATCTGTTACCTTAACTTCAATTAATATTCACATTAATATTATTACTTCCATTAATCTGTTTCCTTAACTTCAATTAGAATTCACATTAATATTATTACTTCCATTAATCTGTTACCTTAACTTCAATTAATATTCACATTAATATTATTACTTCCATTAATCTGTTACCTTAGCTTCAATTAATATTCACATTAATATTATTACTTCCATTAATCTGTTTCCTTAACTTCAATTAATATTCACATTAATATTATTACTTCCATTAATCTGTTACCTTAACTTCAATTAATATTCACATTAATATTATTACTTCCATTAATCTGTTTCCTTAACTTCAATTAGAATTCTCAGTACTGTCTTCATTATTATCATGGATGAGTTAGATTTCTACTATCTATATGAGTAGCGTACTGGCCTAGTGTGCTTACTTACTATCACCAGGTTATAGCGTGCCAGGTTGGAAACTATGTGCGCACAAACAAAATACGGGTTGTGATTTCTCGCCTGACGTGACCATTCCTCCAGTCAACCTGGCCGTAAATGGGTACCTGGCGGTTAGGGAAGATAAACATGTCAAAGAAAGGAACTGATCACATCACCTAATAGTTGCTGCGGCTTAGTACTTAAGGGTTTTCTTCATCCATTATGGGACCAACTTTTACCAATCTAATAGGTATTATTACCACCAAATTATCTGTCAAATAACTTTGCACTTTCCTAAAATTCTTTATCCACCAAACCAATATTGTCTCGACCACCGGCTCATAAACAATCCCAGCAAATATATTTCTGTATGTCTTAGATCACGCTACCATTCCGCTACGGTTGGATGAAAGATTTGTTTGAAGAGATCTTCCTTCTGGTCTTCTTCACCTTGACTGGCTACAAGTTCCGTCCAACAAGCGACAACCCATATCTGCAAGTGCCACTAGATAGTGATGATGAAGACATTGAGATGGATGAGGTGTAAGTTTTTAAACTTCTAGATACAAATTTTGTTAGTAGCATACAACTTCACGTATAGATTTCCATCTAATTTGTATAGTTGTGTGATGTATATGTAGTATAACTTCATGTATACATTGATATTTTCCATCTAATTTATATGTATATGGTGGTATGATGTATTGACTGTAGTTTCTCATGTGATGTATTGTCTAGTTTCTAATGTGATGTATTGTCTAGTTTCTAATGTGATATATTGTCTAGTTTCTAATGTGATGTATTGTCTAGTTTCTAATGTGATGTATTGTCTAGTTTCTAATGTGATGTAGTGACTAGTTTCTCATGTGATGTATTGACTAGTTTCTCATGTGATGTATTGACTAGTTTCTCATGTGATGTATTGTCTAGTTTCTAATATGATTTATTGTCTAGTTTCTAATGTGATGTATTGTCTAGTTTCTAATGTGATGTAGTGACTAGTTTCTCATGTGATGTATTGTCTAGTTTCTAATGTGATGTATTGTCTAGTTTCTCATGTGATGTATTGACTAGTTTCTCATGTGATGTATTGACTGTAGTTTCTCATGTGATGTATTGTCTAGTTTCTAATATGATTTATTGTCTAGTTTCTAATATGATGTATTGTCTAGTTTCTAATGTGATGTATTGTCTAGTTTCTAATGTGATGTAGTGACTAGTTTCTCATGTGATGTATTGACTAGTTTCTCATGTGATGTATTGACTAGTTTCTCATGTGATGTATTGACTAGTTTCTCATGTGATGTATTGACTAGTTTCTCATGTGATGTATTGACTAGTTTCTCATGTGATGTATTGACTAGTTTCTCATGTGATGTATTGACTGTAGTTTCTCATGTGATGTGTTGACTGTAGTTTCTCATGTGATGTATTGACTAGTTTCTCATGTGATGTATTGACTAGTTTCTCATGTGATGTATTGACTAATTTCTCATGTGATGTGTTGACTGTAGTTTCTCATGTGATGTGTTGACTGTAGTTTCTCATGTGATGTATTGACTAGTTTCTCATGTGATGTATTGACTAGTTTCTCATGTGATGTATTGACTGTAGTTTCTCATGTGATGTATTGACTAGTTTCTCATGTGATGTATTGACTGTAGTTTCTCATGTGATGTGTTATTTGTAGTTTCCTGTGCAATGTATTGTTTGTATTTTCTCTTGTGATGTATTAATTAAAGTTTATTATGTATTGACGGTAACTTCTCGTGTGTATTATAACGACTATAGTATTTTATGTGATGCATTGACTAGTTTCTCATGTGATGCTTTTACTTTCTTTTTTTGAGTGATTTATTTATTGTAACTTCCTATGTTATGTATTTATTGTAGTTTCCTGTGTAATGTATTGGTTGTAGTTTCCCATGCAATGTATTGTAGTTTCCCATGTAATGTATTTGTTGTAGTTTCCCATGTAATGTATTGTAGTTTTCTGTGTAATGTATTGGTTGTAGTTTCCTGTGTAATGTATTGGTTGTAGTTTCCCATGTACTGCATTGATGGTATTTCTCTCCTTGCTTGCAGTATCACAAAGTCTGGTAGCACAGAAGCAGTCGTCAGAGTTAACCAAGGCAAGGGGGACAAATCCAATTCTGCCAAGCAACGAGAGAGCAGTCATGAGTACGACTGATGTGATATTCTTCCAGAGCTAACATGGAAAGAAGGGTGGACAATATTTCAGTTATCTTTCAGGTTGGAGGCATAAGCAATTAATGCATTTCTCATAGCCATCTCCTGAACCATATTTATCATGTCTGTGTACAAAGATTGCCAACAAAATGTACATAATTTTGTTGTCACTGTTATGCAACCGTGTCTTGGAAGAATTTTCTTTATGATGTAATATTGGACTTTAATTAGAAGGTTGATATTATCCATCTTGGGTTATAGAACATATCACTTGTCAGGAAATACAGAAATTCAGGTTTGTTGTGATCTGGAAATGTTGTCTTCAGCCCCTAATCGCCTCAGCATGGCCCCCTAATCCCATTGGCACTTAGGACATCTTCAGCCTTTAATCCCATTACACGTAGGGCATTTTCAACCTATAATCCGGTGTTTCCCAACGTGGGACCCATGCCCTACAGGGGGACAGTTTGATTGTTCGGGGGGAGGGGGGCAATTTGAAAAAAATTATTTTGTGCTTGAGTTTTAGCTGTCTATTATATATTTTAAAATTTACTTGCTGTTTTTTAACAATTTCCTAGTGATTTCTTCCTAAAACCTAAGTCTTGTGTCCTGAACAAGTTGTAATTAATTAAGCATCATTTAGGGAATAATTCAATTTTTGAATGTAAAAGAATATGTGTATGTTAACATATACAGGCATTCAAATTTTAGAAAGACTTAGGTGGGTCATGGTTAAAGAAAATATGTTGAGAAGCACTACTCTATTCCTTTGACACATTCAGCCACTATTTCCTTTGGTTCTTAGAAAAGCAAGTAATAATGGGAATTTCTTTCTGTTTTTGACCAACCTTCTAAGAGATCTCCGTGGTGCAGTGATTAACACTCTGCTGACCAGCAATCCAGAGCGTACTTGTCCGCCATTACCGAGGGTGCATGCACAATTGTATACATTGACATTGCCGACTTTAACAATTCATATAAAATCGATTTAGCGTAAGAAAGCCTTGAAACTTTCTATGCATTGTAATGACTGTTTGCACTTTCTGAATGAATTTGAAAGCTTCAGAGTTATTTCAAGTGCAAAATGCTTCTTATCATAATGCTAGGCCTAGATTTACATTAATTTTTATATATCATACAATATTTCCTTCGAAAACTCCGATATAACGTGATAAAAACTCACTAACTAGGTCTATATCGTTATTCTCGACATGCCGTCATTTTTACAGAACATAATTTCCAGGAAACACTATTTTTAGCACATTATTGCAATGGGCATTCCCATTTTTCTGATGCATCATAGCAAATTCGACAATCCTCGAATTTGGTCTCTAAGGACCAGTACCAGAAATTCGACTATTGTTTAAATTGGTCAGGAAAGTGTTACGCAATTGGCCTTGTGTTCAAGAGTCTGCAAGTAGGATACCTGGTTGTGTCATTTTGTTTATAGGGGCAGGTTTCTGAGATTTTGGGAGATTTGTTGCTTGAAGTTGCGGAATTACCTATTGGTATTTTCAGCACTTTGTTCAGAGGGGCAAAGTACATATTAGAAAACTAGAGTACAATGAAGTTAATTCTCTATGCCTTTTGAGCCTTTCTTTAAAATAATCTTTGCACTGTGTCTCAAATGTGTATTCTGCAGGTTCATCTCAACTTTGCACTGTGTCTCAAATGTGTATCCTCTAGGTACAGCTCAACTTTGCACTGTTTGTCAAATTTGTATCCTTCAGGTTCAGCTCAATTCCACACACCTCTCCTCTGACTGTGCTGCTGGTTCAGCACTCCTTCCTTCAAGGAAATTTTCTACAAATGTACTGAATACATCAAGTGTGGTAGAACCACCATTGTGAATCTCTTAAAAAGAACAAATCAGACACAAAATGAGAAACTGAAAATATGAGGCGCGATTTCATGTAGATTTTAGCTATCCCCATTTTCACTAGAAGCCCCACCTGTATAGGCTTTAAATAGAATTGTCATAAAGTGTAAATAAGAAAGAAGTATTAATCTGTGTATACTTTAATGCATACATGCTCTATCTTCCCTCTTATTTTTCTACCATGCACATATACATATAAGAGTTAAGAAACAACTCTGAAAATGGATACAAAACAAAAACATTTAGAAAGCATTGCAACATGGATAGATAACATCCAATAGAAAGCATTGCTATGTGAATAGATAACATCCAATAGAAAGCATTGCTACGTGAATAGATAACATCCAATAGAAAGCATTGCAACATGGATAGATAAAATCCAATAGAAAGCATTGCAACATGGATAGATAACATCCAATAGAAAGCATTGCTATGTGAATAGATAACATCCAATAGAAAGCATTGCTATGTGAATAGATAACATCCAATAGAAAGCATTGCTACGTGAATAGATAACATCCAATAGAAAGCATTGCAACATGGATAGATAACATCCAATAGAAAGCATTGCAACATGGATAGATAACATCCAATAGAAAGCATTGCAACATGGATAGATAACATCCAATAGAAAGCATTGCTATGTGGATAGATTGTATTTTAGAATCTGCAGGTAAATAAAGATAAGAAAAAACTAACTATTTTTTTTAGTGGGTTGTAGTAGTGGTAAGAAAAATTAATTCTCACTAACCCCTCTGTTAGGAACACCAGCAAGTGATGACGTTCAAGAAAAATGTTGTTTCGCTTCTGATAAGCTCACTTCATTTGACCACTGATTCTTTTATATTCAAATATTGTAATAACAACAAGAACTAACAAGGACATACTGAAAGAGTGAAATCAGAGAGGGACCAATTTTTATTTCTTGGGACTTGTTATGAGACAGAGGAAATCGAGAGTTGTGGAGATCTATGCCAGTCAGCGTGGCACCTGATGATGACTGCTTATGTACAACATTGTTGCAATATATTTATGCCTGTTTGACTAATCTATTCATAAATGTTTTGCTTTGATTTTCTACGGGAACTTGTGGACAATCCCATGCCTAACCTTTCTTTGCCTCTAACAACATATTCTGCAGGTCACATTACTAGCGGGCAGTTTTCCCAATGTTTTCAGCTCTTTATATTTCATATATATTTCTCAGTCCTGAAACCTGTGGGATTATTTGTTATTACTTTTCTGTAGATTACTTATATAACACACACAATCAATCTAGTTTTCAAGAAAGTGGCAAATAATTCTGCATTATTGTTTTAAAAATATATGTAATGTATAGTTATTTGTAAAAAATTAAAGGGATGTAAGTATAAAACATTTTTTGAATGATCTCAGAATTATCTGTATGATTAACCTATTTTCTATAATATAGTGGGATCCTGTTACAGCACATCCTTTTATAACAAATTCCCCTATTATTTAACAACAACTTTTTCACTATCCTCAATTGTGGTTACTTCATTTCATATATTGTAAATAGCTAATTCTGTTATAACATAAATATTCATGGGTCTGGACCAAGTTGTTATTGCGAGATTCCACTGTGTGTGCAGTTTTTTTGCGATCTCATATTTTAGGAAGAGCTGTTCAGTAGACATACAGTTGTTGATATCCAATTTCTGCTGAGTAATTCTAATTTTAGCAGCCAATGTTATTTTGCTGGAATGTGGGAATTCTGACATAACTAAGCAGGGAAGGGGGTGTTGTCCCCTGAATTCTTGACAGTCTGTTGACAAGAGGGGGGGGAGGAAAAAAATGGCAAAAACTTGACTTAATTTATGGACCCTAAAATGGTGACCCCTGTTTTCATGTCCTCATTCTCAAGACTACATCTTTCTGAAAATCTATTAGGATGATTGTCTTGCCTGCAAGAGAGATCCAGCAGGATTTTGAGAGCATAGGTTAAAAATATGCATAGGCTTAATTGAACAGTAGAATTGAACTGTGTCTCCTTCCATGCCTATCTAGCAGACTTGTTGTATACTAGTAGTGGAACAGGAAATATTTTCTGTTTCCCAGCATCATGGGATCTTCATGTTTCAAGTCTCCTATCATATTCAGTTATGACTCTCCACAACTCCTATGCTAGAGACATTTGTAGTCGTGCATCAGAATGTATATTGTCAATCATCTTATTTTGTCATAGAGCACACAACATTCCTGAAATTTACTGTAAACTAGATTTATACTTTTGAATTGAATAGCGTACTCATACATGTCCGGTTCTGTGACGGAGTGGTACAGGGCGCGTCTTTGATGGCCAAGGTACAGATTTTGATCTCTGCAACAGGCAATTGTGCATCTGGACCATTCAGAAAGCATTGGCAAAGTACTGAACATATTTATATTGCCTAGAAAATAACTGCAGTAAAAAATGCTGGGTTGATAGCTATGTCCTGAATAGGATATGCTACCAATTTGTTTACTCTTACACAAATATATGCACACATAGAATGTGAAGTAAACAAATGAAATGTTTACTATAAACTTGTGAATTAATGATTTAGTTAATTTAGTGAGACGGTTAATGATTCAGTATAATTAATGTTTAGAGAAGGAAAATTTGGTTGGTTTGGACTAAAGGTAATTTGATTATAGTAATCAGGTTTTGTCAAGCTGTAACTAAGAAGAGATGGCTGAGAGAGTATAAGCCTTGCCAGCAACTTGATATATTAGTTCACAATAGAAATCAGTGGAGAATAACCATTTATAATATATAATTGGAACTGACCCTGTATAAGAGATTGCTTTTCAACTAATGGTAATTTTAGGCTCTGCTAATACTATCAACTAGGCTACTGCGATCCTCTGAGAGCAGTGGTTTAGTTGATAATGAGCATGCTTACTAACACTAGATTACAGTGTGCCAGGTTCAAAACCACATCTGGACACACAAAAATCCAGATTGTGATTTCTCGCCTGACACGACCACTGCTCCTGTCGACCCAGCTGTAAATGGGTATCCAACGCATAAGTTAGTGGAGGTAAACACAACAAAGAAGAGAACTGACCATTCCACCTAATAGTTGCTGTGGATTATTACATGAAGAGTTATCTTCATCCTTGACAAGAGGTAGTTTCCATGACATACTTTTTTCAATGCATCAGATCATATGACAAGTATCATATAGACTCCTCCACTTTCAGATCAGGAACTAACTAGAAGATATGCTAGGAATAACAGTGGGAGGATGCAATATAAATAAATTGAGATATGCTGACAACACAGTACTGATTGCAGGAAGCTAGCAAGAACTACAAACCCTGTTGGATAAAGTAGTGAAAGCAAGGGAAAAGAAAGATCTCAGTTTTAACAAGTAGAAAGTAGAAATAAAAGTTGTCTCGAAGAGACATACACAACCAAGATGCAACATAATAATTAACGACACAAAATTAACACAAGTTGAAAAAGTGAAATCTCTTGACAAAATATCATTAGAATGTAGATGCTCAAGTGAGATTAAGAGTCAAACAGCATAAGCCAAATCAGCATTTTTTTAAATGAGAACCATTTTGTGCAATGGAACACCATCAATGCAGACCCAAATTCGAGTGCTGAGATATTATATCGAACCAATTCTTTTTTATGGATGTGAAACATGGACTGTAAACAAAAAAATTCAAAACGAATTAGAGGCTACAGAAATATGGTTTCTGAGAAGAATGATGAAAATACTATGGCCAGCTAAGAAAACTAATGCAGAGGTTCTCATTGATGCTGGCATAAAAAGATCAATCATATCAAACATTAGGGACAGACAGACAAGATTTCTAGGGCATGTGCTGAGAAGAACACAGCCTAAACACTTAATAACCAATGGAAAGATCAAGGGGAGGAGAGATAGGAGAGATGATAAAGAGAGAAGTTGCTAGATAGACTAGTATTATGACATGGTAGAAGAAAATGGTTACCTGTGGCCCATGTGACAACCAGAGCCCTGTAATTTTAGTTCAGAGTGCAAAGATTAGGGCCCACTGTTATCTACAAAGCGTGTTGTAAGAGATGACTATGGTGATTTTGGAGTGGAGGTAGCTGTCCCATCCTATGGAGGGTCAAAGTGACCCAGAAGTAATGCTAGAGTCAGGATATGTCAGGCCAGAAGGTGAATATGTCACAGTTAAACTGTAAACCATGACATAATTCATTCCGTTATCTGGACTACATCCTGCTAATCTGTAGGAATTTGAGAATGAAGAAAGAGCTTACCTGAGCCTTTGTGGAATCATCTACAGAGTTGATACAGAAATGAACGCGTGAGGAATATCAAACAGAAGTCAGTAGAGAAATAGATAACACGGTTAGGTATATCAAACAGAAGTCAGTAGAGAAATAGATAATACGGTTAGGTATATCAAACAGAAGTCAGTAGAGAAATAGATAACACGGTTAGGTATATCAAACAGAAGTCAGTAGAGAAATAGATAATACGGTTAGGTATATCACGCAGAAGTCAGTAGAGAAATAGATAACACGGTTGACAACCATTTAACAAAGTATGAAAGAGTGGACAACAAATGAATCATTATAGATTGTGACTAAAATAATATTGAATAATCTTCTCTTGCTGTACTGCTACAGAAGAAATCCAGTGGGATTTTGAGAACAAACTCTAATAGAGTTGTTTTTTACTTTCATGTATAAAATAGTTTGCATTTTTTGTGGATATTATGTAACATGTTTTTTTTTTCCTTGTTTTCATGGGTGAGAATTGATGGACTTTCACAAATTACTATATAAAAAAAAAATTTCAGTTTTGTTTGATTTCACGAGAGCAGAATTGTCATGAATACATTTTTGTCTTTACAAGAATAGATGGCATTTTCTTCGTATATGTAAATTGATACATTTTCTTTGCTTTTGTGAATAAGAAATATATATTTTTTTTGCTTTTGTGAGTAATAAATTGATACATTTTCTTTGTTTTCGTGAGTAATGGAAAAATTAAATATGTTTGTTATGCGGAAGAATAAATGAGTTTTTGATAAAATAAGAATATCTTTAGTTCTTGATTATTTTTGTGTGTGAATCTGTTGTGATCTGAATTTATATCATGAAAACTAACATGACCATTCATTAATTCCGATCATTTATTTGTTTCAATTTAGGTTGGTGTTGTCCTCGTCTTCATGCTGTCAATGTTGTTTTCAGTAATAGTTTTTACATTCTGTGCTCATTTCCCATTCAGTTTTTTTAAATACTCACCTCCATGACAACTTGTTAGACATGTCATTGTCACCTTGGATATTGTGATGTTCAATGTCTACGTTTTAGTGCCTCTGTGATAGTAACATTGTTTTTACTGTGTTGTTTGTTCACTTTCTTATTTTCTTGAAAAACCCTAAAGGTTGAAACGTTGAAAATGTTTTGTATATTATTATTTGTATGATTCGTACATACACCGATGGTCACCGTAAAACTACAACAAAACTTGTGTTATACGCGAGTGCCATTGAAAACTAACATAGAGAACTAGACCTTCACAATTTGAGAGCAGGTCTTTACATTCCATGCCATGAAGTTAAAACTTGTCTGAATGTTCATTAACTTTTCCTGCTCATGTTGCCAGGTCTGAAAGGGGAGCAAAGATTAGAAACACTGTTTACTTTTCATGCATGTCCTAAGAGATGACTAAGGATGTTATGGGGTGAAGTTGGCTGCCTATTCCATATAGGGTAGAAGTGACCAGAAGTCATGCTAAATTCAAAAGGTACAGATATTGCAGCAAAAATGTAAATTATGACACAACGCATTCCATTCTCCGGACTCTACACCCTGGTAATCTGCTGGAGTTTGAGAACGAACGAAGAAGAAAATGACCTTACCTTCATTTATAATCTTCTCTATCATTTCATTATTCTTCAACTGTTATAATCTAGATTAGCAGGAAGTAGTCCGGAGAACGGAATGTGCCATCCCATGGTTCCATGCTGTAGATGTCAGATTATATAATGCATAGGCTCTCATAGATGTCAGATTATCTAGACATCTGTGTCAATAAGGGGCTGTCCATAAAATTACATCTCCAGTTAGGAGGGGAGGAGAAGGGAAAGAGAGTGACACAAGTTGAAGTCAACAAAAAAAAAAATCATATAGGCTTACCAATAAAAATGTTTTAATTGTACCTTTTTTTTAAAACAAAACGGGGGAAAATCATGTATTTTTTTCATACTTATTTCTGCAAACATAATTGGGGGGGGGGGGGGGGGGTGATACATGGCTGTAGTAGATTTGATTACTTTAAGGGGAGGATTTTACCTAAAATAAAAAACGTATTGCTACCTTTTTTCTTGTGTATATGTGACTATTTGACAGGATAAATGAAGATCTCTTTGTATACAATTTCTACGGGAGGGGGTTTTATTCACGTTTTGTCTACATTCCTAGTACTAATAGTCATGTTCACATCAGTTCACTACGGGCCTTGGTTGACATAACTATGCACGTGGGTATGTCCATGAATTCTTCACAGTCTATTTGAAAAAGGGGAATGGATCGCATATTGGCAAAAGTTGTTGATATAATTGATGTACAGTGACCAAAATGGCAATGACAACACATCACCGTTCTCAAGACTACATCCATCTGAAAATCTAGTGGGAGGATTGTCTCGATTTCAAAGAGATCCAGCCGGGTATGAGAGCGAATGCTAAAAACACCTAAACTTAATTAAACAGTTACTTCTGGCCACTTTTTTCAAAAATTTCACTGACAGAAAGTTCTTTTTCTGTAACTTGGTGGTTTCTGCGTCGAATGTATCTGTAACAGAAGTAAAATAGCAGTGAATTCCATGGGAAAAGAAACGGATGAAGAAATGTTTATGAAATTAGGAATGGTATTCTTGGTTAACTAAAATGTACTTCTTAGGGTAAGATCTATCTATAAATCCATAATCTGTCATGGTCGTAAGGAGTACCAAATTGGATGCAGCAAGACGTAGTCAGGGTTGTAAAAAATTTTGTTACTGCATCAATCAATATATCAATAAAACCCATAACCCTTCAGGGTCGTAGGGGTACCACATTGGAAGCTTCAACACAGAGTCCTCCAACGAATTCTATCCTCAGCGATGCGGATGAGTGTGGAAATATCTAGCCCTGTCCATTCCTTGATGTTGTCTGTCCATGTCTTTATTTTCCCTCCTCTGCTTCTTCCACCCTCGACAGTTCCCTGCAGTATTGTTTTTGACAAGGAATCGTGCCTGCATACATGTCCGAACCATGCTATTTTTCGTCGTTTCACTATTGAAAGCAATGGCTCCTGGACACCTGTACACATCTCTACTTTATTTCTTACGTACACATTGGTCTTATGTTCCCTATAGGAAATTCTTAGAATTCTTCTGTAGCATTTATACTCGAAAGCCTGTAATCTTCTCTCCATGTCCGCAGTGAGTGTCCAACTCTCACAACCATACAACACAACGGAAAGCACCAGCGACCTATACAGTTTGATTTTCACTCCAACACTGATGTTGCTTTTCCAAATCACAGTTAGCCTTGACAAGGACGCTAAAGCCATCTCCAGCCTTATTTTTAGTTCTGTTTTGCATTTACCATCGCTGCATATACTGGATTGAAGGTATTCACCTCTTCAAGCTTATGTCCATTCATCATGATATTAGTCTGGTTTTCTGTGTCTCTGCTGTTTACCAAGATTTTGCTCTTATCTGAATTGATTTCCATTCCGTACTTGCTGGTAACTTTTTCTAACTTTGATGTTAATTCTTGCAATGATTGTTCTGACCCAGCTATAAGATCAATATCATGAGCGAAACGCAAGTTGCAAATAGGGTGACCTCCGATCGATATGGACGTGTTGTAGTCATGCAATGTCTCTTGTATGATGTGCTCTAAGTATATGTTAAAAAGTACTGGGGACATTATGCATCCCTGTCGAACTCCCACAGTTGTTTTGAAGAACTCTCCAATTGTATTGTGTGACAAGACAGCACTATTTGCATTTTCGTATAGAGCTTCAATAATGTCTATAATTGTGGTGTCAAAATTAAATTTCCTCAGTATGTGCCACAGGCCATCATGCCAAACACGATCAAAGGCCTTTGTAAAGTCAATGAAATTGTGGTATAGATCACGTTGGTGCTGAATATGTTTTTCGATTAGTGTTCGGATGTTAAATATTTATTCAACAGTGCTTCTGTTTGCTCTGAAGCCAGCTTGTTCTTCTGCAATTATTTCTTCTGACTTGTGTTTTATTCTGTTAAGTAGTATTTTGAGCATCACTTTACTTGGGTGTGTTATAAGGCTAATTTCTTATGTTACTGCATGTTTTCCTGTGAAGGAGTGTAGGGGGGGGGGGAGACTTTCTGTGGGCTGTGAAAATAAAGGCTGCTTTGCCATAGCAGATGCCACCACATGTACAGGAAGGATTTTGATTTGTAAGGTTACCAAATTAGATGCATCAACAGAGTAAGAATCGTAAGGTTTGTTTAGATCCCCGTAAATGACCATTGAGTTGCTCTTGCTTCCTAAATGTGAGGTTTTTTCGGAGATTTCTTTCATACACAGGATACTTCAGATTATGGCGTTAATGATGATGTTCGTCCGTTGTAATCAACGATGACCAAAAACTCAACCATAATAATAATAACAATAGATTATTGGCGTTAATACAATGTCTATTGAAGAAGTTTTCTACTCAGAGGAATCTGTTTCATGAAACGAGCTGCTGTGATTTTTTTAGTTCGCCTATTATGGACATATCTTTGGAAGAGGAGCTACGTAGCAGCCGAAACATTACCTGTGTAGAGAGGTGACTCATTGCCTACTGTACACTTGAGTACCACACCAAATTGTCTATGTATGCTAGTTGCAACTATATTTTATTTACAAATATTGTTAACCATTGTACCTATTTCTGTTCATGTTTAGATTTGCCTTGTGTTACACCAGCCCTCACATTTCCAGTATCGGATTGTTTCCCTACATCAGAGCTGTAACTTGATTTTCTCTGTATTGGGAAAAGGTGATAGTCAAATTGAACTTTTCGTCTCAATAGACGAGGTTCATTTCGCCACATACTGCTGGTTAAAAGGCTGATTCTATTCCTGTATTTCACGGATGAGTTTTCAGCAAATTTCAAAACAGCAGATATTATGGCATGACACTGCCAAACATCACACGCGTCCTTCTTAGTCGCCTGTCACAACATGCATGTCTATAGTTTTGAGAAGCCAGTCTTCATCTTTGATAATGTCTGTGCTGCCGCCTACGCTGGTTCGTCTTTTTGTCCATCATATTCTTAGAACATTTCTTTATCATTCCATTTCCACATTTCAAATGCCGATATTTTGTTTACCAATATTGTAAAATACAATTTTGTATGAGGCAGTGCCACCACTAATGTTTTTGTTGTTTATCCATTACAAGTAATGATGGTGACCATTTGTTACATACAATTCTGAATTTCATTTAGAGTTATCTCCTTGACTATGGGTTCGTAGACAGTTAATAAGTCATATTCTGGCAGCAAATATCTTTGGACAGTTCAGACATTGTAGATGTCTTTAAATTGTCATGTGACGTATTCCTTCCAGAACGTTGTCTTCCCAATGAACTCTCTGAACCTCTCTCTGTCTTGGGCGATGTGGCTTGCATTTTCTAGCGATGTATTCATGTTATCTTTAATGTCGTCAGTCCATCGTCTTCTTGGTCTGCCCCTTCTCCTCTTCCCAGGTACTCTTCCCTCCATTATTTGTCTCTCTAAACAGTTATGTCTCTTTATATGACCAAACAGGCGTAGTTTTCTTTTTGTTATTGTGTTTAGTAACCAACACTCTGGAATATTCAGTGTGTTTATAATATCTGAGTTTCTGATTTTATCCTTCCATGATATTCTAAGTATCTTTCTGTAGCATTTCAGCTCGAAGGCGTTGATCTTCTTTGCCGCTGTTTTACTTAGAGTCCATGTTTCACAGCCGTATGTTGCAACCGGAAAAATAAAAGTTCGTAACATTAGCACTTTCGTTTCTATTTTGTTGTTTTTCCATATGTTTTTCAGCCGTGTTATTTTGCAATATGCCATTGCCAATCTCTTCCTTATTTCTGCCATGCAGTCTCCTGCACCGTTGATGTTTGCTCCTAAGTATTCAAATTTATCCACACATTCTATCTCGTTATTGTCAATTCTGATTTTTGGTTGTTGTCTTTAAATATACCGGTAATACAGACTCTCAAAGCATGTTGCGCAAGATTGAACTGTTCATGCTACGAAAAGAATGGTGAGACTTATTGAACAACTCAGTTGTCCTGAGAATTACATGGATGTACTGCCCTGGTCATGCTGGGGTCAGAGAAAACGAGAGAGCTGACTTATTGGCAGACAATGCAGCGATAGACGGTACATTGCTGAGAAGAGATAAAGCAGATTTAATAAAGGCAGTAATAAATTCATTTCAAGATGTAGATGATGGCAATGAGGTTGAGAACGTACACATACAGAGAATGTTAGAAATGGGAGTATCTAGAGGTGAGGGAAGGAAAAGTAAATTTTTTGGAAAGTCCCGAAGATCACACAATCAACACCTGACCGGAACTCTGAGTCTACATACACTGGGATGGCTGCTGGAGCGGAGGGCGAAGCACATATGGGACTGTCCCGCGTGCTGTGAAGCCAGTTTCTAATCAAGAAATATACCAGTGACTTTCTAGCTACACTTCTCTGTCGAGCTGCCGCATTTCTTCTCCTTTCACAAGATGCTGCTCCCTTTTTTCGACTGTAGAGTTCCATGTATCTCAATTTCGTTTAAATTACTAATGTAAATGAGTGCACTGTGACTTGGTAGACACCCCATATAAAAACTACATCATACTAAATATACGAGTACAGTACTTATGTTAATCGTTTATATGTAGCAAATAGAAAAATACATTTTTCTAGAAAAATACAATGTACAGTTTGCTATATATATATATTTACTTTTAGTGTGCCGCTAAATTCTGGGTAGGACTTTGGTGTGCAGCTAAATTCTGGGTAGAACTTTGGTGTGCCGCTAAATTCTGGGTAGAACTTTGGTGTTTCGCTAAATTCTGGGTAGAACTTTGGTGTTTCGCTAAATTCTGGGTAGAACTTTGGTGTGTCGCTAAATTCTGGGTAGAACTTTGGTGTGTTGCTAAATTCTGGGTAGAACTTTGGTGTGTCGCTAAATTCTATTCTGGGTAGAACTTTGGTGTGTTGCTAAATTCTGGGTAGAACTTTGGTGTGTCGCTAAATTCTATTCTGGGTAGAACTTTGGTGTGTCGCTAAATTCTGGGTAGAACTTTGGTGTGTCGCTAAATTCTGGGTAGAACTTTGGTGTGTCGCTAAATTCTGGGTAGAACTTTGGTGTGTCGCTAAATTCTGGGTAGAACTTTGGTGTGTTGCTAAATGATGGGTAGAACTTTGGTGTGTCGCTAAATTCTATTCTGGGTAGATCTTTGGTGTGTTGCTAAATTCTGGGTAGAACTTTGGTGTGTCGCTAAATTCTATTCTGGGTAGAACTTTGGTTTGTCGCTAAATTCTGGGTAGAACTTTGGTGTGTCGCTAAATTCTATTCTGGGTAGAACTTTGGTGTGCCGTGTATGAGAAAATGCTCCGGTGTACTGCAATAGAACATAATTTTTAGATTGGAAATTATACTGACCTTGCTTTCATTGCCTGTGCGTACGATTGGTCAAATCCAGGCAATTTGTGCATTGTACGTAGAGATCCATCAGGGTTATAATGTTCCGGGTCCCAAGCCGCAGGTCGTTCTGTTAAAGGGACCTCAGGTCGACTGTTTCGACGAGGTCCTTTTGGAAGCTGCAAGTGAAATATTCATTTATTATTTTGTGTTATATTTTAAGGATTTAGTAGCTACTACGTATTTAGTAGCCGCTATGGCTACCTCTACTCAAGGACACCTCAATGTATCCTGTCAATAAAAGGATTGCTTCACTTCTAACATCATCACTGTGAAGATCGCTGGTTGGGATAGCGAACCCTATGTCCAACCTCACAGAAGATCGCTGGTTGGGATAGCGAACCCTATGTCCAACCTCACAGAAGATCGCTGGTTGGGATAGTGAACCCTATGTCCAACCTCACAGAAGATCGCTGGTTGGGATAGTGAACCCTATGTCCAACCTCACAGAAGATCGCTGGTTGGGATAGCGAACCCTATGTCCAACCTCACAGAAGATCGCTGGTTGGAATAGTCAACCCTATGTCCAACCTCACAGAAGATCGCTGGTTGGGATAGTCAACACTATGTCCAACCTCACAGAAGATCGCTGGTTGGGATAGTCAACCCTATGTCCAACCTCACAGAAGATCGCTGGTTGGGATAGTCAACCCTATGTCCAACCTCACAGAAGATCGCTGGTTGGGATAGTCAACCCTATGTCCAACCTCAGAAGATCGCTGGTTGGAATAGTCAACCCTATGTCCAACCTCACAGAAGATCGCTGGTTGGGATAGTCAACCCTATGTCCAACCTCAGAAGATCACTGGTTGGAATAGTCAACCCTATGTCCAACCTCACAGAAGATCGCTGGTTGGGATAGTCAACCCTATGTCCAACCTCACAGAAGATCGCTGGTTGGGATAGTCAACCCTATGTCCAACCTCACAGAAGATCGCTGGCTGGGATAGTCAACCCTATGTCCAACCTCACAGAAGATCGCTGGTTGGGATAGTCAACCCTATGTCCAACCTCACAGAAGATCGCTGGTTGGGATAGTGAACCCTATGTCCAACCTCACAGAAGATCGCTGGTTGGGATAGTGAACCCTATGTCCAACCTCACAGAAGATCGCTGGTTGGGATAGTGAACCCTATGTCCAACCTCACAGAAGATCGCTGGTTGGGATAGTCAACCCTATGTCCAACCTCACAGAAGATCGCTGGTTGGGATAGTGAACCCTATGTCCAACCTCACAGAAGATCGCTGGTTGGGATAGTGAACCCTATGTCCAACCTCACAGAAGATCGCTGGTTGGGATAGGCAACCCTATGTCCAACCTCACAGAAGATCACTGGTTGGGATAGGCAACCCTATGTCCAACCTCACAGAAGATCGCTTGTTCAGATAGTCAACCCTATGCCCAACCTCCTTCTCTTGATAGATGCATGTATGACAAGTAGCTGTTAATAACAGAAAGCTATAGAAGTCATAGTTCGTTCTAAAAAATCCTGCCTTCAGTAGAATGCTATGTCCTCGTAGGGGGGGGGGGGGTTGTCCATAAATTATGTCACGTTTTTAAAACCAATTTTCGCCCCCCCCCCTATTTTTCTCTGTTAATAACACTCCCTAAACAATTTATTTTTGTCTGGAAAAGGACGAAGAATAAGGTCCCCACTCACGATATTAGAAAAAAGTTTCAAATTAATGAAATTTTAATTGGTGTATAAGAACCAATTAACGTCAACGTGTGTCAAACCACACCCTACTTTTAACCAACCACTGTCAAACTTTTGTCATCAAGTTGCGGACGTAATGCATGTGAAGTCACTAAACTATTGCATGTATTCTTTTAAAATAATGCACGCGGACTTAGATGTCGTTGACGAAACAAAAAATAATGACCATACATTCACGGGTAGTTTGAATAATACAAATAATCTTAGAACATACAGATTCAAAGTATGAATTTCTTATCTTCCAATAATACCCCTTTTATACTGAGTATCTACATGTCTGCTTCGTTTATGTTTCCATAAAACATATTCAATTTTGATCAAACATCAAAGACTTCAAAATCGTCTTCTACGTGCTCATTCATTGATTGTACATGTTCGTTTATTGTATCGCTATAAGGAACATGTCCCGCATTTAGAAAATACAATCTTGAACAAAGAAAATATAAAGCCTTACACTCTAATTTTTTAACCGTCTATAAATTATGCTGCCTGCAGATTTCATTAGCAATTATTATATAAAATATTTATTCAAGCATAGAGTGTTTGCATTCAGTTTCGCGCAAATAAAGCCTTCAACCAATTTTTAACTATCTCTTCGCGGACACAATTGTCACCCCTATGAAAGGGACGTAATTGTGGCAGTTTATGGTAGAATTTTATTTCACAGTTGAGGAAGAACTGGCATTAAACCGTAGGCCTATAATGTAATTATCGTGATACGTGATATACACATCGAATGTGCTCTTAAATGACTATCAGACTATGTTGCTATGGTGATATACTGTTGACAAACTTTAGCCGTTCGTTTGGTAAGAAAAATATAAGCTGTTCATCCGTTTATTTTACTGAAAGTGGCAACTTCATTGACAAAGTTGTTTAGTGAAACATAAATGATAGTTAACATTGCAAAAAGATTTGTCCATATATTACGTCACCAGTGTTCTGTTTGCCATGTTTTTTTTACCTCTTTCACCCCTTTGTAATCATACTGTCAATAGTTCAGAAATCTGAAACATATTTCAACCAGCTTGATGATATCCACACAAAAAACATCCAACTACTCATCACAAAAAAAGTAGGAAATACCTATATGATTTTTGGATTTTTTAAAATGAGTTTTCGAAATAATTTTCAACTTCCAGCAATTTAATTGTAACATTTTGTTTTACATTGTGTTCCTCATCGTGGGATAATGAAAATATAAACATCTAAACAATTAACAAACAAGTTAAAAGTGACATGAGGAAAATATGAACATCTAAGCAAATTACAAACAAGCTAAAAATAATGAGAATTATAAAATGTTACATCTATTCTATAGTAAAGTATGGATGTATCAGAAACATGGACACTAAACAACCAATTAGACGACAAAATTGATGCCTGTGGGATGTGGATATATAGAAGAATAGGGATAACATCATGGAGAGAGAAGACAATAAATAAAGAGTTTCTAACAACACTTAATATGAAGAAATAATTATTAAGAGAAATAAAAATCAGGCAAATAAAATATTTTGGACACATTAAAAGACATGACACCTTATTGAAGACCATATTTAAGGGTAAAGTCGAAGGGAACCGAGCAAGAGGTAGGCAGAGATACAAATAAGAGAGTAACATCACAAGATGGACAGGTTACAGTCTAGCAGAGTGCACCACAAAGACACTGGATGTTGGAGATCTACTGCAGGCAACCTTCGTTGCGGAGACGGTACTTGAAGATAATTATTTATTTTGGTCGCATTAATTAGTAAAATCCAACCTGACAATGCCTGGCAACACGCCTAAGAAGATTTGTTCAAATTTAAAAGAAAAATCAGACAAACATTTCGATAAAATCGTTAGATCTACCTTCAAATCGCAGAGAACCGACAGAATTTTTTGGGAATAACAAACAAAATTGAAGCACTATACCTATAGGGGTATATACTATACATTGTTGTGTTAGTATATAGATTATATACTAAACTGATACAGTTTGAATGGAAGTTATTGATGTGGAAGTTTGGTAAGTTCAAATTTTATGTACGAAATATTTAATTTAATTATTTAAATAATTTAATTAATAATTAAATTCTATTTAATTTAATTATATTTAATTATATTCAATTTAATTATATTTAATTTATAAACTATAATATATTTTAAAAAATTAATTTTTCAATAATGAAAATAATTTCTTTCAAATTAAACTTGTTATAACCACATTATCTGTCCATTTATGTTTAAATATATATATATATATATATATATATTACACTATAATGTAAGCTTTAGATATGTTTAGTATTGCTATTTCTTGTTCCCGCTATGGATGTACAAAAACAAAATTTAAAATCTAAAAAACTGGATTCCGTCTAAACCTTAAAAATACTTCTAAGCGAACGAGTTAATGATACTAGAGATAGAAAGCGAAAGAGAGAGAGAGAGTTATTAAGATACATGATCGCCTACCCCATTCTGCATGGCACTTGATTGATTGATACCAGTGGTTAAAAATATACACATATTTCAAACGAACGAAAGAGGAAGTAGACATAGACAGGATTACATAGACAGGATTACATAGACAGGATTGCATAGACACTGCTAGGCGACTACATCTGGGGGCTCTACTTAATGGACGAACAGTTTCCAGTGCCAACTATAGAATCAGTCAGTCAGTCATGTTAAGATATTGATTTACCCAAACGGTGAAAGGTGCTACAATCATTGAATTCTGAGACGTATTCAGCTGCAACTATTTGGATATTTGTATGTACAACTTCGAGGGGGTATAGTCCTACGTTTCTGGGTCGAACGGTTGATAGTTTAGCATATTTTAACCTGAAGGTCAAATAACATATGTCATTAAAAAATAGACATAGTATGATTTAATGTGCAGGCGTATAGTTTATGTAAAATACGTTAAATAGGAACATTGTACAACGTGCAGAAATATAGTTTATATAAGATACGTGAATTGTTATGTAATGTTATGTTCCTCCAGAGCCATAGGCGGCGCATAGAACAAAAACCATAGCTTTCAATTTCTGTCTTTGTGTTGCCAGGTCTTTCAATTCTTGGGTGTTGTTTTGGTTCATTGAGATTCCTTCTCTATTAATGCTTCTTCGTAGAGTTTCTCTAGGTCTCCATCTTCTTCTTATTCCGGGTGGCACCCAATATAGTGACTGATGGGGAATTCTTAGGCTGCTCATTATGAGAATATGGCCGATGTAAGTCCAACGCCTTTGTCTAATAAAGGAAGATATATAGGTTTGTTTGCTTTCCTCTCTTATAGTAGTGTTAGACTTAAAGTCACTCCACTTAACATTCAGAATGGTACGTAGGCATTTGTTTTCAAAGGAGTCTAGTCTCTTATCAGTGGCTTTTGTGGCTTTCCAACTTTCGCACCCATATGATAGAATAGGGATGATGTTAGAATTAAACAACTTGAGTTTTGTGGTGTTTCTTAGTGTGTTTGACGTCCAGATGTTACGTAGTTTATTGAAAGCACCCGCTGCAAGGGCAATACGGTGTAAAATTTCTTTTGATGAGTCTCCATCGGAATTAGAAAATGTTATATAGAAAATGATGGCCGGCGTAGGCGATCATGGCTCTCCACAGCTCATGTTATTTCCAGCATTATGCATCAAGATCGTTGTTGTTTCCCTGTTGTATCAGGTTATCAAACTGTCTAATATTTTCTCACGTTGTCGCCCCCTGTCTGTTGTGACTATGTTCTCCAAACCTCCGTGTCTCATGAAGTGACCAAACAATGAAGATTGTATTTTTCTTATATTATTGATTAAGATCAGTTTTACATTTAACTCTTTCAGCACCTGTACATTAGTTTTCCTGGAAGTCCATGGTATTCTCAGCATTCTTCTGTAGAACCACATCTCTGTTGCCTCTAATTTCCCACTTTCTTGTTTGTTTATTGTCCACGACACGCATCCATATGTTAGTATAGAACTTTCGGCAGATTGTACGCAAATGTTTTGCGTAGAAATGGCATTAACCTACAGACTAAGCTGAAAGTTTACAGAACAGTAGTACTTCCAGTGCTGTTATACGCTAGTGAAACATGGACTGCGTATAAACGTCATGAAAACCTGTTTCATGTATTGCCAGGCATGTAGGAAACGGTCGGGAGGAAGGCTGATAACCTGTTTCATGTGAAAACAAAGTGCCATCACTGTCACATCTTGTCATAATTGTTTTACGCTTATCTTATATCTAATAATCCTCGCAAATCCTCTTATCTTCTATCTAATAATCCCCGTGAATCCTCTTATCTTCTATCTAATAATCCTCGTGAATCCTATTGTCTTCTATCTAATAATCCCCGTGAATTTTCTTATCTTCTATCTAATAATCCTCGCAAATCCTCTTATCTTCTATCTAATAATCCTCGCAAATCCTCTTATCTTCTATCTAATAATCCTCGCAAATCCTCTTATCTTCTATCTAATAATCCTCGCAAATCCTCTTATCTTCTATCTAATAATCCCCGTGAATCCTCTTACCCATCTTGACGTCATTGATAGCAGCTGATACAAGTATTATCACATCTCATCTAATCATTCCTCAACAACAATCAAATGCTTTCAGAGATCTACAACTTGAATATTCTGAAGTGAAACCTAGCAAGTAATCCACCCTTACCAGCAATCAAACCTCTTACTGTTGTATGAAGTCACTGAACGATTTCTTCTCAAAAGATATAATATGTAACAAAATCAATATGAATAACTATAACGTATCGCTACATTAAAGTATCGATACATTAAAGTATCGATAAATGTTTACAGTTCTCATTTCAGACAGACGTGGAGCATATTTTAAAAAAAGTACATTATATAATTCAACTCATTTAATTGTCGTCCTTACATGCTGTCCATAACTTGTGTCATTAACTTATTGAAAAATTTTTAACCTCTCTCTTCTTGTTAGCAACTGTCAAGAATTAAGGAGCAACCCAATCCCTTCATACCACGTGCTGCTGAATTATGTCAATACATTTTAACCTCACACGCCTGTTAAAAATATTTTGTAGGAAAAAAATAAAGAAGCACTATATCATTTGTTTCAAATTTGTCATTTTTAAATACAATTTCTAACAATTTAATTGATTTATTAAAACAGTATTGCTGACAACATTTGTCTAACCCTCATCCACCATGTCAACAACTGTCAAACCCTCATCCACCTTGTCAGTAGCTGTCAAACCCTCATCCACCTTGTCAGTAGCTGTCAAACCCTCATCCACCTTGTTAACAACTGTCAAACCCTCATCCACCTTGTCAACAACTGTCAAACCCTCATCCACCTTGTCAATAGCTGTCAAACCCTCATCCACCTTGTCAATAGCTGTCAAACCCTCATCCACCTTGTCAACAACTGTCAAACCCTCATCCACCTTGTCAATAGCTGTCAAACCCTCATCCACCTTGTCAATAGCTGTCAAACCCTCATCCACCTTGTCAATAGCTGTCAAACCCTCATCCATCTTGTCAACAACTGTCAAACTTTTGAGACACACTCTAATTGTTGACATAATGTATTTGTAGCTCCTTATTGACTATATAATATTGTAGATGAAGCAGGGGGTGTGGTACGTGGTGGCGGTATGTATTCAATCATTAGCATCTATTCCTACAACATCTAGTCCTACAACATCTAGTTCTACAACATCTAGTCCTACAACATCTAGTTCTACAACATCTAGTCCTACAACATCTAGTTCTACAACATCTAGTCCTACGACATCTAGTTCTACAACATCTAGTCCTACAACATCTAGTCCTACAACATCTAGTTCTACAACATCTAGTCCTACAACATCTAGTTCGACAACATCTAGTCCTACAACATCTAGTCCTACAACATCTAGTTCTACAACATCTAGTCCTACAACATCTAGTCCTACAACATCTAGTCCTACAACATCTAGTCCTGCAAATATATAGCGGTTATGTATTCCATCATTAACACCTAGTCCTACCAAGATGTGACGGTATGTATTCAATCCTTAATTGGTACAATTTACTGTCTCCAACGACACCAGTAGATCACAATGCTAGGAACAATGTCCACTGGCATGCTTCTCTTAGTCATTCATTGAGATCATATGATAGAAGTCAAAAGTAAGAAATTGCGAGAAGACATACAGTAACGATTTTTTCCACAAGTTGCATGTTGCCATCCTATCCCACACGGCCATTAGTCGCCTTCTACAGCATGCATGGAATAAATATACTTTTGCATTGGCCCTATTCTTTGCACGTTAATAGGTCCAGGTCCCGGTAGCGACGCTGGATTTTCGTGAATATGATGGATTATTCAAACATAGTCTGCACCGACAAGGTACATGAATATAATCAATTATTCAAACATAATCTGCACCGACCAAGATACAGGTGGCACAAAGAATGACCTAATTGGAAGATGTACAAATATAATACACAGGGCCTATTTAGCTAAAAACAATCATCAGACATTGATGTCATCGTATTATACCACGAGTAACCAAATAACGATTTCTAAGAATTGTGCAGCAGCTCACAATTTCTAGGAATCCGCTGTAAGCGATAGAGTAAAATGGAGCCTCGTGCAAGATTGAACTCTTTTCAGAGCTGGCTTTCATTGTAATGAAACAGTGATAACTACTAGAGCCTTTTTCAGGGTTGATTGTCCCACAGAGACTGCGACTCCCAACGACTTTTCAGGGCTGAACGACAACACGCAGACTTTGGCTGTCGCCGGTAAGCCCTTCTCAGGGCTGACCGATAACACGGAGACTGGTTGCTACCAGCAGCCCTTCTTACGGTTGACTGTTCAGCAGCGAGCCTTTATCAGGGCTGACCTTACGTAGACTGGAGCTGTTGCCGACGAGCCTTTTTCAGGATTGACAGCCACCATGAATATTTCGGCCGCAGAAAATTTTTTTTAGGACTAACGGTCCTGCGGTAACTTGGGCTGCTGCAAACGAGCCCTTGTGATAGCTGACCTCACCGCGGAGACTAATGGTTGCTACTGTCTAGTCCTTCTCGGGGATGACGGTACCGATGGTAAAAGTGGCTACTGCAAATAAGCCCTTTGTGCTGACCGATCCCCACCGAGGCGGTGGTCTGTGCAGACCAGCCCTTCCCTGGGCTGACGGTCTACTCGGAGA
The DNA here is from genome assembly GCA_034231615.1 of Meghimatium bilineatum. Lineage (NCBI taxonomy): Eukaryota > Metazoa > Mollusca > Gastropoda > Stylommatophora > Philomycidae > Meghimatium > Meghimatium bilineatum. Next base: position 5,479,841 of record CM067307.1, read on the forward strand.
TTAACATGGCAAATAATCCTTGCATTTAATTATCGCTAAACTATAAACTATCAACGTGATATTTCTGTGCGTATATTCTCTTACACAACAAACAAAAAAATGCGATACGAAATTATTTGGTATTTACCCCAAAAAATAACTAATGGATGAGAGCTATACCTCTTCATGAAGTTACTGTAAAATGTATCCCCCCCCCCCCCCCGCAACTATAACCCTCATAAAACATTATTATCATCGACTAGGCATACTGCAACAAACGTGTACAATCTACATAAATCATAAATACATAAATCATAAATCATAAATACATGAATACATAAATCATACATCATCAATGTCGTGATGAAAATATGTATCATTCAAAAAATCAAGTCCATATTGAAAATAGAGTAAACAGATTTAAAATGACTGTCCTACACTTATCGCATATCTCGTATCGCAGTCTAGGCTGTATTGTTCTTGCATACTTAACTAGCTATCAACGTATACCGTGCAGAGTTCATAATCATAAGCAAGACGACTATTTACTTTCTCTAATTATTCCAAGTTTAACATGTTATTGTTCACACAAAAATAAATACATTTTTTGTCGAGCGAAAAGCAATAACACACATGAAGAGAAAAGCACTAAAAAATAACAAAAATGAAGAGAAAAAAAAGGGACGAAATGGCAACACTGAGTATATGCCAGGAAAAACAATAAATGGACAACCGAGGGGGGGGGGGGGGGTGACAGTCTGGCAGGTGTAGGAAGATAATGTCTATGTCAGTGTTGTGGTAGAAATCTTTTCGTGAGGGGGAAGGTAGCATTTTAGATATATATTTTCTGCGAATTACTTATTTTTTAATCAAATCATAAGTGGAAAGGGGAGAAGGTGTTTACCCTTTTTTTGGCTTGGTTGATGTTTTTTGGCTTACTAGATGTCATATTTTGTCCAATATTATATGCGCTAGTTCACGGCCGCGTTTGTCATTAGACGGTACCGCTTACGAAACGTACAACCCACGCACATAAAGTAAATGCGAATGATATTAAATTTAGAATGTTTTTAAGTAGTAGAAACAATCATATGGAAATAGGGACTATTCACTGCTCAGACATCGTCAGATTTGCTCACATGAGAAGAAAATTAGAGGGAACATTGCTTCTGGCGTCCTGATTGTGGTGAAATTTAGCCTATAACCATCTCCTTTTATCAACGAGCCTGATGTATATTTAGGAGTGGAGTAAAGACTCTAATGTACAATAACTTGGATATAACAGCTCTCAACAGCAAACCGAGTTCTATTATCAGAGGAGCACGATTGAATGCCAGTTATGTGAATATCAATTGAAACTAATATAGAAGTAATATACATATAAATAATATACATTTAGGTAAAAATGTTCAAAAACAGAAATTCGCGAAGACGTGGACATAGAAGAAGATTGGTTTCTCCAGAGTTTTATTACACACAATGAAGTCTGCTTGGTCATCTTCTTATTCTCTTTCTTGGAATCGTTTCATGATTCTTGGAGCTATTCCGTGATAAACTTTTAAACCGTTTTTTAAGTCTAAAATATGTTATATTTTGTGTTTTAGATCATTTTTAGGTGCCAATCTTCTTCTATGTACAATTCTTTACAAACATATGTGGTGGATCACCTCTCTTTGTTCATATTATTATTAAGACATTCCTTATAACATTCCATTTCAAATGCTGATATTGCATTTCCCATTGCGGATGTCATTGACAAGGCTCAATACCATATGTCGCCACCTAAAAAATATAGCTTCTTAATAGTTGTAACTTTGGGTTTTTTCTTTGCACCTTTGTCATAGATTTTTCATCTGTGATGTTATTTGTAGGGCTATTGAATCTCAGATAGCTGGAACAAATTTATGTGGTGTTAATGGTTAACCCGAAATGTTCAAAAGTTGAAACAACAATTTACTTGTTCTTGTTGAATAACTATTGTATCCGCCTGAGTTACCCCTACCCTCTGTTCTTTAGGAAACACTATCCTTTTATTCCCTTTAAAATTGTGTAGCTGCGGCCCTGATCATTTGCAACACCAACCACACACACATGCCTCATGTCCGAGCAAGAGTCTTCATCATTGTAGCTGCGGCCATGATCATTTGCAACATCAACCACATGCCTCATGTCCGAGCAAGAGTCTTCATCTTACCACTCGCACTGAAATGTTATACAATTTCGCTTAAGTTTTGAGAGTACTTCTAAAATCCCATGCTCGTTTAGTATATGAATAAAAGAACATACCCATTAAAAAAATTGCATGTTTGGTGCATGGCCGAGAGATTAGAGCGTTAGTCTCACACTAGTGAGGTCTAGAGTTCGATCCGCGGTAAGGACTGCGTTTTTTTTCTGTCGGAGGGCAAATTAAAAAACTCACCTTGTACATGACGTGACGACAGTAAGAACATGCGGCCTTAATCACACCGTTATTAAATCCCAACAGGGAAAATTCAGTATTGACAGATAAAAGAACATGTAGGTTTTATCATTGAATATTCCGTAGATACAAGTTCTGTGTACACAATAACGCCGTTATTACATTAAAGCTAGACCACAAGGGAAAGTACTCTCAATATTTTGGTATATAATACTCTCCCTGTTTGTGAAAGAATTAACTGTTCCCACGTTTTCTTGGGAAAATTTAATCCAAAAAAAGCTGAACAGAGGACGATTGTTTTCACAGATTGACACAATTGAGACCAGTTACACGAGTCTATTATCTTTCATTACCATAACGTCGGAGGTATGGTCGTATTTTAACCGTGCAGTATCGTGACCAGTAGTTTATATAAAACCTACTAACAAAATCAATACACGCCTTTTCAAATCATGGTTCCCCCCCCCCCATACCGAAATAGACTGACGGCAATCTTTGATCAGTGCTGAAATAGCCAATGAAATTTCCTCACAGCTGACCGTAGCAGAATATTCATGTTCTGTGTTTTAGAGTTAGCATCCTAGCTGGAACTTTATCATCAAAGTCAATAATTAGAAAGTAATGATTAGACATATCATTGTCCATATAATACTCCAATTAATGAAGACGGATGTGTCGGGACATTGGCGCAAATAAAACGGCGACACAACGCATTTCCATTCTCTGGACTACATCCTTCTGGAAATCTAATAGGACCATAGTCCTGCTACAAGAGATATCTAGTGGGAGTTTGAGAATGAACGCTGAAGAAGAAGATTAGAAATACACTATAAGATATCCAGGAATGAAATTGTGCAAACAGCCCAAACCACGTTGTGTGTTTCATATATGTTTGTTTCAAGGCGAATAGTGGCAAAAAGGACGTTTTGTACAAAGGTTGTCAAAACATAACGTCAGCAGTTACAGGTGAGGTGGTCTGACAAAATATGGCAGTTGTTGTCAAGGGGTATAGAGGGGAGTTATAGAGGGGCTGTTGACAAGGTGTATATAGGAGGTTGACAAGGGGTATAAAAGGGGATTAGCAAAGGTCAAAGAGGGGGGTTGACACAGGTATAGAGGGGTTGACAAGGGGTATAGAGGAGTTGACAAGGAGTATAGAGGGGTTGACAAGGAGTATAGGGGAGGGTTGACAAATGTTGACGTCAACAACACTGTTTCTTTATATACAAATTAAATCGTTTGAATTTAGTAAACACAAAATTCTAGAAATGTGAAACAAAACATTTTTTGCGTACATTTTCTTTTAATTTTACGAGGGTGGGGGATGTGACATAATTAAACAGAGGGTGGGGGAAGTGGGGGTGGGGATAAAATTATCAAATAAATTGTTGACGTATATTATGGACACTCCCACAGAAAATATGATATGATTATTGATAACTTACCCGAGAAACAGGAGTCATAACCAATGGTGGCGTGAAAGAATCACCAGCCAAGGATGATGAATTCTTATCTACAGTGTTAGATGACTCAGCCGATATTATTGGTCGAGCTGTCGATGTAGCAGCAGTGGTTGTACTTGCAGCTTGGACTGGTTCCGGAACCTGCCGAGTGTTCATCGTAACTGGTACCGAAGCTCTTCTGCTCGGAGCCCCATGTGTAGTTTTATTTGATTGCATAGTTTGATATTAGATTGTGATTCCAAGTATGGCGATGGCAGAATCCAAGCCTGCGTTCAATATGTCAGCATGGGAAGATAAAAATCAGCCAGAACGACTGCTTTTATACAGGTGATTGAAGTGACAAAGAACTTTAAAATATTCAAAGGAAATTTTTTTTCGGACAATTGTAAATTGTTTCTGACTTGTGTCGTTAAATTGAATAGTGTTTTTTAAGGATGATCTTAACGTTGAATGTCGTTACGTATAAACACTTTTTTATTTGACAGCTCCTGTTGCTTGACTCTAAAATGTGCGCCAAAAAATGAGTATTGATATAAATGGTTGTTGTAGATTGAGTCTACATTGAATGTTGCTTAGACTTAAACAATTGTCTATTTCAATGTTTGTTGTAGATTATCTTTATCTTGAATTTCGTTAGGACCAAACAGTTATCTATTTCAATGGATGTTGTAGATTACTTCCAGAAGTGTTAACAGTACAATGCAGTTCTCTTTTTTTATGACTGTTAACAAACTGATCTCACCGAAAATCGCAATGTCCAAACAGTGTTTGTGTTAGTGTTTATATCAAGTTGACATGATTTTGAGTTTAAAATGTCCATCCAACATATAATGTATACCGTCCAAATTTTTCAGATTGAAATGGCAACATCATTCAAATTCTGGGAAAAGAATGTAGGCATATAGATACATTGATATATTCAAACTCAATCTGTGCTCATGAAAGAAATATAAAAACATGTGTACACAGCAACAAAACAATCATACAGAATACGGGATTTGAACCAGTTCAGCTTAAATGGCACCCACTCGTCTCGCAACTTCAGTTAACACGTCTTCCGTAACATCGCATCAGTACTAACAACGCGATTTTAGTCATGACTTTCACCGTGCATATTCTCAAACTACTATGACACTAATATGAATATGTTGACAGACAGACAGACACACACACAGACAACAACAACACACACACTGCACAAGCATGTACATTCCCGCAGAATCAGTCTCGGCCAACCGGACCATATTCCTAGTTGTTTGAGAATATACACGTTCGAAATCTGGACTAAAATCGCATCTTTAGCAGGGAAAACCTGTAGGGAAAAACTCAAGTGTGGAAAACCTGTTTACTTGTGTTGCAAAGCGATTCGGTGCTGCTAGAACGGGCCTGGTTCAATTCCGTCATCTGTAAGAATTATTTTCATTTATCCTCATGCTTCCTACTTGAAATTATTATTATAAGATGTTATTTGAAGCAACATTGTTTTGTCTTTATGTTATTTATGTTTACAAGAAGGTCTTTAGGTCCTTGTAGTACGAATGTTCTATGTTTGTGTTCCTGAGGATACACCAGTGCTTGTACGGGATGTTCGTTGTTGTTGTAATAGTCCTTGTCTCGATTGGTCCGTTCTCAGGGACTTGAGTACACAAGTTGCATGTCTTGATGAGATCACATTAATTTATGTGGTTGGTCAATTACTGAAAACATGTTTACGTGAGTCCAAAGGTGATTCGGTGCCACTAGAGCGGCCCAGGTTCAATTCCCATCAAATTTAAGAATTATTTTATTTTATTCTCATGCTTCCTACTTGAATTTACATCTTTAGTATGGTACAGTATGACACATCAAACGTGTGGTCAAAGTTGGAAGACGTTTTGACTCAATTTGCGAGACGCGGAGATGACATCTGAGCGTACCTGGTTCAAACTCCGTTTGCTGCATGAATTTTTTTTTTATTAATAGACAACAAAAACAGGAGAAAATATTGTTTATTATGTGTTTCTATCCCAAGTAAAATACGTACAATTAATCTCTTGTTTGTTATATGCCGTGTTTATAGTTGTGGACGGAAATATGTTCATTACAGTTTGCATTTATATACATACGACTACAACTGTCAGTGTACAAGATTTCTTTGAGAAATGACCTCCTATTTAAGATGATATATGTTTGCACGTAGAAAATAAGTTTTAACATTTTGTACACATACATCATATACAATGTTAGCCTACAGTAGGCATATATACAGTTTCATCAATGTTCGTCACTTGTGACTACACGGCACATATACAATGTTAGCCTACAATAGGCATATATACAGTTTCATCAATGTTCGTCACTTGTGACTACACGGCACATATACAAGCTGGTCACTGCGTGGCTTCAATATGGGAGAGTACTCAAATTAGCCAAGACTTTGTTTCATAATATCCATGGGATATAATATCATAAATCGTACAACGAAGATGTTTTGATCGAAACGTCAACCGTTTCCGTCTTTTAAAAAAAATGTATTATCATTATTTTATCATCTTTTTATTAGTAGTGGTATTATTTGTAACTTATTTACTTATTCATTATCACTAAAATCTTATTTGTGTTGAAATCTACTGAAGAGAATGCAGTGTCAGGCACAATTCCTATTCTAGCTCACTACTGCTCAGATCACGGTGGATCAGTATAAACGTAATATTTCAAACGGTCACCTGAGCAGAAAAAAACAAATAGATAAATATTCCAGTCTTGGAAAATGTAGGTAGATATATCTATCTGGATGCGACATCAGGTAGCTTATCTTGGACAGGGTGTAGCAGTCGCCTTGTACAGTACAAGTAGTTTTATGTCACGGCTATATACATAAAAGGGCAGCATGACAAAGTCAAAGGGGCGGTTCGTTAAGTGAAATTCAATAATACGCATCCTGCATGTTCTTCAAAATAGTCCTAGGCGCGCAGGACCGTAGATATGTAAGAATAGTCCTAGGTGTGCAGAACCGTAGATGTGTATTCTTAAAAAGGGGGAAGAGTTTTGCGTGATTTTTGTCATGCCGTCTTTTTTTATGTAAAAGTTGATAATTGTTTGTGAAAAGTTGCTAAGATTTTTTTAAATTTTAGCTTTACCCGTCTTTTTTACCAAGTTTATAGTGTTAATTCTGATTCTTCTAAGGGAGGGGGGGGGGGGGTCATTCCAAACATCGTTTCTCATCTTGGATGATACGATTGATCATTGGTTACTTTGTGTCCACCAGACAGTGACAAGCACATACCAAATCGGATCAGCCAAGATAAGTGACGCTATGTGGGTTTGGACGCAGGACTATTTTGTAAGAGGGCTTGCTTCTATAATGTCATAAATTTGTTGTATTCGATTTGTGACAAACTCCCGTCACTTAACAGGATGTAGTTTGAACAATAGAATTTAGTCTAAACAAGAGAATGTAGCCGGAACAACTGAATGTAGTTTTAACAACAGAATGTAGTCTAAACAATAGAATGTAGTCTAAACAACAGAATGTAGTCTAAACAATAGAATGTAGTCTAAACAATAGAATGTAGTCTAAACAATAGAATGTAGTCTAAACAACAGAATGTAGTCGAATGTTCAGATATCACAACTGAATGTAATCGATATAACAGAATGTAATCCGAACAATCGAATGTATTTTTAACAACTGAATATAGTCTAAACAAATGAATATAGTCTAAACAACTGAATATAGTCTAAACAACTGAATATAGTCTAAACAACTGAATATAGTCTAAACAACTGAATATAGTCTAAACAAATGAATATAGTCTAAACAACTGAATATAGTATAAACAAATGAATATAGTCTAAACAACTGAATGTAGTCAAAACTACAGGATGTAGACCGATCAACAGAGTATAGTCCGAACAACTAAATGTAGTCTGAGGAACAGAATCTACGAGTATTTTGCCATGGTTTATGTTCACTACTTGGCTTCGATGTCTTCCCCTTTCGGCACAAAACATCTGACGTCAGCATGATTTGTGAGTCAATTTGATCTTCCATATAATGGGACGGCCAACTCTCTACCCTCAAACGTCCATAGTCGCATTTTACGACATACACTGCAGGCACATTATTTCTGTTTTTACGACATGCACTGCGGGTACATTATTTCTGTTTTTAACCACATGCACTGCAGGCACATTATTTCTGTTTTTACGAAAGACACTGCAGGCACATTATTTCTGTTTTTACGACATACACTGCAGGCACATTATTTCTGTTTTTACGACATGCACTGCAGGCACATTGTTGCTGTTTTACGACATGTTTTCCTCAAAATGAGTAGTGAATCAAGTAATTGCGGTTAAGTGACTAGTTATATTGAAGATGGGTGACAAATACTGAGGTCTCGTATACAACTTGTTCAGGTTAAAGACAGCTTCACAGTTTACAGAAAACTTCACAGTGGATTCATTACGGAAAAATAAAAAAAATAACGGTTCATTACGGGAATCCCTTGTCAACATCATGTGTCCATATCACTTGTCCATATTACGGGAATCACGTGTTTACATCACGTGTCCACATTACGGGAATGAATGTTCATCGTATCCACAATACGTGTCTATATTACGGAAATCAGTGGCCATATTATGTATCCACATTCCAACTTTCTAATATTGTGCGTAATGTCATACAGCTTCAGTGAATCAGAGATAAAAAGACGCAACTCTTCTGCCAATGAATCGATCTGCGTGTAACGCACTAAGAGGCCTCCCCAGGGTCATCGGGGGGGGGGGCCTCAGTGTATTGCTCACAGAATGGATGCGGCGATGTATGTTTCTTTAGCAAAATTTCGTTTCGTTAAATAATATATAATTTGTTTCGTTATAACGTAATGAACCGAAAACACTTTATCCGGAGTTTAACCAAAAATAGTAAACACTAAAATGTGTTAAAGACAGCATTGAAAAAATAAGATTACAACATATACTGTCGCCAGCTTTAAATGAGTTTGTGAAATGTTGTTGATATCATTCCATGTAAGAAAATAAAATCATATCCCAAATATCTATTGATCGAAGTTCAATGATTAGATTCTTCTACACAAACTGCAAATAAATCTGAACTCATTTCGTGAAATTGAATTAGGAATAACTTCTAGATACATGACACGAAAACATTGTATCACAATCCAAAACAGCGAATACGTAAATAAAATTCATGAATTGGCACCGACCTTGCTGTTAAGCCAGATCTGCACAATGTTCAGACAAACAACACGAATGAACGCCTGTACAGTTAGATTTGACGTTAGTACTTCTGTAATTATAGTTCTTGCCGCACGAGACGAGTGTCTGATAATGGTTTCTGCCGTTAATTTCTTGTTCAAGCAGGTTCCATTTGCGATCACTTCAACGGAAATGTCAAATCGAATTTCACTTTTGGAGACGTCATATCCCACTGTTTGAATCATATATTAATATTTATTCATTCTGCGACAAGCCCAAATAGATCCTGGAGAAATAATGCAACTTCTATGAAGACTTAGTAAAGTGGGATCATATCTTGGGGGAGGGGAGCAGTGTGAAATTGCCATAATCTTGCGTCTCATTAAAGAACATTGTGGCAAGCGGCATTCAATTTTGTTATCTGTCGGAGAGCTAAACAGAGCTGAGGAAGGTATGTAAGAGTTAGTATTTTTAGGATTGTTACAAATTAGATGTAGGAATAAGTAATACAAGTGTAGAAAAAGAGATGTTGAGGAAAGAGATATAAAGTTGAGGAAAGAGATATAAAGTTGAGGAAAGAGATATAAAGTTGAGGAAAGAGATATAAAGTTGAGGAAAGAGATATACAGTTGAGGAAAGAAATATAAAGTTGAGGAAAGAGATAAAAAGTTGAGGAAAGAGAGATCAAGTTGAGGAAAGAGATATAAAGTTGAGGAAAGAGATATAAAGTTGAGGAAAGAGATATAAAGTTGAGGAAAGAGATATAAAGTTGAGGAAAGAGATATACAGTTGAGGAAAGAGATATAAAGTTGAGGAAAGAGATATAAAGTTGAGGAAAGAGATATCAAGTTGAGGAAAGAGATATCAAGTTGAGGAAAGAGAGATCAAGTTGAGGAAAGAGATATACAGTTGAGGAAAGAAATATAAAGTTGAGGAAAGAGATAAAAAGTTGAGGAAAGAGAGATCAAGTTGAGGAAAGAGATATAAAGTTGAGGAAAGAGATATAAAGTTGAGGAAAGAGATATAAAGTTGAGGAAAGAGATATAAAGTTGAGGAAAGAGATATACAGTTGAGGAAAGAGATATAAAGTTGAGGAAAGAGATATAAAGTTGAGGAAAGAGATATCAAGTTGAGGAAAGAGATATCAAGTTGAGGAAAGAGAGATCAAGTTGAGGAAAGAGATATAAAGTTGAGGAAAGAGATATAAAGTTGAGGAAAGAGATATAAAGTTGAGGAAAGAGATATAAAGTTAAGGAAAGAGATATAAAGTTGAGGAAAGAGATATAAAGTTGAGGAAAGAGAGATCAAGTTGAGGAAAGAGATATAAAGTTGAGGAAAGAGATATAAAATTGAGGAAAGAGAGATACATTTGAGTAAGAGAGATAAAGTTGAAAAAAGAGATAAAGATGAGGATAGAGAGATAAAGTTGAGGAAAAAATACACGGAATTGAGGAAGTAGAAAATGTGACAGAGCTAAGAAAGTTGAGAAAAAAGATACAAAACTAATACTGATATTTAGAAAGTTTAGGAAAGAGAGGCAAAGAAGATATTTGAGGAAAAATAGACAGACATAAGAACGTTAAGGAGAGTATGGTAGTGCTACAAACCTTTATACAAAGGAAACAGAGCTAAGAAAGCTGTGAAAAAAAAGTCGGAGCTAACAATATTGAGAGAGAACACGTAGATCTAATATAGCGTGGAAGAAGATCGAATTTTATAGTGAAATAGAGTTAAAATACATCGATGAGAAATAGAGTTAAAATACATCGATGAGAAATAGAGTTAAAATACATCGATGAGAAATAGAGTTAAAATACATCGATGAGAAATAGAGTTAAAATACATAGATGAGAAATAGAGTGAAATAGTTAAAATACATAGATGAGAAATAGAGTGAAATAGTTAAAATACATAGATGAGAAATAGAGTGAAATAGAGTTAAAATACATAGATGAGAAATAGAGTTAAAATACATCAATAAGAAATAGAGTGAAATAGAGTTAAAATACATCGATGAGAAATAGAGTTAAAATACATCGATGAGAAATAGAGTTAAAATACATCGATGAGAAATAGAGTGAAATAGAGTTAAAATATACCGATGAGAAATAGAGTGAAATAGAGTTAAAATATACCGATGAGAAATAGAGTGAAATAGAGTTAAAATATACCGATGAGAAATAGAGTTAAAATACATCGATGAGAAATAGAGTTAAAATACATCGATGAGAAATAGAGTGAAATAGAGTTAAAATATACCGATGAGAAATAGAGTTAAAATACATCGATGAGAAATAGAGTTAAAATACATCGATGAGAAATAGAGTGAAATAGAGTTAAAATACATCGATGAGAAATAGAGTTAAAATACATCGCTGAGAAATATAGTGAAATAGAGTTAAAATACATCGATGAGAAATAGAGTTAAAATACATCGATGAGAAATAGAGTTAAAATACATCGATGAGAAATAGAGTTAAAATACATCGATGAGAAATAGAGTGAAAATAGAGTTAAAATACATCGATGAGAAATAGAGTTAAAATACATCGATGAGAAATAGAGTTAAAATACATCGATGAGAAATAGAGTGAAATAGAGTTAAAATACATCGATGAGAAATAGACGATGAAAGTTGAACAGACTTAGATCAAAGATAGTTGTTGAGAAATAGAAACAAACTAAGAACGCAGAGGAGTACAGAAAGTAGTTAAGAACTAAAACAATTAAGTGAGAGTTAGATAGAGTTAATATTTAGAGGAATAGATGGGCAAATGAGCTGGCTGGTGGAAATATATTTAGTGAAATGGCACGATCAAAAGACACATAAACAAACTCTGCAGGAGAAACCAATCCATTATCTTTTAGTTTCGAACAAGACAGGCTAGAGTAAACATCCATTTAAACTGCATCCGGCTCCAGCAGATACTTATATGTAGACACTGCTCTGATTCAAATGATTAGGACCGTAGAAGGGATTCACAGAAAAAGGGGGAGGGTGTTTCCCTAAAAGAAAAGGCATTCGTGTTTCAGATCCTCTATTCTATTTTAAATTTCATGATCATTTTACCATTTTACGAAAAATAACTAAACACCCCAACCACCCCACCATCCCCCTTATCCGCCGGCCTGTCAATGATAATAAGTGAGACTGCTGTAAAATTGTATAACAATAGTACTAATGTAAAACTGTATAACCAGATTACTAATGTAAAACTGTATAATAATATTACTAATGTAAACCTGTATAATAATAATACTAATGTAAAACTGTATAACAATAGTACTAATGTAAAACTCTATAATAATAATAATGTAAAACTGTATAACAAAAGTACTAATGTAAAACTGTATAACCAGATTACTAATGTAAAACTGTATAATAATATTACTAATGTAAAACTGTATAACAATAGTACTAATGTAAAACTGTATAATAATATTACTAATGTAAAACTGTATAACCATATTACTAATGTAAAACTGTATAATAATATTACTAATGTAAAACACAAGGTTGATTAACTTTACAATAAACGCACATACTATCAGACTTTAGGTTAAACATACGTTAACGTTGAAACTGTCTTATATACTGTTATTTGTATGTTTTTAAATATCCATACACTATAGTCTGATAGTCTGTGCGTTCTTTGTAAAGCGAATTGACCGTGTGTTTCACGTAAGCACTATCATCCCAATGAGACAGATGATCACCTTATTTACTACCTTTCTCCCTCAACTGCAATGACACAATTTTTACAGACACCCTCATCAGTCACTGAATTATTGTACGAATGCCAGAGGCAAACATTTTAAGAACTTAACTGAACATTTTAAAGAATGACATTGAGATGTCAAGAGTAGAATTATTCAACGTCAACTGGAGAAATACGTCAACTGGAGAAATACGTCAACTGGAGAAATACTTCAACTGGAGAGATACGTCAATTGGATGTTGACGTTGACGACAAAAGGCAGACATTAGCTAAGGAACGTGAGGATACTAATTCATAGAATGTTGCAGGGGGGGGGGGGGGGAACTGTATGGAAAGTACAAGGTATGGTTAACAGAAGATAGAGAGAACATCATACTGACCAAATGACTTTCTTATCAAATGTAGTAAAAGAAGGATGATGGAAACATTATAATATAGAAATCTGGGCGTGTCCGTAGATAAGAGAGTTGGAACTTAATTCACCCCTCCCCTTTCTTGGGTTAACTATGCCATGACAATTGGTACTAAGATAAAAGAAAAATCCCTAGTAAAAACCCGTCTCCATTGAAGATGGATTCCGAATAAAACGCCACTACGAAACCTCACAGCAACGAGGTGATTAATTTTTTTTTTTAAATTTAATCCGCCCATTTCTGAATTAGTATCTACGATCCTTGATTAGGGGGCGGAGCTATCTAACGCCTCCAGTGATGGGAATTATTTCTTTGATTTATGTAATGTGTAAATTGTTATGGGTGGGGTTACGAATGACTGTGGACAGGGAATTTTGAAAATATGATTATGAAAAGGGGCGCTAGGTACCTGTTTTATATATATATCAGTTAGTACTGAAAACACACCGAGTTGGACGGTGAACGCGAAGAAATCAAATCAATTTTTCGAAAACATAATTAGACGATCAAAGTAAAACAATCAAAGGAATTGAGCATATTTTGACGTGGTACATAATGACGAGAGATGAAAACAAGAAACAAAAGAAATCAATAGATTTGGTGATAAATACGTGCGTGTATCTTGCTCATAAGAAATAAAAACAGCACTGAAAATATTCGGAAAGAAAAAAACATTAAAGAAAATCTTTATTACAGCAATTTTTTTTTAAAATGGTTAAAGCAGTTTTGTGAATTCCACAGGAAGAAACACAGATCGATGTTTCGACCAAAAGACTCTTATTAAGAACACACCATTATATACGGATAGTAAAGGACGTCATTATTATGATCCCGTCACAATACTAAATAAAAAGAAAATAGTAGATAAATAATAAAAATGCACAATCTAAGAGACAGAGACGAAACAAAACGAATGGATTACTGATAGAATACAACAGGAGATGTACACGCTACAATAAAGGAAGTTAAGACAGAGTAATGGATATACTGATTCTCAAGTGCATACCGATTTACTTGACTGTAGGAGCTTGAGAAGCAATATATCCACCAATTTTGTACACTACGACCATATATTCCTCAACACTGTTCATTCTTACATCTCCAAATTCGGAACTTTGGCGCAAATAAAACGGTGACACGACGAATTTCTGCTGGAAGTGCTAGTGGGATTATTTTCTTGGACATAACATAAACAAGATAGATAAGAGTTTTATAAGAGAGATACGGTATGAGTTTTATAAGAGAGATACGGTATGAGTTTTATAAGAGAGATACGGTAGGAGTTTTATAAGAGAGATACGGTAGGAGTTTTATAAGAGAGATACGGTAGGAGTTTTATAAGAGAGATACGGTAGGAGTTTTATAAGAGAGATACGGTAGGAGTTTTATAAGAGAGATACGGTAGGAGTTTTATAAGAGAGATACGGTAGGAGTTTTATAAGAGAGATACGGTAGGAGTTTTAAAACGAACGACCAAACAAAATGTTACATCTATATATCCTGTTTTTCTTTCAGATTTGTCTTCATTATGTAATATCAATTATGTATTAGCGCTGTATATGCATTGTGTATTGGGGGGGGGGGGGGGTGGAGAAGAATATCATATTTGGAGGCAACAGACACTGTTTATTTCATTCCCATATGGGGGGGGGGGGGGTGGAGATGTAGGCGTAGGTCTACGTATATGTGGTATTTTCTGTTTTACACTGGCTTGTATTGAATTCTTTCAATCAGTGATTGTTGGTTATATGAATCGACATTACAGAAATCAAAGTGTACCCACAGGTACCCAGTTTCTTTCAAAAGTTGTCAATAACCTTCACAATCACAGTTTCTATAACTCAAATGTATACCCTCCCTCGCAACCACCCCCCCCCCCCCACGAAATCTTCTTTTCACTCTTCTTCCTCTTGCTGACAAATCGTCATTCAAAAAGTCTTCAAAACATAACCTTTAGTACGTGTATCCTCATCTGAATGATAACCTTTAGTACGTGTATCCTCATCTTTAGTACGTGTATCCTCATCTTTAGTACGTGTATCCTCATCTTTAGTATGTGTATCCTCATCTTTAGTATGTGTATCCTCATCTTTAGTACGTGTATCCTCATCTTTAGTATGTGTATCCTCATCTTTAGTACGTGTATCCTCATCTTTAGTACGTGTATCCTCATCTTTAGTATGTGTATCCTCATCTTTAGTATGTGTATCCTCATCTTTAGTACGTGTATCCTCATCTTTAGTACATGTATCCTCATCTTTAGTATGTGTATCCTCATCTTTAGTACGTGTATCCTCATCTTTAGTACGTGTATCCTCATCTTTAGTATGTGTATCCTCATCTTTAGTACGTGTATCCTCATCTTTAGTATGTGTATCCTCATCTTTAGTATGTGTATCCTCATCTTTAGTATGTGTATCCTCATCTTTAGTATGTGTATCCTCATCTTTAGTATGTGTATCCTCATCTTTAGTATGTGTATCCTCATCTTTAGTATGTGTATCCTCATCTTTAGTATGTGTATCCTCATCTTTAGTATGTGTATCCTCATCTTTAGTATGTGTATCCTCATCTTTAGTATGTGTATCCTCATCTTTAGTATGTGTATCCTCATCTTTAGTATGTGTATCCTCATCTTTAGTACGTGTATCCTCATCTTTAGTACGTGTATCCTCATCTTTAGTATGTGTATCCTCATCTTTAGTACGTGTATCCTCATCTTTAGTATGTGTATCCTCATCTTTAGTACGTGTATCCTCATCTTTAGTACGTGTATCCTCATCTTTAGTATGTGTATCCTCATCTTTAGTACGTGTATCCTCATCTTTAGTATGTGTATCCTCATCTTTAGTACGTGTATCCTCATCTTTAGTATGTGTATCCTCATCTGAATTACGCTGACAGATGAATTTCTAAGTGATGCTCATCGATGGATTTCAGTCCGCTCTTCTATCTATATCTGTACTGTAATCTATGCATGCCATTATTCAGCATAATCCTTCCATGTCAGTCTGTACTGTAATCTATTCATGTCAATCTGTACTGTAATCTATTCATGTCAGTCTGTACTGTAATCTATTCATGTTAGTGTGCACAGCAATCTATTCTTATTAGTGTGTACTGTAACCTATTTATGTCAGCCTGTACTGTAACTGTAATATATTCATGTTAGTGTGTACTGTAATCTTTTAATGTTAGTCTATATTGTAGTCTATTCTTGTCACTCTGTACTGAAATCTATTACCAATGTTACCACCAAATAATCTGTTTAATATTTCAATCTCCTGGCATTATGAACAATTAGAGTTTATTTCCTATGTGCAATGGGATGGTTTCTCCAGAAGTTTCTGAGTAATGCCTTTTACTCAGGGAGATACGTTTCGGAGTTTGGTGGCTTTTAGGAGTTTGGTGGCTTTTATATATTTCTGCAATATTCAGAGTTGGAGTCATAAGATTCAGCCCCCCCCCCCCCCCAAGTATCCTTTCCCTTCAGAGGTGTCTTCAGAATGGTAAGGTAGCCAGCTATGCATTTACCGCCATATATGGGTATTCTCCCAATTACAAAGTGTTAACATGTTCACTTGATACTGGGCTCACCCATGAAATATCCATGTACTGCATAGATTTGCTTTTCACCATATCTATATGCAACAAATTCATAGCTAGGGCACCACACATATATCTTTATATGTATGACCATGGCCCGAGGGCCCCCTCTCCACATGATGTGCAATACTGGGTTCCCAGAGTGTTGCACCACAAAGGGAAATGTAGTTGTACAGTTGGAATGATGTGGGACTAACATAAGATTAAGTATTCGGTAAACTGATATTCCTCTACACACACCAGACTAGTCCATAGATGCTCAGATCTCCGTTCCAGTGCATCTCTCTGGGCACAGCGGCTGATGGTTCCGGTTCTATATTGGTTCAGTGTTATTTGTGAATTTGTTGTTACATATTCTCTACAGGCCATGCCTATGCTCACTTCCACTAAAGGCCTATCCTCGCTCCCACTACACGCATTCTTGATAACGACTAATGTTCATGTTTATAAACATCATCTGATTATTCAAACTCCAAAAGATGATTGAATAAATCTGCTCGGTCCTTCGACTCACAATCTGTCATATTGGGTGAGAATGACTACATTTTTGGCTTGTTCATTTCCCTCCCCAAGCATGTGGTTGCGTCTGTGGGTCCTACCAATGGCCCACTAGACATACCATCCATGCAACAGAAAACCTTAGTGGATGATATGCCTTTATATTGAGGTTATCTTCTTATAGAAGCTTCATGGAATGTCATCTATACAGTTATGATTTTGTTTTGTTGTTGAAATGTTTTTCATGTTTGTCTGAATATATATGTATGCCCCCTCTGTGGTTGGGAGGGAGCCAGAGATGTACTGCGCAGCACTGAGGAGGAGGAAACTGACATCACTGTTTTTCCTATGGCTGAGGCCCATCATAGAGGCACAGTGACTCAGGACGTGACAATCCTTTTGACTTGAACATTTGGTTGTATGCCTGGAGCAATAGAGAAGTTCGGCATAACCAGTAGTCAATTGGTGGCGGGGAATGAGCACAGTGAACCCTATCTTCGCTACAGTCACTAGGAGCAGTGCAAAGGTTGAAACCTACCTTCCTGGAGGTGTGATAGTTATTATCTGGCTCTGTTCCGGGGTGGGCCGAAAATCCACAGACTTCCCAGCAATATAATGCCATTAGGTCAAAGGGCATGAGCCCATGGACCGCTGGATCAGCAACCAACCAACCAACCAACCATTTCCCTCCCCATGCTCGTGTCTGGGGTCAAAGATGGGAGTGATTTTCTGTAGTGATTCCCACTTTTTAACCCTCTCCAATGACTCCACCAATCACCAACGCACCTGTTTTGACTTTCTTAATCATATTCATTGTGTCACTCAGTATGCATACAAGCTTGCGATTTCCGCCAGTTTAGTACCTGTGTTATGGCAAAAAACGAGGACAACCTCATTACATTGGCATGTCCTATACTGAAAATTCACTGTTGCATAATGGTTGAATGTGATAAATCGGTATTGATGTCTTCCAAATGCAGAAAAATGGCTTTATTAGTGATATATATTTGACATCCCAATAAATTAAGAAACATGAGAAAATCTTTCATATAATTATATATTTCTTTACTTTGTTGTTCTGTAGAAAATGTATTAAGTACATTTAAATATGTGAATATGCATACAAACATAGACATATTTATACTGAAATAAAAAGTAAATTAAAAAAATCTTGAAAATATGGACGACAAGAGACAATTTTGATACTAGTGTTTAGAAAAATTGTAAAACTGAAAAGATGGTCAAATTTGCTTTCCATACAAAATGTAAACAGTAGAAAATATAGGTCACCGGAATGTCACTCTTGTTCTGCACTGGTAAAAAAATTCCTGTGTAACTGAGAACTGTCACAAAGTTCCTGCTAATTTCCTGCTAATCTGTCATGCACTTTTCTATTAATTATTAATTGTATTATAATGGCTTGGGTCCTGTTTACCAGACTGCAAGCCCATCTTGAGACAGGTCTCTTCCCACAGAGCCAATGTGGTTTCTGAAATGGCAGAGGTACGGTTGACATGATAGTCACTGCTAGACAACTACAGGAAAAGTGTCGCAAACAGAACATTGGTCTCTACACCACATTTGTCGACCTAGCTAAGGCATTCGACACTGTAAATCACTAAGGCCTATAGAAGATCATGGCCAAATTTGGATGTCCCAAAAAATTCACCAACATGGTTCGCCCATATAACAAATAACAAAAGAATATCAGTATTTCTTTTGATGGTGCATTACTGGCACATTGGGTTGATTATTAGCAGTTCCCTCCTTAGCCAGATGATCTGCTTCCTCATCTCCAGGTATTCCACAATACTGAACTGATACTTGACTCTTGTGTGTACACGAAATATTGTTTCTTCAGGAGGTGATGCACTTTTGGAGATTCTACTGTATATGAGATATATATGTTTTTTAAAAATGGAAGACTTGATAAGAGAAATTTAAAAAAGATGTCAAGAGGCAAAGGTGACATTGATTATCAATAACATTTAAATAAGGCCACTGTAAACAAAAAAATGTGAGGAAAACAAGGGAGGAAAATTATTGCACAAGATGGAATATTTGTGAAAGTTATAAATATTACACCTCCAGTGACACGACACAAGATAATTAGTTATCTTAATCTTTCTTTTACAAAGTAATTATGATCAATATTAAAAAATAGTGTTTTCCCTTTTAACACCCAAACTATGTGGGTGCACCCTGTAAGAGGGGTGTTAAGTAAAGCAAAATGTAAGTCAATATTTGTTAAGCTCAGAAAAATTGTCGTCACATTAAATCACACATATATAATTGGTGCATGTGTTGATGAGTGTCACTCTATCAGATCAGTGACGCAGTTTAAAAACAGAGGTGTTTTGTATCAACATTTAACACCCCTATAAAGGGTCATATCCATGTAGTATAGAAGTTAATGGCGGCAAGTGTCCAAGAAATAAATTTTATGTGATTTTCTTGTTTCGAAACATGAGAAGATGGAAATAAACTTGATAGTATTTATAATAACAGATAACCTAGTTTGTAAAACACAAAACCATTAGACAATGCATTCTGTTCTTCGGACTACATCCTGCTGATCTGAAGGAATTTGAGAACAAATGCAGAAGTAGGAGAGAGAATGAGAGACATATAAAATGACATTTGCTGAAGAAACATAGTAGAATATCTGACTTCAACGTACGACGAAATCCAAGATGCAGATAAATAAACATGGTTATAGTTAATCAACGTCTTCAGCATTCATTCTCAAACTCCCGCTGGATCTCGCTTGTAGCAGAACAATGATTCTACTAGATGTCCAGCAGGATGTAGTCCAGAGAACGGAAATGCGCTGTGCCGTGTTTTATTTGCACAAATGCGCCCGACAATCCATCTTTGGTGGAAGTAAATCAACAATAGTAGAAGATGCGAGTTGAGTGTATGAAGATGAGAGTTGAGTGTATGAAGATGAGAGTTGAGTGTATGAAGATGAGAGTTGAGTGTATGAAGATGAGAGTTGAGTGTATGAAGATGAGAGTTGAGTGTATGAAGATGAGAGTTGAGTGTATGAAGATGAGAGTTGAGTGTATGAAGATGAGAGTTGAGTGTATGAAGATGAGAGTTGAGTGTATGAAGATGATCAAGATGAACTGGTGGAGAGAGAATATAAATGCCAGCAAAACTGAAATACAACTAGTGAAACTAAGAAACAGTGTGATGAAGTTGTGTTAATTAATAGATACATGCATGAAATGATGTTTCGACAAAAATGCCTTTATCAAGAACACATTAACAACATAAACAAGTAAGAATGACACTCTTCACATTCACATGACAGAGATAAATCAATTCTCGTGTATTATCATTTGTGTATCCAGTGATTTAGCAAAACTTCATTACCCCGTTTCTGAGGTTTACTTTAACTGCATACCAAGATGTAAATGGTTTAAGACTGAATAAATAATCTCACTTATAAATACAATAAATGTTACAAAGCTGATCTTTAATTGTAAATACCAGGCGTCTTGCCTCAAAGGTAAAAGATATAAACAGTACATGTTAACATAAAAATGAAGTTCTGTATCAGACCTATAGATATGACTATTGGATGGGAATGGGGGAGGCTTTCACAAAAAGTTTTCCCCATCAATTTGTGTGGAGGGGCGAATTAATGATAATTTGTGAACACTACAAACTACTTCGCTAACTTTTTATCAAACTATTGCGAAATAAACAGAGCCAGAGATTTTAAAATATAGTGAAAAATAAAATCGTAATGACTTGATTAAAAATTAAGTTCTTGTATCAATGAAGTCCTTGTATGAATAAGTATTAGGTATGTTGATTATCTTCTTCACACACGGGACATGTCCATAGGTTCTCAGATCTCCGGTTCAGTAAATCTCTCAGGGTATAACGGCTGATGGTTCAGGTTCTATGTTGGTTCACTGCTCTTTTTTAAATCTTTGTCAGGTGTTCTGTACGGGCCACACTCATCCTCACTCCAAATTCACGCATTTTCGATATTGACTCATGCTCATTCATCTCAAAATCCTCTGATCGCGAGGACTCATGAAGAGCAATGAGTATGGCTGCTCTGTCTGCGTACCCGAGGACAAAGATAAGTGTAAATTTTCATAGTGTTGCCCACATTTTAGCTCTCTCTAATGGCTCCATCCATCCCCTATATACATCTCCTGTTTTCACTTTCTGAATCATATTCAGTGAGTCACTTAGTATGCACACATGGGAATAGGCTTGTGATTCCAGCCAGTTAAATGCGTTGCGGCAAATACTTGCATTGTTAGAGACTGCTTGTTGTTATGGTAAGGCACCACTGGTTTTTGATCTGGCAGTAAAGGCCCATGATGACCGACCAGTTTGTGTAAATCACAACATCTGTGTCATCTGAGATCTGTACTTAATGTAACAGGCAGTTGCACTCAATTTTAAAGAGGGTTTTACTTAATGTAACAGGCGGTTGTATTCAATTTTAAAGAGGGCACTACTTAATGTGACAGGCAGTTATACTCAACAATTTTACAACAGGCTGTACTTAATGTGACAGATAGTTGCACTGAACAATTTGACAGAGGGCTGTACTTATTGTGACAGGCAATTATGCTCCTCAATTCTCAAGACCCAGACATCTAAACCAAATAGAAGTTGATCAAATAAAGCATATGTTACAGTTATTGCAAATCAACAATCATAACAGAAAATTGCTATCAATAATAGTAACATTGGTGAACACAAATTTTGCAATTTTGCAACCAAAAAAAGCACAAAATACAGAAAAGTAATTACCATTAGAATAATAAAAATTAGAAAAAAGTATCACAATAAAAACAGCAAAATTACGTCAAAGTTAATTATACTAGGCACAAAGTGTGTTATTTCTGAGTACCAAGAAAGGAAATCTTTGTATCAATTAAGTCCTTGTATCAATGAAGACCTTGTATCAATTAAGTCCTTGTATCAATAAATCATTGTATCAATGAAGTCAATGAAGTCTTTGTATTCAACTTATTGAAAGAAACCATGTATGCTAATATAAGATTCTGTAAGTTTGTGTAATCATGTATAATCGTGTATAATCGTGTTTAATCATGTTTATCAGTTTCTTTTCTGGTTTCAAAAATCACAAGAATAATAAAGATAATGAATTACCTCTGGAATAAAATTATGTACCAACAATAAAATAGTGAAGTTTGCAAAATGGAAGTTAATTGAGATCTTGTACAATCAGAAGTAAATAATTATTACGAAAAATGTTAAGATTGATATTAATATAAATTGCACGGAAAAATATAATTTTCTGTAAGAAGTAGATTCTCGTTCATTCAAAAGATGTTATTCTTCGAGTTATTGCTGTTTTATTTTGCTTGGTGTACATAATAAACATTTCAATAAGCATTTCTTCATGTACAAACAGTACAAATATTACAAATAAAAATTAAAAAAACAGGTTGCAGAATCATTGATTAAAAAAAAATAAGCATTTATGATTTATGAATTATTAATCACTATGAGGGGATATCAATAAGTCAGTCACAAATGACTGGAAAAAAATTAAATACAATGATGATGATGTTCGTCCGTCGTGATCGACGATGACCAAAAACTAAACCATAATAATAATAACAATAAATAATAAAAATAATAAAAGTTAATAGTGCGTTTTTAAATGACTAGCAAGTCCAATGTGCGCACAAAATGTTCATTTACAGAATTGACAACAATAGAGGGCATCTATATGAGGTTGAGATGTTTTTTCTTTTCTATGTGTCCGCTTCTGTCTTGCAGTATCTTGTCTGGACTTTTCCGCCGCTAGTGCTCCCGTTCTAATGCTGTAACGCCATTTCTGTCCACCAGCTTTTCGAAATCCTGCCTTGAGTGCTCCATAATATATTTGTTTTGGCAAACGCGAGTTCTCCATACGCACAAGATGGCCTGCCCAGCATGTTTGCGCCTTCATAAGTATTGTGTGGATGCTTATTGAGGTTAATTTTTCCAAGACCTCGTAGTCTGGTACTTTGTCCCACCAATGGATGTTTAGTAATTTACGTAGGCAGGTAAGATGGAAATCATTTAATGATTTAAATACAATACGAACATGAAAACTATATAATTGAGAAAGACAATCTTCCTTTGTGTAGTATATTAACATAGTTAGTTATTCCTCTAGGCTCAAAGACGGCACATAGGGCGGATGTCATAGATTTCGATGTCTCGCATTCATGCAATTTGTTTTAGGTCTTCATTGTTTGACCAGTCCAACGGCTTACACTAATACCAATAATATCTAAGTTGTAATCACACATTACATGGCACACTTGACTTGTCTCAGTTGTAATCACACATTACACGACACACTTGACTTGTCTCAGTTATAATCACACATTACACGACACACTTGACTTGTCTAATTTGTAATCACACATTACACGACACCCTTGACTTGTTTTTCTAACTTGAAACATAGTTCTTACGTTCCAGTATCCAATTTTGAACACAAACATATGGTAGTAATTACTATTCTTTGATTGGAATACTAACATAGTACTTACATGAACAGAAAATCGCTCAGCTTTACACTCGATGCACAGACTATCAGACAACATGGTATGGGTGCAAAAAAAATACAAATAACATTATACAAGACAGCTTGCCTTGGCAATCCTTGTACATACTTTATCATCAACAGTGGCATTTTGTGATAGTGTACTATCTAGGTACCGGGTATGTGAATCTATTCACAACTTTCAGTGCTACTCCTTTATCTTTATGCAGGGCTCGTGATATATTTTACCAGGTGTTGGTTGTTACATGACTTCTGTTTTCTCTGTATTAAAAGTATGCCCAAGGTTGGTACAGGCTTTGGAAAATCTGTCTATAATAATTTATAGATCAGCCTCAGAGTTTGCATTTAGGGAACAGTCATCAGCAAATAGAAGATCCTTGATGTGTGATTTGACTTGGTATTTGCTCGAAGTCTTCTAAGGTTGAACAATTTTCCATTAATGTCATATCTGATGTCTACTCTCAAGTCTAGATATCTAAAAGCATCATCCAACATAGCAGAGAAAATGATACTAAACAGTGTAGGTGCTAATACACATCCCTGTTTAACTCTATTTGAGACAGGAAACGTTTCAGATAACCATCATCCTGAACTCTAGCTTGCATTCCATCATGCAACTGCTGCACCATTGTGATCAATTTCTGTGGACAACCATATTCTGCTATTACATTTGGGGTTGATCAGGGCTGCAAGTTGAATGTTCCAGTAATTACCATCTTATTTGGGAAAATCTGTTTTGGGTTAATTGAGTCATATGTGACATTAACATGATGGAAAAGTATTCCTCTACTCCGGACATATTTTCTTTTAATTGCATCCCCAAGCATCAATAGAACTGTATAGTATGATATGGCAGTCACACAGTCCCGTTTATTCGTGAAATTTGCTAAAAGCACTCTTACTTTATCTGCACATCATCAAAGATGTTACGGGAACATGTCCATTTGGATAATTTTGTTGTTTGTCAGTCAGTTCCCTGTGTGCCCATCATGAGCACACTTTTTGTCAGTCAGTTCCCTGTGTGCCCATTGTGAGCACACTTTTTGTCAGTCAGTTTCCTGTGTGCCCATCATGAGCACACTTTTTGTCAGTCAGTTTCCTGTGTGCCCATCATGAGCACACTTTTTGTCAGTCAGATTCCTGTGTGCCCATACTTTTCAGAATTCACTTTTTTTCAGAATTCACACAGAATTCACTTGGTCATGCTTTATTCTGTAAGTAGAAGTATGTGTCCACCATTATTCACCTGTCAACTAAAATCATATCCTCCACCCATTGCGCAGTTGCCTCTGTTGCAAATTTGATATGGCAATCAGATTGGACTTCATCAGCAAGTGATACACATCATCATGATCATTGTGTTATCCAATTATGTACCGCTTTACACAATAAATACTTCTCAGCATAAATAGAAACCATCTCATTATCAATGCCATTGGCAGAAAATCCTTTGGCTAAACAAATATGTTCAACTGACTGCTGTTCATTCTTTGTACATTCTTCGAGCATGATTAACATTTTCAAACACGTTCTACACATGTTGGTACAACAAACAACAACTACTGGTGCAACTATCGTCTACAACGCATATTGATCACATAACTGGATGTCGTAACCACATAACTGGATGTTGTAACCACATAACAGAATGTTGTAACCACATAATCCAATCTTTAAACCATCTATTGTGCTTCTATTCTTGTCCGTATTAGTTTGTGACTGACGTATTGACTTGCCCTCGTGTTTGCAATGAAATAATATATGATGAAAAAGAAAGAATACTTTAATTTAAAACTAACGGAGTAAGCTCCATAAAATAAAAACTAAACTGTGAAAATTGTTGAGATAAAAAAATGAATGTTGATTGTGTTAAAAGTACAATAATATTGCGTGTCAACAAAGAAGCAGGTGTAAAAATATACAGACAAATCTAGTTTTTTTAAAATACAGTAACAAAAATTAAATTTATTAATTTGATAAATCATGACAACAAGCAGGTTGTAGGGAAAGAGATATGCTGGACAGCATGGCATTGTGAGAATATTGGTCATGGAAATAATTGACAGTGCAAAAATCAGCAGACTATGGACAGATATTGACAGCACATGAAACAGCAGACTATGGACAGACATTGACAGCACATGTAACAGCAGACTATGGACAGACATGATAACTGACTGCACATTAAACAACAGATTATGGACAGACATTGACAGCACATGTAACAGCAGACTATGGACAGACATGATAACTGACTGCACATTAAACAGCAGATTATGGAGAGACATTGACAGCACATGAAACAGCAGACTAGAGACAGACATGATAATCAATGCCAAATGCCAAGAACAATAAGAAAAAGAAGATAAATCTAATAGTGTTTAAAATTATTGTGTCAGGAAGATGCACTTAACCCTTACAGCATAATAGACAACATTATACATTTTTCATACATGCATGAGGGAAGTCGGCAGGTCTTACCAGTGACCTACCACTATGTAACAGTATACTGCTAGCAGAGGATATAACTATATAGTGAGGTTTTCTTTCCAATGAAAATCCATCGAAAATTTATCTTTACAGTTATAAATGTTTTATGTTGTATGTCCTGTTGTCCATATCTCCTGGATTAAATGTATGTTTTGTCTCAATGTCCTACTTTCTATTACACAATCCTAACGGGTACTTTACCATATACTGGGCATATGTTCTTTGCATGATGCCATCAAAATATAATATAAAAGGGAGGCAAAAACTGTTGTGTTCTTCCTTTTTATTGATTACTTCCCTTTGCTATATATATATATATATATATATATATATATATATATATATATATATATATATATATATATCGGACAGCGGGTATTTATTAGTTAATTTAAATATTAATTTATTTAGGATGGTTGTATGCGTGGGATAGGAGAGTATGTGGGTGGAAACTGACTGAGGTTAGGAAGGGGGTCAGTATGTGATAATTTCTTATTGTATGGCGCAGAATGGGTTAACATTTACCTGTAGACTAGATCACCACATTTAACTCTGCCAGATAGATTTTGAAGTAGTGCCGTACTTTTACAACACTTTCATAAAATCCTTCCTTCAGCATACTAGACTAATGAAATAGCATGTGTCTGTGCAAATATCTTTTTATCTGCACAGCATGTCCCTGTGTGGATATATTGTCATCTGGGAGCACTCCTCGATCTGTAAATTCTCGCATAACTCATTTTTATCGGTTAAAGGCAAGTCAAGTGTAGTTACGGTAGCCATTTTATAACTAGGAATGAACCGACATAGTGATATATATTTTTAATAGTCTCAAACCACTAAAAATTTCTGATTGATGCAGATTTCTTAAGCAGTGTGAAATGTAGGTCCGGGATAAGGGAAAGAACCTCTGCATGAATAACAAAGAGATGCAGGGCAGCCAAGTCTGTAGATAAAGAACAGCCTTCCCCTTAGCAAATCAGAACATGACTTTTATTACTAGGGATGTAGCCAAAAAGGTCATCACATTTGTCATCAACAAGAGGGAATTACACACGAAAACAGATGAATCACCTTTATTCCATTTTTTTTAAAAGGTAAAGCTCCCTCTTTATTGTAATCATAGCCTGTGCTTTTGTCAGAAATGCTATGTACTACCAAGTGCATATTATGAAGTTGACCAACAACTGCCTGTTTGTACATGTATCAGATTATGAAGAAAAAAATAGGAATAATAGTCAAAATATTCTGTGTAGGACATACCTATTAGACTATTGCTGAATTGCTAGGCACCAATAATTATCCAATCTCATCATCAGTACAATGTTAGTCACCAATAATTATCCAATCACATCATCGTCAGTACAATGTACACAATCAACTTTCAAACCAGATCAAGCTTGACTGAGCTGTGTTTGTGATGCAGATCTACTAACCTCTCTACCACTGAGCAGACAAGAAATAGAATGCATAATAATTAAATAAATAAAATTGTATAAAAATAACATTCAATATTTCGTTATCCTGACATTTCACATGCTGATGTACAGTACAAATTGCGAATATATTTTATTTTTGGTATACAATAAACATGAATTAATTATTGACAATAAATATATTTGGTTCTGAGATAAAAATATTGTTTTGAGATCTATCAAAGAATATTTTGAGCATGTTGATAAATTTATATATCCAACATAGATGATACAAAACTGTGACTATCTATCAGTGGTGTGTAGTGGCTTTTTCCAATGGGAACTAGTGTTATTTTGATTATAGATTGTAGTGGAAAAAATTAATATTAGTATGTTGTGTTCAGAACCGATCTTCAAACAAACATAGCTGGAGTGATCACACTCATGCAGTGATGTCATATTGATATTTCTTTCAACAGAAGCACTATTATTATATTGCATGTTCTTACGTAGAATGTTATTAATTATGTCAAGATCGCACCAAATATCAACTGCAATGGAAACACACTATGAACCCAGTACTTTCGCTTTGTAAACACACTTTCATCTATTTCAACCATAGTATTTGGTCAACCAACAACAATAAGCTGCTGTAATTTATTGTAATTCTTTTTATAAGCAAATAAATTACTTCGACATCACAGTACACGAAACTTGTGAGCCATGATCTGAGATCACATATATGATGTATATAATGGCACCACAAGCAGGGAATTTATGGAAACCAAAATGACCATCTATCCACTTTAGAAACGCATAAGTAAAAAAAACACCATAAAAAGAATATTCAAACTTTTTTGTGTGACTTGAATGGCAACCTCAATTAGTATTTATGATCCTGATATAACCAAAATAGACATAGCTGTTTAAAGAGTGGTGTCTTACAAAAATAAAAATATTTTTTATTTCAAATAAATGTAAAAAAAGACCCACAAGTTCTTTTACCCTTCATATCACTCAATCCATGAACACTCTTTCAAACATTCAATTTGCTCGCTATAGTTCACTCCGCTATTATTCCTCATACTTCTCTAGAACAGGTTGTAGCTGTCTTCTTCATATCCTCTCCTCCCAAAATTGTATATTCTACTCACTCTGACTTATTTCTTAATACCCTGAAGCACATGAAATATATTTCTTTGCCTATGATTAAGATGAGGAAAATGAACATTAGCATTTGATTCTTCCCGAAGTTTAATGTCCGAACCACCAGATCGTTGCTTCTGCTCAGTTAAAGGAAGCTTCCATAAATCTTTCTCTTTGTTCCTATTCAATGATTGACTATATCTACCTGTCCTTCTCTCATCTAAATCCAAGTTTGTTGGTATCTTCATGTATTTATGGCAATGTTGAATAAAACTGTTTATTTGTGTTGCAGGTGTGCCTGTGAAAGTGTCGGTTGCAATTTTGCAGCACCCAGAAACAAAGGCAAAGAAGTTCAAACCTAGAAAAGAAAAGCAAGAATAGGGATATATTTTACCTTATATTGATACTTTAAGTTTGTAGAATTTAAACCAAATCAATATTGTAAACTTGTGAATTTAAGACAAATGGAATTTTGTAGAATTTAACTCTTTCCCTATGTATCGTCCTTAATAGATCTTATGATACCATCACATTTTACGGACCATCGATAAAACAACATGGAATTTTCTGTTTTATTCATTTTTGGTATGTATATCAACATAAAGATGGTTTGATCAAAAGCGTAATATGTCCACATTACTTCTGACATGATTTTTATGTGTTATTGTATCAATTTTGTAAGGATAAGTTTTGAACATGTGTGGTATGTGACGCCATTTTCCTTATATTTTCTATATATAGCCTATTTTGAGAGTTCTTATGTTGAATGAAAGTATAACTCTTTTATTTACTTTGGTCACATTAATTATTGAAATCCAACCTGGCAATAACTGGAAACATATATGGGAGAGATGGGGGGTATCTCGATGTGTACCACCTCATCGTCCACAAGCTCATCAGTCCAATCCAGCACTAATGGCTCTCGTCAGTGATGGAATACCATGTGCTCTATCAACTTTGAGGTCAACATCTCACATTTGATCCTAGCCATCTTAAAACAATTCTCATCTTTTGATGCTATGGTGAGAATATCCTAATTCTTCTTTAATTACAAGATATATGATCCATCATAGTGGTAGTTCCTTCTGTTGTATAGGCTACTTCCAAGAGTTCTAGCCCAAGTCCCTTGACTTCGATCCTTCTTCAACAAAAAAAATGTAAGTCCAATTATTCTTAATCAAATCCTGCTAATACTATAAGCACACACATTCTAAATAAATCTAGCAACAATTAATTTAAAATACATTAAAATAAATCAGTCTTTAATTAAATTAACATGACATAATTAATGCAGCTTAATAACTAAATGCTAATTCAATTTAGGCCTGGGCTCTATATCAAAGTCTTCCTCTTTACAGGAACACATAAGGCCAGCACATATGAATCCCATAATCAATCTTGAGAGTCTAAATTCTATCAGAATCTACCATCTCACTGTAACAGAATGAGATTAATACATACAATCAATCAATGGATCAATGATTAGCACTACGACTTACTATAGATTTAGTTGGATAATTAAATAATTCCATTATTTAATTTACCACATGCTAACCTAATTACCCGCCTACAGACTGACATCAATGGCACAAGGGGGAGATAACTAAACATAGTATTCAGTCCCTTATCCTCACTGTAATACACATTCACATTGAAAATCTTGAACCAATAATTCTTCTACCAAAGTTATGAAACTAGCTCCAATTAAGTTATAACTCTGATATAGAAGAGTTCCATCCGTCCCCGCTCTATCTGACTAAAAGAATGTCTGGACTTCATTGTTCCAATCATGAGGCATTCCTAGACATATTTTTCAACATGTCAACTTAAAAAATATAACTACAAAATTAGATTCACATCTAGCATATGAAAATTAAACATACTGGCAACATTCCTTGATATTATTATACAACTATGACTATACATTTCTAATTGTGACCATCGACTTCTCCTTAAGGGAGAGGACGGACAAAAACACCTACGACTACATTCTAAAGCTTATCAAGACCACCTTCCTCAGAGCTTCTACTTAACTAAAATAAAATTACAATTCAGTCGCTGACTGAACTTTATTTCGACTTCTCTCTTTCAAGATCTGGACCCAACTGTCCAGCTCAGTGGCTGTCTTTTGAATGAATATTTTCTTCTTTTCGATTTCACATGAAAACTAATCTATATAGACCCGGTTAACACTTGTTGGAGAAATCCATTCTTCAACAGTGTTGTCCCAAGATTTCTAACAATTTGGACATGGTTGCCATTCCTTCACTCCCCTATTGTGACTAGTTTTCTCTTCCAGAGTGATATTTCGTGATAGTTATTAATTTTGCCAAGGTTGCCATTTTGGTATACCGAAAAGTCCCAGAATTATCCAACTTTCCTTATTCTTAAAAAACTTAGCTCTATTATCTATAAATTCTGCTAGTCTATGGAAGGTACATTAACCCTCATCAAAATTGTTACATACATACCTAAGTAGATTTACACAAATTTGTAAGACAAATCTGAAAAAAAAATGTGTGCACAATCGAAGATCAACTTTCAAATCTGAGAGAACCAGTGTGATTATTTGGGATAACAAACATAATTGAAGCACTATGCCTATATACGAGACATTTTTGTGTCCGTAATTGGATTATCTACAAAGTGACACAGTTTGAGTAAATGTTACATTTGGAAGAATGGTAAATTTCTACGTTTGCTGTACGTGTTGCAGGACTGAATGACAATCGGCTTTCTTCCTATAGCACATTTGCTCGCTTGATATGTAGTAATATAGTGATGTCTCAGAATGTTAGTAACTCCTTCCATCCACCTTCATCTTGGTCTTCCTCTGTATGTTACTGTTTTCACATTGTATGCTCTTGCCACTGGCAAATAAGGGTTGATTCTCATTGTAAGCATATTACGTTACTTGAATCAAAGTACTCACCTGCGGCTCTGTTTGAGTTCATGTATTCCCATTTTCTATGTAGGTCAATGTATAATATATCTATATCAGCATTTGTTATTCCTTTTCTGTTCAGATGACATTTCCTGAAGGATGATTCAACAAAAAATAGTAGATGACACTCCCTGAAGGAATATTCAACAAAAAATAGTAGATGACACTTCCTGAAGGAATATTCAACAAAAATAGTAGATAACACTTCCTGAAGAATGATTCAACAAAAAATAGTAGATGACACTTCCTGAAGAATGATTCAACAAAAAATAGTAGATAACACTTCCTGAAGAATGATTCAACAAAAAATAGTAGATAACACTTCCTGAAGAATGATTCAACAAAAAATAGTAGATGACACTTCCTGAAGAATGATTCAAAAAAAATAGTAGATGACACTTCCTGAAGGATGATTCAACAAAAAAATAGTAGATGACACTTCCTGAAGGATGATTCAATAAAAATAGTAGTAAAACCAGATGTGCTAGTATAGAACATTTGTGTGATTAGCTCTTCTTGACTATTTCAACTGTTATAAAAATACATCTTAAAGGCAAATATGAAAATAGTTATGAAATTTGATTGATAATTGTGTCCGAAGTGTTCTGATATTAAATTTATAATATCTAAAGTTATATTCAAAATCTCTTCAGAAGTGTTATGAAATCATTTGATTTATGAATTTGTGAAAAATGTTAAATTATATATTTATTCTCAATAAATGTGTTCTTAATTTAGATTTAGACAATAGGGAGAACATTATCGAAAGAGAAGAAAACAAATAAAGAGGTTCTAAAAACACTTAATATGAAGAAAGAATTACTAAAAGAAATAAAGATCAGACAAATAAAATATTTTGGACACATTCAAAGACATGACACCTTGTTGAAAACCTTACTTGAGGGTAAAGTCAAAGGGAAGCGAGCAAGAGGTATACAGAGATACAAGTGGGAGAGTAACATCACAAGATGGACAGGTTACAGTCTAGCAGAGTGCACCACCAAAACAAGAGACAGAGGATGTTGGAGATCTGTTGCAGCCAACTTTCGTTGCGGAGACGGCACTTGATGATAAATTTAGATTTAAATAGAGATTTATAACTTGGAAATTATATTTATAATCTCTATAGAAACTTTATTTTATTTTAATATACATTACTTTGCTTGTTTTATTTTATTTTAATGTACATTACTTTGCTTGTTTTATTTACTACCAGCTCTAAAAAATAGTTCATGTACAGAAAAATAGGGCACATGTAGGCAGAGAAACAAACATAGTTGGATACATAAGAAATTAAATGATATATATTTCATACTTTAAACAAAAGAAGTAGATTATCAGATATTTTGGACACAGAAAAGAAAGAAGACGTTGATGGAAACTGTTGAGAAAAACAAAGTTGAGTGCTGACTATACAGTATAGATCTAAGTAAAAAAAAGATTATAGGCTAAGTAAAAATACATGTTGTTCGTCCATCACATGATGATGATGACCATATGCTACACCATGTTTGAAATTCAGTTAGAATTATGCTCTTGATTAAAAATACATATACTTTGGGCGGACAACATTAAGAGGCTTAAAACATATAGATGATGAAATAATCCCTGTAACTGTAAGAAGATAACTTTTAACAGCCTTTCTGACAACAGCACAGGTTATTCTAAGTTGCGCAACTGAGGTGTCATCCAAACATACATAAGGGTTGTTGTCCCCAAGGTATGGTTGTTATAGGGAGCGTTATGGATGCATTTTTAGTCTCTGTGGTGAGGCATTCTAGTGCAGCAGTATTCCAGGATTATCATGTCCTGCCGGAAGTGCAGTATATACATCTGGGTCAACTAGTTCATCATTCTTCTGTCAGATCTGTTCACCCATCTGTAGTGATAATACTAACATTCCCCACCATGCAGGAGTCTGCCAAAAAAAGAACAAATGTGCAATATTCACAGGCTTGTATCTCTTTGTCATCCATTGCAACCATTTGACAGAAGACAAAAGTACAAGAAATCAAGTAAGATATTCATTGACAATGATGATTTTTTTCAGTTGAAAGGTTGTCAGCATACCCCCCAAGTTTTCTTAGTTGCCTCCTATGACATGTCAGTAAAGTAGACAGTAACTCCTTGCACCCTGAATTAGAAGTCCAGACACATGTTGCAACACGGGCATAAAAGGTGTACAGCTAAACAACCTACAATGACCTAAAACAAATCGCCTAATACATCAATATCAGACTGGATGTATAATATTTGATCATAATAAACAGAACAAGGTGTAGAGAATTGACTTAATTATTTTTGAATTTCCGCATATTTACTTCATGTCTCTGAAAAAAAAAAAGAACATTGCTTGCTGAGAAAAGCACTACCTGCTAAGAGAAGCACTGCCTGCTGAGAGAAGCATTACCTGCTAAGAGAACCATTCATAGTACATAACTCTATAGTGTTAAAAGATAATCACTTCACTAGGAATCTCTTTAAAAGATAATCACTTCACTAGAAATATCTTTTTTAAAAAGGCTATCGGATAAAATATATTTATTGTGATTTTATAATGACCTTGAATCCATAAGAAAACAGAGTCTTTTCTGTGGTTGTTTAATTTCTAATTATTCTGAGCACCTCATGAGACTGGAAGCAACCAGCAATAGCTGACTTTGTGCAAACTTTGTGCTTTGTAACTTTGTGCAAACTTTGTGCTTTGTAACTTTGTGCAAACTTTGTGCTTTGTAACTTTGTGCAAAGAATAGCTGAAGATCAGATTACAAGGCATGAGGAAGATCAAGAATTAGATAGGTGGAAAGAATCAAAGAATCCTTAAAGACACCAGCTGATCATTGCCAATGCAACCTAAAGACAGACAACTTCAACTCTCCCGCATGACGCACAAATTGTGAATTGTGAAGTTACAATAGATAAATAAATCAGTTTAATTGAGATGTCATGTGACGTATTCCTTCCAGAACGTTGTCTTCCCAATGAACTCTCTGAACCTCTCTCTGTCTTGGGCGATGTGGCTTGCATTTTCTAGCGATGTATTCATGTAATCTTTAATGTCGTCAGTCCATCGTCTTCTTGGTCTGCCTCTTCTTCTCTTCCCAGGTACTCTTCCCTCCATTATTTGTCTTTCTAAACAGTTATGTCTCTTTATATGACCAAACAGGCGTAGTTTTCTTTTTGTTATTGTGTTTAGTAACCAACACTCTGAAATATTCAGTGTTTATAATATCTGAGTTTCTGATTTTATCCTTCCTTGATATTCTAAGTATCTTCATGTAGCATTTCAGCTCGAAGGCGTTGATCCTCTTTGCCGCTGTTTTACTTAGATTCCATGTTTCACAGCTGTATGTTGCAACCGGAAAAATAAAAGTTCGTAACATTAGCACTTACGTTTCTATTTTGTTGTTTTTCCATATGTTTTTCAAGAGGACTATGTGCTAGAAATATGAAGCATTGTCATTACTGATAGTTTTAAGACACTTAGATCTAGGCCATTTATCTTTATATCTTCTTCTTCTTCAGCGTTCATTCTCAAACTCCTACTGCATTTCCCTTGTAGCAGGACCATTGTCCTGCTAGATTTCCAGCAGGATGTAGTCCATAGAATGGAAATGCGCTGTGTTGCCGTTTTATTCGCGCCAATGGCCCAACACATCTGTCTTCGGTGGAGTCTTTATATTATTTACTCAATGTGTAACACAAATTCATTATTCACATTCACCACAATAATCAATTACAGTGGAATCCTGTTGTAACAACTTAGTCCGGACCAACAAAATATGTATGTAATAACAGAAATTCACAATATACAGTACAAACAATATAGAATAAATATAATTAGAGATTTCAAGAATTGTTGTTATATAGGGAAATTTGTTATAAAAGAATGCACTATAGAGGGAATCCACTGTACTATTTCAGCTTGTACTACGTTTGAGTTGTTATTCTAAATAAAAATAAATGAATAGACTTACCGTGCAAAAAGTCGAAACATTGATGGACTAAGATAAAGACTTCCCTTGATACCAAGAAATATTGTAAACAAGTCAGCCAGTTTCTCAAAAATTCGTTCACTTCTGAAACTCTCGCTGTATAAAGCCGGGAAAATTTCCTTCAGACATGACTCTTCCTCTTCTTCATCCGTTGCGTCTTCATTAACGTCATCGGACGAGTCAGCTTCATTACTTTCGCTAGACAAAGATTGTGTATTTTGTCTATCTCCATCTTTCTCTACAATGTCAATGTCCTCAGATTTATCAGTGTCGTCAGATTTATCAATGTCCTCAGATTTATCAATGTCCTCAGATTGATCAGTGTCGTCAGATTTATCTATATCCTCAGATTTATCAATGTCCTCAGATTTTTCCTCACGTTTGGCTGACGCAGCAAAAAGATGATTATTCGCTTCTATTATAACTGCTGATTTTTTATGTCTACCAATCTTACTGGCAATCCAGTTCTTCAAGCTGCTGATTGTACCAACATGTGGATGGGAAGATTCATCTAAATATAGTGAATTTGATGTCCCCTCTTCAGAAATAGCATCTCCTTCCCCTTCAGACAACATATGACTTGATTCTCTTCGTATAACTCTTTTTCCAATATAATCATCCGATTGATAAAACATGGATTTCTCTGTGTTTCCTGTTTCATCGTCAATGTGTAGTATAGAAATTCCATTCTCTTTTGGAGAATTACTTTTGTAGTTTTTGTTACTGTTGCCTTTGTCCAACTCCACGTCTGCTTCTGCTTTGTTATTGTTGTTATTGTTATTAATACTTCTATTTTGATGTCTGCACCTGGTGAAATATTAAAATAATTATTGAGTTTGTTATTTAAAGATATATTATTAAATAAAAACTTACAGCATATACCAGTAGTTTAATGCATTATAGTATCATTATCAATTTAATTCCAGCCAATAGCCATATCTCCTCTGATCCCTTTTTTTTTGCGCATAAAGATATCAGAAGCAGTGCACAAGCTTTGTAGCAAAGTTCCCATGTAATTTTATGTGTATTTTATATATTAGTATCTATTTTGTTAAGAAAGCAATGGCAACCTACTGAATGTAATCAATTATCAGGGAATCAATCAATAAATCAAGTGCCATTTAGTGTAGGCAATCATGCTTCTCCACAATTTACTGTCTCTTGTGTTGTTAATAAGTTCAGTTGGTGACTTCTTATTGTGCCACAGTGGGAATCCATCCAGAAATTTCTCTTGTTGTCTTCCTCTGTCTCTTCTCCCTTTGATCTTTCCGGTGGTTACTAAATGTTCAAGTTTTACTTTCCTCATCACATGCCCTAACAATCTTGAGTGTCTGCTTCAAATTTTTGTTATAATTTGTCGTTTTACTTCAGTATCTCTGAGGACTTCTACATTAGTTTTCTTGGCTGTCCACGGAATTGTTATCATTCTTCTTAAAAACCACATCCCAGTTGTCTCCAGCTTATCTTGGGTGCTTTTTTTAACTGTCCATGCTTTGCTTCCATAAAGAAGGATTGGCTGAATATAACATCCTAGCACTGAAACTTGCGTATGTATTGATATTCATTGCATAGAATATTTATTTTTCAAAATGTTTATTTCTATCCTGTTCTTGATCTCATTGGAACACTGCCAATTTGATGTTAAAATGGTCCCAAGATACTTGACTTTATCCATTTAATTTAATTTTGCATCATTGATAGTAAAACTTCATTTTGGTGGTGTGTAGGCCTATTTCTTTGAAAATACCATTACTTCTGTTTTCTTTTTGTTTAGACTGAGGCGTTTGTTTTCACTTTTTTGTACTACTATCTCTAGCAGGGCTTGAAGTTCTTGTTCGATCCCTGCAATTAGAATTGTATTGTCAGCATATCTTAGAGATCAAGGGAATCAATAATTAAAAAATGTTGAGTTGATCAATAATATGTACTCACTGCAACAAAATTGAAATCCAACAACTGAAACTTGGAACAAATTAATGAAGCTTTGATAATCACTGGAAACTCACATAATAACGCACAAAAATAGATGTTTTGACCAAAAAACCTTGAGTTTATTTTTATATTCTAAATAGGATATGTTACCAACATTTTCTATCTATTATCTGTCCCCATTATGTGTTCAATGTTTCACATTTTCTGAGTAGCTGGAGTTTCAAATTACAATTCAAAGCAAGATGTTATTTTTGTTGCACTGTATACATATTTGTTCATTATATCATTGATGTTGTCTGCGTAACATTTTCTTGGTTTTTCTCTCTATCTGTATTCAAAACTTAAGGAACTCATATAACTTAGAAACATGCCCAGAATAAAGAATTAATTCCAACCTAGATGGTATAAAAATACAGTAGACTTAAAAATACTTCCAGGCAATTATGGTGGCAACTGAAAAACTGTTGAAATCCAACCCTGGCCCACATCCTGTCGTATTCCTGACAGATGCAAGGTCACTGCTTCGACAGTGAGTTTTATTCAGGAGACAGAATCACAGATATAGACATGTTTCAAGTGAACGAAAGAAGAAGCTAACACACAGATAATTCATTCCTGAACATCTTCAAATATGGAATATTTTGGGGGTCCATGGCAGTAAAAACTATTTAAAGGGGGTCCATGACAACAGAAAATTTAAGAACCACTGGCTTAGCTCATATTATTGCATCTACCTTTACACTGAGCAAACAGCTCACTTTACACTGAGGAAACAGCTCACATCACACTGAGCAAACAGCTCATTTTACACTGAGCACACAGCTCACTTCATGCTGAGCAAACAATGAAACTTGAAAGAACAATATTGAAAACTAACCATCAGAATGATTAGTCAAGAAAAATATATACAGAGAGTCTCAAGCGCAAACCCCAAATACCAGACACAAAGTAAATAATATTACAGTGGAATCCCTGTATAGCTTACTCTTTTATAACATACTTCCCTATTTAACAACAATTTTCAATAAAAATCCCAGTTATATTTATTCTATATTGTTTGTACTGTATATAGCAAATTTCTGTTATTACCGTTAAATTCCGAATATAAACCCATCCTATTGTAGGACGACAACCTAATTAACCCTTCCCAAAAGTGGAGAAAATGGAAGGTCCGACTATAGACCGACATCCCCAATGCCAGCAATAATGAACTTCATCATCATAAGAAAGAACCGACATGCTAAATGGAAATTAACACAAACTTTTGCAACTCTCAGAAAATGGCATTCCTTTCATTTGCTTCACTCACGTAACTTGAATGAATCAAGGAATGAAACCCCGGTGGCTACTGTATTCTGGAACAATATATCCGAAAATAATGAATACCCCGTAGGCTGACTTCCCTATCCATGACTATAGACGGTTTATGAGGTGGCGAGACTTTGGGGAACAAAGTTTTTCCTGAATGAATTGTCTGTGTTGGATGTCTGGGCCTTATGACGCGGAACAGCGCTAGTGAATAGTAATTACTATGTAACTATTATGTCACCGGCTTCTGACAGTGACGTTTAAGTGGGAAACGATGAAAGGCAAGACAGCGAGATCACGTTTGTTTTTATAAGATACAGAAGAGTTTGAACTTTGTTACTGGTTATGTTTACCATGTGGGGAGAATACGGTAATAAAATAAACATAACAGAGGATTGTGAAATTGATCTCATCTTCCACTAAATGTACAGTGGTTGGGGGAGGGAATCAATTACGGCGCAATTTTACTACAAAATGCCTAAGATGTGTTGTGATTTGGAACCTCGTTTCAAATCTTCTATAAAGAAAGATTGCATTTAGTCACTTATCTGAATGGCATCACATAATGTGAGGGAAACTTGGATTGGTTGAGCCGATTGAAATGGGTAGGGTCAGTAGTCCATCTGCGGCCTCAGTGGGCTGGACTAATTAACAGAATATAAGGCTGACTTAGCTAGCCAAGAATACTGCACAAGTAGTTTAGCTTCCAGTTCATACATTTTTATTGTCATTGTGATTTTATTCCTGTAAGTGTAAGCGGGGAAACAGGAAAGATGAATGGCCAGACAAAAACATGCCAGATCACGTTTGTTTTTAAAAGATACAGAAGAGTTTGAACTTTGTCTGACCTGTATGTTTACCGTAGTATGTAGAGTAAGACCTCTGTACAGAATTAATTAGGACTTCATTCTATGTTTCTGATTATTGTCTTGGTCAATATTTATATACTTGGAGTCCCATGTTAAAAATTGGCAAGACCGACCAGCAACATTCACGGAAATACTCAAAATCTGCCTTTGAGGTGTTGTTTTAAATTTTCTGTACACAGGTATTATAGCCTAGTAGACGGTCAGTAACTGTTGTAACATTTGCTTTACCGCAACAAGAAAGTGTGTGACAGTGTTTAGATTACTGGTAGTTAGTGTTTCCCTACACAAACAAGACTAGGCCTAAGCTACCAATCAGCTTAGGCTATGGTATTTCATTTGTTTTTTCCACAGACCATTACCGTATTTTGGTCAATAAATAACATCAGATACTGGTATACTTTTCTGACCAATTTCGATGATCAATTGAAACCTTTATGATAGAAATATATGTACTATAAACGGTAAAGAAAAACCGGCAATACCCATTGCTAAAAATAGCGTTTCCGGGAAATTATTCTAAAAAAATGGCGGGCGTGTCTGAAATAACGATATAGACCTAGTAAGTGAGTTTTTATCAAGAAATATCGGAGATTTTGAAGGAAATATTATAGGATATATATAAATTAATGTAATTAGAGGCTTAGCATTATGGTAAGTACGCTCTAGATTGCTGGTGAGCCCTAGTCATTTTATCCTGGCTTAATATATTGGGACATGTGACTGTATTTTTTTTAAAGTGTTTTTCTCCTTTTTTACTGTGATTTGGACGTAATTTTTTTAAAAATTTGATCTTACTCTCGAAAATAAGCAGAGGAGTATGAAGTCATCTCTGTTTTTTGTCCAAAAATTCTCGTGTTATACACGGAATTTAACGGTACATGTATATTTTGTCTGTTCATACCAAGTTGTTATAATGGAATTCCACTGTACAAAAATCATGCTCTTTCAGAGATGAAAATATAAAACAAATAACATCATACGTAAAGACTATCACCTTCTACGTGTGTACTTATGTTTAGGAGCTACAAGCATTAGAGTGTCACGTATTAATGTTCTCTTCACTTCTTCATCCTTTGTTGAAATGGTATATTCTACACAACCTTCCGGTGTTTCATGTTCTTCTGTGATGCTAAGACTTGGGTTTGCATTGACTTCTAGAAGCATTGGTTGAAGGTCTTTCATGAGAATGATATCAAATCCAAGAACCTGTAAGAAATATTACATTATTGGAAGTTAAAATAAAGATATAAGGCAATAACTACAGAAAAAAACTAATTACACCGGTGAAGAGAAATTCAGCTGACGGGATGTGAACCAGTACCACTCGGCACCCACTCATCTTCCAACTTGAGTACTCATGTCACTTCTGAAGCAACCTTGTTTATTTATGTTTGTGTGTTATTTATGTTTTCAAGTAGACCTAATTTGGTCATTGTAGTATTGACGCCTTCTGGCACTTAATAATGTTAAATATTTGTGTTTCTCGGGGGAGTTTTCATATCTTTGCAGTGTGTGTGTGTTGTTATTATCTATGTGTCAACCAACTGGTCCATTTTTTAGGGATGTGGTCTGACAGAAGACTGACAACTAAAGTTGAGAGGTGAGTGGGTGCCATCAAAATGGACCTGGTTCAAATCCTGTTTGCTGCATGATTTTTATTTATTAATAAATTCTCAATGTTACTATGTTGTATTAAACTGATGAAGCTTGAAACATGATAAAGTTATGCTAATCACTGGTAACATTTACAAATCAAAGTTTTGTCCAAAAGGCCTTCATCATGAACACATTCACACCATAAATATAATGAGTAGGAACTGCCCATGTTCACATAACCATATTTAGAAAAGGAGCTAATTAAATATTCATAAGGTGTACCGATTGCTAATTTAAAAGAAAAATTAGTGACTATGGTGTCACCCCATGGGACAGTGAAGAAAAGTCACTGCACAATAGTGATAGTTCTACCTGAAAACATGTAGGTCCTGGTTTCCCAGCTGGGATTGCTGCCTGGTATTCCACTTTCAGCTCACCAGCGACTGCAATCAGGGTTTTCGTGACCAGTTGCTCAATCTGTGTCCAGACTTTTTTTACATCATGACCTAGTTTATTCATCTTCTTGAAAACTGCAGACATTTTTCTTTTGCTGCCTTCATCATCCTACAATTGAACAATTTTGATAATGTACAGCAACATATATAATCATAATAATGTTGGAAGAATGGACAGACAGCTTGAGACAAGAATTCAAAAAGCCAACTAAGTAAATTTGAACTTACAACAATTTTTAAACACACATGTATATCTATGAAAACCAAAAGGCAAATCATAAATTCAATATTCATCTCAACATTGTGTTATCAATGTCAGACATGGACACTAACTAAAGAACAAGAGAGAAAGCTTACTACATGTGACATGAGATGTCTAAGAAAAGCAAGAAACATAACAAGAAAAGATCATGTGAGAAATGAAGAGATTACAAGAACTGTTGGAACAACATCTGTGGTCAAATATATTGAAAAACAGAGACTGAATTCCAACGGCCACCTAATGAAAATGAACCCTTATGGGCCAGTGTCACGAGCATACAACATTAATGGAAACGGCAAGATTCAGAGAAAGACCAAGAAGAAGGTGGATTGAAAGAGTTACCAACATTCTGACATAACACAGTATTACTGCATATCAAACAACCAAACATGCCATAGCCTTAAAAACTTATCGTAATTCAATCCTGCTAGGCCTCACAGAGAAAACAGAGAAAAGACAACAGATAACAACATTCTGAAAGAATGTTGAAGATCTCTGTAAAACTTCTTTAAGCCGACTTTATCTGGCATGTAGATCCTACATATAGGCTTATATTTCTGCAGAAGACAGATGTTTCTTGATTAGAAACTAGCATCACAGCATGTGGCACACTCCCATAAGTGCTCCGCCCTCCATTCCAGCAGCCATCCCAGTGTATGAAGACTCAGTGTTCCAGTCAGGTGTTGATTGTGTGATCTTCTGAACTTTCCCAAAAAATACTTTTCCTCCCCTCCCCTCTAGACACATCCATTTCTGACATTCTCTGTATGTCTACATTTTCAGCCTCATTGACATCATCTTCACCTTGAAATGAATTTATTACTGCATAGAACGGATGAGTTGGACTATTAGCGCAAATAAAATGACAACACAACACATTTTCCATTCTCTGGACTACATCCAGCTGGAAGTCGAGTAGAAACATTGTCCTGCTACAAGCGATAACCAGCAGCAGTTTGAGAATGAATGC
This sequence comes from Meghimatium bilineatum, assembly GCA_034231615.1. Taxonomy (NCBI): domain Eukaryota; kingdom Metazoa; phylum Mollusca; class Gastropoda; order Stylommatophora; family Philomycidae; genus Meghimatium; species Meghimatium bilineatum. The sequence goes on from CM067307.1 coordinate 5,523,087, forward strand.
TGAAGAAGAAGGCCTATACTTAATTTACTTTAATCAATGGTGCATTAAACCATCTTTATCATCTCCTGTAGTTCTGCTTGATTCAAAGCATATAAGCATTGCCTTTCTGGTGGAGCTAGTAAATACAGCTGAGATAGGGAAGTGGTTTAATGACAATGGGCAAGGAAACTTCTCTCGTTAAAACCTGACCGGCAATCATGTCTGAAACATAGTTTTTATGAGTCTTGGCCCTGGCCATGCAAGCAATCACATAGCTGTCAACATATTTTTTTTATAAATTCATATTTGTTTACAATTGATAAGCGTATTTTTTTTTTTTAAATGTACGTATTTAGTACTAAAAGTCCTATTTCTTGCCTTTTTTTGGGGTCAATTTTTGTGTGTGTGGCCCATCAATACGTTCACTACGTGTGTAATATAAGAAAAACATCTGCATTAGTAATAATTACTGAAATTTAACAAGAAATTACCTTTTTTTATAGTAAATAAATTTTGGGGTCAGAAATCCGTACTAATAAAGAAAATCTATAATCATTTGATGGACTTCTAGTTTATTTGAAATTTAACACTGGCGTCTTTCTCCTTCTAGTTTATTTGAAATTTAACACTGGCGTCTTTCTCCTTCTAGTTTATTTGAAATTTAACACTGGCGTCTTTCTCCTTCTAGTTTATTTGAAATTTAACACTGGTGTCTTTCTCCTTCTAGTTTATTTGAAATTTAACACTGGCGTCTTTCTCCTTCTAGTTTATTTGAAATTTAACACTGGCGTCTTTCTCCTTCTAGTTTATTTGAAATTTAACACTGGCGTCTTTCTCCTTCTAGTTTATTTGAAATTTAACACTGGTGTCTTTCTCCTTCTAGTTTATTTGAAATTTAACACTGGTGTCTTTCTCCTTCTAATGCTGGTCCTCCTTCTTCTTCTTGTTTGCAGTTTAACATGTCTACACAGTTTTTCTTACTCTGAATACAAAACCAGGTTTTCTTGATAGATGTTGCTGTATATGAAAGCTCCTCAAGGCTCCAATACAACTTTCTGTGGATGTCTGTTTCTGTGGGCCAGTGCTCCTACCTTAACTAGTTTAGTGTAATGCAGTCTTGCAGGATATGTTCCACAGTCTGTGCTGTCCATCCACATGGACAGAGAGGTGATGGAACCAGTCTTAGTCTATTTAAGTGGCTGTTTAGTCTGTTTTGTTCTGTCCTGATGCGGAAGATGCTAACCTGCTCAACTCAGTCGAGACAGTGATAGTTATCTTTATTTTGGTAGAATTTCTTAATATATTTAATGAGGGTCTCCTTTTTTTTTGGTAGGTGATTTGTTAGTCTTTTTTGTTCCTGTGTTGTTCCATTGTTTGATATCATATCTGCCTCTTCATTTCCTGGGATTCCACAGTAGGATGGTAAACACTGGATTGTTTTCTGACCATCTGCAAAGACGCAACATGTCATCATCATCATCATCATCATCATCATCATCATCATCACCACCATTATCATCAAAATCATTATCTCACCATCATCATTTACCCATCACGTTAGTTGCACTGTACACATACATTTATGTTAATGACTCCACTCGTATATGAACCTATACTATTTCATTTACGTACACTTAGGCCTGCATATGATTTTAAAGATTATGTTCACATAACTGTTCCGTACTTTTGTAGTGATAATCCTTCTAAATTGATGCATGTGCCTTTTCCCATGATTTTCACTGGTCATTTTGTGTCTACAGCCAATGAAAATCACTAGAAAAGTTGAATGCATCACTTTAGAAAGATGATTCCCAGATGAATCAGCAGGTCTTATAAGTGTCAATGGTCACTGAGTAACTCCTAAAAGTCAAATATCTGTAACAAAACAGTCCTAATGTTCCTAAAATAAACCAACATGTCAATACCTCCCTCTCTCATCATTAAAAGTAACCCAAAACACAGGTCAGAGAACAAAACAATACATACCTCTCCCTTCCCATCACTAAGGTTGAAAAGGTGTAGACGATTTCACTAAAAACTTCAATGATGGTCAAATATGTCTAAACAATACCTTCCCATACCCACAGAAAACTACTACACCATTTTCTGGTTCATGAAATAATCACACAATGATTACTTCATGTGAAACATTGTATAAGGGACATAACAATAATAATTGCAAGGGACATAATATTAATAATTGCAAGGGACATAACTTACAGTAATAATTGCAAGGGACATAACTTACAGTAATAATTGCCCATTATTGTATATAACGAAACTCAATTATTATATACATATCCTGTCATTACTGACCAATTCATTATAATGGAACTCCACTGTAACAATGCATTCAGAACAAGGCAAGCTGCAGAGAAGTTGCCAGATCAGTAGAGTTGTGTTCTATCTGTCCACTTATCAGTGCACCAACTTAGACCAGCTGCCAACCAAGGTTAAGGTACTGGTCTGCCCTGCGACCATTTAGTTTTAGATAGCATTTCATCCTAGGACAAGGCCTTTATCCTCCTACATCTGCTCCTCTGACAAAAGCTGTTAGCACAATCATGTGGTTCACCAGGATAGGTAATTACCGCCCGACTTATAGCATTCACAGAAACAGTTTGCAGGTCACAATCTACAGTCATATCTAAAAAAAAACCTGACTTTAGACATATCCTGGTTTATAACTAATATATCCCCTACCGGGGCCAACTCCCTGAAGTGGAGATGGACTTAGTCTAGCCAACAGAGGCTGGTAACTAAGATTGGTATCTTAGGCTGCAATCCCTTATATCGAGCTGGACCACAGTACTGCCCAAGCAATTCAGGTGCTGAAATTGGAGATTCCAGGCAGAGAGGCACACCAGCAACCATGGTATCATGCAATGCAATCCACCTATTATGCTGTGAACAAGAAGAAGAACTAATATATTTAAACATTTTAAAGCAGAATTGCCTTGACCTAGTGTAAATACAAACAGCTGACATCAATATTTACAAACAGCTGACATCAATATTTACAAAAAGCTGACATCACTATTTACAAACAGCTGACATCAATATTTACAAACAGCTGACATCAATATTTACAAACAGCATACCTTCTCTGAAATCTTGAAATCGTTACTTTTCTTATTAAGTGAGTAGTTGGTTAAATGCATGAATGTCTCATGCATGTTTTTATTATTTGGTTGTTCGTATGGGATGGTGGAAAAACGAGCTAGACCTTCTTTGCATATATAGATCTCCAGTGGGTCTATAGACTTGACTACAACATATATTCTAAGATCAAACTTGTATCTGCAAAGAAAAGAGATTAGTGTTGTTATTGTGGTTTACCAATAAATTGAAAATATTTGGATCATCTTGCATGAAGGGGAAAGATAAAGAATAATATAAAGACAAGAGGAGAAAGTGATAGCAGTTAGTTCAAGTGTTGCACATCTACGAAGATGAATAACAGCACACGATGGAACAAGTGGACCTGTGATTCCTTGTGGATTGGATTCGTCTTGTGGGCCACATCTATCATCGCCATGGATCATAGATTATATTTCTAATAGCACAATGATAATACTATTGTCTGGAAAGGTCCCTACTGTTTATATAGGCCTAGATCTATACATAATTTAAACAAGACTTATATAGGGTAGGTGGGGACAAAGATCCACACTTTTTACATTTGAGTGTATTCTGACACATTTCTAGACTTAACTACAGGACAACAAACTGTCATCAGTGTATAGTTTATTTATTCATCTTACATTAGTTAGGGTATTGAAAAAATATGTTTTACATGTAGACAATACAATGAGAGTTTATGAATTTATGTAAATGCAGATCTTTGCCCCATTTTATGACGCAAAGATCCACAGACAAAAAGGTGATATAAATCATTATAAAATTGAGGGAAATCGTCACCGCAACAGGTCCAGCAAACCAGAAGTGTGTAAATGTGTGCTCAGAATAGACATGTAGCCTATAATTTAATAAACTTTAATCTGAAGAAAAAATCAACAACGTTAGCACAAAAATAGTTAGTAAATTCCATTTTAAAGCTAATTATGTTTTTGTAAGATCATTATAACCAAATATAGTATGTATATGATGCTCTCCTAGCTATGGATCGGCATCAGCAACTTCATCATGACATCAACATTTTCTTCAAACTGTTTGAATGCAGACCTTTCCTTCAATAGCGTGCAGATCTTTACCTAAAATCATTGTTATAAGCCATCACAAATTCTGATGTAAAAATAAAATAGCCTCACAAGATAACGAGCTTAAGAACTTAACAACACTACATATATTTCAGTTTAAACTATTGTTTAAAATCACGATATTAACATAACAGCAGGCAGAGTGTGAGTAGTTGAACAAAAAATAGAACAAACACAGTGAAAAATATTTTTCCTCATTGTTGAAAATTGACTCTTCCTTGACCTATCAAACTTCATTCTGTCAAAGACTGGAATGTTGGCATCTGAAGTAGTCATGTGTGGTTTCTGAAAAATCCGTTGAATAGAAATAAACCTCCTCAGGATCTTTGCCCCTCGCTGATCTTTGCCCCCACATACCCTACCCCTAGACCTATAGGCCTACATAATTGCAATAAGACTTACTATTTATATGGCTCAGAAACATTGGGCATAAAAATATAAAGAAAAACTTCCAGTGTTCAATAACAGAATAGGGCCTACTAATTAAAATATTGGTTATTCTATAGGATGAACATTCAAATATATGGGGAATTAGAGACAACAAAGAAATTCATGACTTGTATGTTATTTGTCTATCACATGATGATGATGACGATTTGTTACATTCACTGTATGAATAAAATTCAGTTAGAAGTATGACCCTGTCTATGAGTTTGTAGGTGGATGATAAGCTGTATCGTGGCTCCAAAGATCTTTGAATAGTTTGGAATGATCACTTTTGATGGTGTTTGATCTGCTATTAACCTTCTAGCTAGTCTCCACTGCTGAGCTGCTACATTCATCCTTTTTTCACATATTGTTGTGTATTTTTTCAATTGCAGAACACCACGTAGCGTGTTTCGTGCAGCAACTTTCCAAGGGTCATGGTTTATATCAAAGTTTCCATTGATATCTTTTCTGAGTCCTTGTAATGCTTCTTTTGTCCACCCAGAGATCACATGCCCTTGATTCTCTTGATTATTGATTAGGCTGGCCTCATGGCATGTGGGACATTCCCATAAGTGCTCCGCCCTTTGTTCCAGCAGCCATTCGACTCAATGTTATTTCGAGTCTAATGTTGCAGAAATAGACGTCAACATCAGGGCACAACTCTGGCCCTTGCGACAGGTTTCTTTGTTGTTCGGCCCACCCACGCCGTGCCCGTAACTAGTTCAAGCACAACGTCGGCCTGTCGGAACAACATGGTAACTGTTATCGAAGGTTACGACTATGGAATTGTATAGATGACGTGCCATGAAGCTTCTATAAGAAGATAACCTCAATATAACGGCATGTCATCTACTAAAGTTTTCTGTTGCATGGTTGGTTTGTCTAGTGAGCCATTGGTGAGACCCACAGACGCAACCACATGCCCTTCTTCATCTCACCATAGAGGAGTACTCCAGTAAGCCTATTTGTGGTAGATGGTGACATATACATACTACATGAACTATCCATTGTCTTTCTATCTGCATCAGAACAGCCAATGCTAGAGATACAAGCTCTTTCAAAGGACAGTGCTGTCATCATCACTTTGTAGTGTATTCATATCAGCCATAATTTACTTATCGCTAGCTCCATCTTTTCACATCTCTGTGCTATTCATTATAGCATTTCCCACAATACATCAAATCTTACATTGCCTCTGATGCCCGCATGACCTGGACAGCATATCCATGTGACACTTTGCCTTTAGGATATAGTGCTTCTATTTTCTAAGTAGTGTAAATTCATTTGCATTAAAAGGAAATTCAATTCATTGTACTAAACTGTCCCCATATGTGCTATGACAAACTCAGTAGTAACACTTCTCACAGAGAGTAACAAACAAGAGAGAGAGACCATGCAACTGTGTAGATCAATGCAATGTTACACAGAAGAGACCATGTAACTATAGATCAATGTTGCAAACACACAAAAAAAAGCACAACACTAACTTATCAATCAGAAAAACATTGCTGAGGTATTCTTGCACAACATGACTTCTGTTGTTGTAGTTGCTGTAACTAAGGGGATCCTCTAGCAAGTAGATCCCCTGACCCTGGGATCCTTCGCTAGGTTTCACTATGTACATTGGTTTTCTTGTGGACTTCTTTGCACTGGCTGATCTGACCTGAAACAGGATATGGTGTGTGGGTTTCAATGTCTTAGTGCTTGATATTTTCTGATTAGTGTTTGATGATATTTTCTTTTTAGTGTTTGATGATATTTTCTGTTTGGTGTTTGATGATATTTTCTGTTTAGTGTTTGATGATATTTGCTGTTTAGTGTGTGATGAAATTTGCTGTTTAGTGTTTGATGATATTTGCTGTTTAATCTTTGATGATATTTAATAAATTTATTGTTTTGTGTTTAATATTTACTGATTAGTTTCTCAGTATGATCATAGATCATGGATGGCAGAGGCTGAAGACACACTGCGAATAGTATGTGAATTGGAAGAAATAGGAAAGGGCAGTGAATGGGTGGAGGTAGACACTGAGAAGAAATCACTGACTAAAGTAATAATACAACTAGATAAAGCGTATCGAAAATGGACGGCAGTCAGGGCTCAGGATACAGTACAAGAACTCGCCCAACTACACTCGAAACCACAAGACATAATTATATACACAGATGGATCTGTTAGCAGAAACACAAATAAAAGCGGTTGGGGTTTTGTTGCCTACAGAAATGGCGTGAAGTTGGTTGAGAAATCTTACAGCATATTCTACTGTCACATCGAGCATGAGGATGGAGATAGAGGGAGTTACAGCAGCTCTTAATTGGTTGATAACTGATACATCAACACACGCTGTAATACTCATAGACTCTCAAAGCATGTTGCGCAAGATAGAAAAGTTCATGCTAAGAAAAGAATGGTGGGACTTATTGAACAACTCAGTTGTCCAATGCATTACATGGATATTCTGCCCTGGTCATGCTGGGGTCAGAGGAAACGAGAGAGCCGACTTACTGGCAGGCAATGCGGCGATAGACGGCACATTGCTGAGAAGAGATAAAGCAGATTTAATAAAGGCAGTAATAAATTCATTTCGAGATGCAGATAATGTCAATGAGGTTGAGAAAGTACACATACAGAGAATGTTAGAAATGGGAGTATTCAGAGGTGAGGGGAGGAAAAGTAAATTTTTTGGAAAGTCCAGAAGATCACACAATTAACACCTGACCGGAACTATGAGTCTACATACACTGGGATGGCTGCTGGAGTGGAGGGCTGAGCACTTATGGGAATGTCCCGTGTGCTGTGAAGCCAGTTTCTAATCAAGAATCAAGTCTCAGTATGAGTGCTGACTTCGATGATGGACATTTTGCCGTACAGAGGTATAATAATGATTATGAAAGTAATTTCTTTAGCAACCCCTGTAACTACCCATTTGTAGACACTGTTCTTATATCAACGAAACAGTGGAACACCTCCTTTTTGACTGCCCTTACTTTTCAACTGTCTGGGAAATGTTTTTTACATACACCATTAAAATCACTAATTTAATGTATGGGTCACTAAGTCAACTTCAGAAGACCTGCACATTTTTAAGAATGACATTGAGCTGCCAAAAGTAGAACTAATCTGCAGCATTTTGAGGACAATAACAAGAACTACAATCCATTTAGTTGTGAGTAGGAGACCCATCACAACCCATAGAGGTTCTGGTAAAAGCACAGGTACTCTTCAATTGAGCAACTGAAGCAACATCTGAAATTATATAACATTTGTTGTCTCAAAGGCATGGTGTTGTTTTAAGGAGGTTTATGGAAGCATGTTTAGTCCCTGAAGGAAGACTTCAAATGCAGCAGTATCCCAGGATTATCACATCCTGGCAGGAGTATAGCATACACTTCTAAGCCAACTAGTTCATAACTCTTCTGTCAGAATGCTTGACAAATTTGCAGTGATGGTACACCAAGAACACCCTCAGAATGCTTGACCAATCTGCAGTGATGGTACACCTAGCACACCCTGTCATCTAGGAGTCTGCCACAAATGGAAAAAATATGCAGTGTCTACTAGTCTGCATCGTTTCATCATCCATGAGGACCATTCAACAGAAATAAGAAGGTGAAACAAGACAGGCAGTAACAATGATCATTTTGTGACAGGTTTTCAGCCTAGCCACCAACTTTGTCAACTGCTTTGATATGCCTATCAGCCTATCCCCCAACTTTGTCACCTACTTTGATATGTCTGAAAAGAGGACAGTGCTCCTATTCTTTTCACCCTGAACTAGAAGCCAAGTCACCAGTCGCCACATGGGCAGCGAAAAGACTATAATAATATTATGATGATTGCGATGGTAATGATCATTATGTTAATTGTAATGATGGTGAAATCTGTGGTGATAATGATATTAATGACAATGTTTGTGAAGATGATGATATTAATGACACTATTTGTGAAAATATTATATTAATGACACTGTTTGTGAAAATAACAATATTAACAACACTGAGAAGATGATGATATTAACTCAATCTGCCTGTAAAACCAATATAGCGTTGCAGATAGAGCCCCAAATTCGGACGTATTCACAATGTATCGGTATTGCAGATATGCTATCTAAATTTGCTTCATTTGGATTGTAAATGAATTAGCATTAACTTATTTAGTTTAATTTTTATACTTTAAAACTGTTTAAACTTTAGAAATCTGGCTAACGAAAGTAAACCTTCATGGTACTTGTGATTAGACACTTCTGACACATTTATTTCAAATTATAATTCGAACAAGGTAAGTTTGACTTTTATGAAATTAGCAAAATGGCTTCATCTTCCACTAGTAAGAGAGTTCAAACATTTAGCAAACATTAGGCTTTATTATTCTTTGAGTTTTATAATTGGAGAAGTTATTTAAAGTGATTTGTCAGTAAACACCAGTGTTTTCGATTTTGACAGTGGAGATTACCGACTTGTTGAAAATTAATGACAATGTTTGTGAAGATGCTGATATTAACTCTTCGAGGACAGAATTATTCCAGGAGTTTGGACATAATTAATTTTAGGTGAAATATTTGGACCACAATATGATGTACAGCCTTGAAAATCACTATATAGAACTAAGACAGTGAGATCTGAGTATTATACATCTAAATATAGTACTCCTGGTGCAAGAAGGTCACTGTAATAAGATCATGCAAGAGATAGAAAGACAAATAACAATTATTCATTTAACTTTAAAAACATACCTCAAAAACAAACTCATTAAAGTGGTAAGGCAGAAGCCATGTTCTAGGGAAGAAATCATAATCATTTGGAAATAGTGTCTTCATGAACTCCAGCCATCTAAATGTGTTCACTTTTCTGAACACTTCCAGGGATCCTGGGATAGAAGATTAATAAAAAGTTAACCTCTTGTTAGCAGAGATTCCAAAGCTGTAAACAAACATTAATTTGGAATGTATAGTGTAAATATCACTATCAGTCTTGTTTATTACTTTTTCTTCTTTCATTAGCTGCTAATTTATTCCTATTTAGACCCTGACTTCATCAAAACCATTGCTTCTCAACCTTTTTTTGCATGACTCTTTTGGGTACAATTACTCTTCTGTTGCCCCCTTGTGCCTAAAAAAAGTTGTTGGCTTTCTTTAAAGATTGCCATGAGTGCCTCAAACCAACAAACCCAGGTTTCAAATTCATATGTGGTTTGAAATAAAAATTATTTCCGTGGTTCAAACAGCCACCAGGAAGTCCAGGAACATCAAGGCATGGTGCCTTCACAACAGAGCAAGTGCAGATATGCGACGCTAGTTTGTCATAACTAATGAGCAAGTGAAGATAAGCGACGCTAGTTTGTCATTTTCTGGTCAACAACTGACTAGGCAGCTGAGCACTTATGAGAAAAGGTGTGCTGCGGTGCTGGTTCATAAATCACGTTAACTATAACTATTTACTATACCTTCACCTAAAGATCACAAAGGTTTTTTAAGGTTCAGCAATATATGTTGCTTTTGTTGTATTGTTGTTGTAAACCATTGTAACACATATCATAACAATTTAACACATATCATAACAATTTAACACATATCATAACAATTTAACACATATCATAACAATTTAACACATATCATAACAATTTAACACATATCATAACAATTTAACACATATCATAACAATTTAACACATATCATTACAATTTAACACATATTATAACATTGTAAGGTGTTATAATAGCAAAGCATACCCCTTATATTTCATTACTATAGCGGGATGTGAACGAAATAAGATTCAATGCACATGTTCATTGGTAGTGTATGATGGTTTGCGTATTGTTTTTATTTCATTGCACTGTCTAAGAAATTAGGCCACTTACGCCACTGGCAGAATGTTAGTATGCAGGATACTGTTATATTTTAGAACCCTGGGAAAGGGTGGGGAGGGGGAGGTTTAGGTATAGTATTTACAATAAATCTAACACTAGTACATGTCTAACCCCTTCGTGGTTAGAGAGAGAGAGACAAACAAGATAAAAAAGTTTATGGGCGCAAAATTCTTAAAAACTGTGAACAGGAAGTAGTAGGGTGTATGCTCTGTGATAACTGTTTCCTTTGTAACATATAACATTGTAGCACATAGTATAACATTGTAGCACATATTATAACATTGTAGCACATAGTATAACATTGTAGCACATATTATAACATTGTAACACATATTATAACATTGTAACACATATAACAACAGCAATATAGGCCTGTATCTTATTATTAATAATTCAAATAATTACCTGTCTGTGTTCCTCTGCACAATGGGTTTGAACCCCCCCCCCACCCATATTTCAAAATGCTCATCCCTCTGTACCCTGACAAGGCTCTGTTGCTCCCAGGGGAGTCATAGGCCTATGACCCATGTAAAAAACCATTAGTCTAAACACTCATAAATCAAGGGACTATTGTCTGTACAACAATGTGCTGATGTGTAGTTACATTATTAACAAACCTGGAAACTTGTTAACTTGTCCTGAGTATACTTCTGGTTGGTCAAAGAAACTGACGGCATGCCATGTAATATCACAGTTGTGGTCACGTCGCTGAAAAGGGAACTAATCGATGGGAGTTGGTTTGGAAAAAAAAGTACAACTGTTATTGAACACAAAGATAACAAACAATAATTGCAGATTATCCTGTATAGCTGCTTATAGTAAATAAGTAAATTAAGTAAATAAGTTTTACAAACACCTACCACTACTAATAAAAAGATGATCAAATCAATAATAATAAAATGAATAAGGATACAAACGGTTGACATTTTGATAAAAAATATTTGTCAAAAACGAACGTAATTTAATAAGAATGAGGACACGCAGATCAGACCCCAGGTGAAACCACCAGTCCCTAGCAAGACAATTCAGGCCATTGGGCCACAATATATGCCTGATATAACCACAGGAAAACCATTCCATGGTTGAAAGGTGCGTGTCTGACTCTAGACAGACAAGCCCACCAGATAACTAACTACCGGTAACTAATAACTAAATGTAATAAGAAGAACAAATAAAGAAGAAATATCAATTTTAAACATCTTTTAAAAAAATAAATAAAAGTTAGAGTAGCAGCCTCGTTCAGATGAAAATCTTTGATCGAAACAGCAACTTATTTTCATTCATATTGATTTTATTATTGTTTTTGTCCTCCTTTTAGTAGTAGTGGTTTAGTAACACTTATTTGCCTATTCACTATTATCACTTTGGTATTTGTGTTGCTGCAGCCCATACCTCAGTGTTGGATTTTCTCTGACTTTTTGGTAATTAGGCCTATATATACATACATACAAAACTAACAGATACAATGGTTCCATTATCTGGAAAGAATGCTGTGTGATTCAGTAGTTTAAAAGCATATGTGAAGAGAGGAGAAGCAGAAAGAAGAGCCAAGGGTAGACCTAGAGTACACTGGATCGACAACATCAAAGACACATTACACGAATACCAAATAACGTTAACTGAAGCTGCCAAAAAGTGAGAACAAGAACATTGTATCTCCCTCGACACCCGTAAAGGGTAAAAGAGGAAGGAAAGAAGAAGAAGAAGATGCCTATATATTCAGTATTAGCTCATGTATACTAGTCTTTGGTCAAAGTTCAGCACCTGTATACTAGTCTTTGGTCAAAGTTCAGCACCTGTATAGTAGTCTTTGGTCAAAGTTCAGCACCTGTATACTAGTCTTTGGTCAAAGTTCAGCACCTGTATACTAGTCTTTGGTCAAAGTTCAGCACCTGTATACTAGTCTTTGGTCAAAGTTCAGCACCTGTATACTAGTCTTTGGTCAAAGTTCAACACCTGTATACTAGTCTTTGGTCAAAGTTCAGCACCTGTATACTAGTCTTTGGTCAAAGTTCAGCACCTGTATACTAGTCTTTGGTCAAAGTTCAGCACCTGTATACTAGTCTTTGGTCAAAGTTCAGCACCTGTATACTAGTCTTTGGTCAAAGTTCAGCACCTGTATACTAGTCTTTGGTCAAAGTTCAGCACCTGTATACTAGTCTTTGGTCAAAGTTCAACACCTGTATACTAGTCTTTGGTCAAAGTTCAGCACCTGTATACTAGTCTTTGGTCAAAGTTCAGCACCTGTATACTAGTCTTTGGTCAAAGTTCAACACCTGTATACTAGTCTTTGGTCAAAGTTCAACACCTGTATAGTAGTTATCATGCAATTTCTCAACATTATCAGAGCATGTATCATAGCACTGAGTTCAGAGTGACTGGATTTAGTGCAGCATTTGATGGTCTCTGTGCAAATGTCTGGATCCAATGTGGATTGCCTGGTAACAAAACTTAATATAGGCCTATACTGTGCAGTCATTATAGCCTATACTGTGAATTATGAATCCTTGACTGTATATCCTAGGCATGCTTAACTCTTTTCATCTGGGATGCCTGGAAAGCTTCATTGTGCGCACTGGCAGGATCACATCCCAGATGCAGAGTTTATAAAAAAAAACTACAATGGAAAGCATCTACACTTTGTTGACCAGGTCTCAACTTTGTTGGGCTGGTAACATTGTCCGTATGCCAAATGAACATCCTCCAAAAAGACTAATCTGCAGTGAACTGTGTGCAGGTAAGTGTTCAAGTGTAGGCCCCAAGCAACACTTCAAGTACTACTTGAATATACTAATAGTACTAACTGAATAATATCTATCACACACAACAGGATTGACTCAATCTCTTAAGGAACCATAGCTCTGGGTTGTCCAGTCTGGAACAGTCAGATCATCAGTCTTTGGCCAATTATTGGCTAGACAGCTAGGTACCCTTTAGCTCAACCACCTTTGGTCAATTATTGTCTAGACAGCTAGGTACCCTTTAGTTCAACAACCTTTGTTGTGATCTAGTCATGTACCCAAAGTGATATGGTATGTAACCAACATTGTCATCTTGGCACATGAAAAATACTTCTCTTAGTTTCACATACAGACACTGTAGATTTTTTTAAAATTTGTGCCATCAATAGGTAGATTTTGTGACTCAGCTTCTGCTTGAAATAATTTCACTGGTGCTGTTATAAATGATTTCTCTTCAAATATCGAACTTAAATATTAACCCAGGAACACCATGTACAATTTGGAGTGCAGCATATACTTCTGAGCCAACTAGTTCATTATTCTTCTGTCAGATCTATTGACACATTGGCTTTCACGAATCAAACATTTCCAGCAACCTAGGGGCCTGCACGAAAGGACATTGCTGAAATGCCCACTGGTCTGTATCTCTTCGTCACTCACGGCAACCATTTGTAATCGAAACAAAACATGCCGTGACAAATTGATTTTCCCCCAATTACTTCACTACAGGTTCAGCCTATCCTCCAACTTTCTTTAGATACCTCATACAACATGCCCGGAAAGAAGACAAAGGCAAGTTAATACATTAATTAATACTTTTGACCAGTGAATATATTCAAGCTCAAGACTGCTAGTACAGAGTAAGTACTAGAGTAGAGTGAAGTACTTTGTGCCAAGGTTAATGCTATTCATTCAGCTCCTACACAAGTAACACATTGTCATTGTTGCACAGTCTGCCAGGCAAATCTTTTCGCAAATCACAGTAAGTAGTACTGGTTAGGGTTAATAAGTTAAGTTAGTTTGTGTTGTCTTCGGCGGCTGTGGAAAATGGACTACCTCACCTAATAATAACTGGATATGTCAACTAAATGAAATGGGTACCGGTACTTAATATTTAATTAGCATTAGTTTATGAGGTGAGAAACAATATTTCTAATCTCGCGTGAACCTCCAGTGGAATAGAACTACTGGCGACTAAACAACACACTACTTACCTCTCTCCATCCTAAGTCTCGGATAGCCAATCGTAGAACATCAGAATTACTGCGGGCTTTGTTGGTATCTATGGTAACCACTTTGCTATGACCTTCCTGTAATCCTTGTTTATTTTGTTTTTTTTCCCGCCTCAATAAATGCATCCGGGTCAAATCTCCTCGACGTGCAATTATCTCCCGTCGTTGATCAGTCTGGTATGGTTCTAGTCTGCTGATGTCAATTCTCCTATTTTCTCTATCTCTTTGTTTTGAGCTCATTCTGTGTCTTTATACACACCCTTAGTCGTTTTCTGAAATACAATATCATAATATAATTGAAACAGTATTATATGACGTAGTTTATTAGCTTAATGAATTAACGGACATGAGAACTAGAAAGATACAAATGTGGCTAGGCCGTTACTTAATCACATAGAGAATCTGCTGAACTATGGGTAGTTAAGTTAGGCCTAAGTTTATCTATCTATCTATCTATCTATCTATCTATCTATCTATCTATCTATCTATCTATCTATCTATCTATCTATCTATCTATCTATCTATCTATCTATCTATCTATCTATCTATCTATCTATCTATCTATATATCTATCTATCTATATATCTATCTAATCTATCTCTCTCTCTCTCTCTCTGCCTGTCCGTCCATCCATCTATCTATCTATGTATACGCTGTGTCCCATGTTTGCCTTGCGGCGTCAGGGGTAGAAAAGTATTCTGGAGACGGCCCCCACCTTGTGTGCTGAGTATATTGTGGAATTTGTCGCTTCTTTTATTTCTCTTAGCGATATTCCTAGGATTCTGCGTAAGCATGTCATTTCAGCTGTCACAGGTTTACGTTTATCTTGTGGTGTTGCTGTCTTTTAGTTGTATGTTCATTTTCCCTGTTTCTTAATGTAGAATAGATGTCATCATCATCAGGTGCCATGCCGGCTGGCGTAGGCAATCATGGCTCTCCACAGCTCTCCGTCTACAGTATTAGCCTATGTATCAAGATCGTTGTTGTTTCCTTGTCGTGCCAGGTTGTCAAACTGTCTAATTTTTTCTCACGTTATCGCCCTCTGTCTCTGTTGCCTTTAATCTTTCCTGTTGTGACTAAGTTCTCCAAACCTGCCTGTCTAATTGTATATCGCATGTATAAGAATAGGTATAGCACTTTATAATTCTCATGTTTGGTGTGTCTCCAATTTGTTTGAATGTAGCAGTTTCATCGTGTCAAAAACATTTCAAAACTATCGCACAGGCAGACCCGTAGATAAGGGACCTTTATGTGTTCAAACCCCTACCCCCTTACCAAATCGGAACTTACGTTTTAGTAGGCCCTACTACGAACATGGCCAAAAGGCATGTGAAAAATTAAAAACGACCTTCCTTAGCGATTTTCTCCTAAATCAATCAATCAACACAGCAGTGAATCAATAAATCAGTTAACCGTGCAGTCAATCAATCGATCGAAAGATTTAGCGATCAATAGATTAAATCAGCAATCAACCAGTCAATAAGTCAAACAATTAATTGAGTTGTCAACCAGTCAATGAATCAATTAATCGATAAATCGATGAATTCATAATACAGTCAATTAATCCATCAATAAATTAACCAAACTATCGATCAACCAATCAGTCAATCAATTAATCAACATGTCAATCAATCGATCAAATGATTAATGAACCAATCAGTTAATGAACCAATCAGTTAATGAAACAATCAGTTAATGAACCAATCAGTTAATGAAACAATCAGTTAATGAAACAATCAGTTAATGAAACAATCAGTTAATGAAACAATCAGTTAATGAAACAATCAGTTAATGAAACAATCCGTTAATGAAACAATCAGTTAATAGACCAAGCTTGATTTACATTCGCTGCTAACTCATTATTCCTTCTGCAAATCCGTCAATCATTCAATCTATCAATCAATCAGTGAAATATGCAATCGAACGACCGGTCAATCTCATAATGTTACAAAACCATTATATCTCTTCAGAATATGCGTTCTACTTGCTGTTCTCGCGCAACGTCAATTATTTTGGCTGATCAGACATTTTCCATTATTTTCATTGGTTGACGAAATAAAGTAAACACAGAGAAACCAACGATCAGTTGCATCAGCCAACATGAGTGACACATCACCAAGAACATATATTCTGGATAAGGGCTTGTTAAAAACATATCTTTAACCTCAAAGGAATAAATAAAAATGTACTGTATGCAACAACTAGATGTAACAGGGATACACATACAGCTGGTGTATCAATAGACATCATCCACAACTAGATATAACAGGGATTAGTCCGGGAATAGTACTAGATTAGTCCGGGAAGTAAAGACTGCGAGGGAGAAGAGATGACTATCGCCCTCATATAGCAGAGCCACTGAAATGTTATATCTTGAACATCTCACACCCCTACGGCATTAATAAACGTTATGGGTTAACTTTACTTTATAACAGGAATACACATACATCTGGCGTATCAATAGACATCAGTCAATTCTGATACTAAATCGATTCTCGTGCTACTTTCTGCTGCCATTTTTATGTGAATTCTATTTTGAGAAACATTGTGAAATCTCCCAGAAAGTACAAACATGTAATACAGTTTTTATTGACTACGCATTGTACATTTAGCAACAGAGAAAATAAGTGCGACTTGTGTAAGGTGGTAGGGGCCGGGAGTAGCCTAGTCGATAGTGTGCTGGATTATATCGTGCCAGGTTCGAAACAAAATCCGATTTTTTAAAAAAAATTGTTCGGTTCTTGATTTTTCGCCTGAAACGGTCGTTCTTCTAGCCGACCCAGCTGTAAATGTGTACATGACGCATGAGTTAGGGAAACTTAATAGTTGCTGCGGCGTAGTACATGAAGCGTTATCTTCATCCCCGGCGGCAGGTTGCTGCCATAGGACCTGCCTTGAGCTTTCCTGGGGGGGGGGGCGGGATTACGTGCATTGCCTTGACCGTTAGGGGCCGGGGACACGTGACCTGCCTTGACCTTTAGGGGCGAGGACACGTCTTCCGAAAAAAGAGCACCGCTGGGAAATATTTCTGCTGGAAAAATTTGTGGGTCGCCAGTTGATACATTATTTTATCGAATGCTTCATATATTCTAATATTAGCTCTTGGTTCTGGCTATCCACAACCACAGCTTTTATTTTATTAGCTTATATTAGATAAGAAGCAATATGTTTTATCTAGTTTGCGTGAACCTCTTGTCAGTTACACATTTCATTTGCATTGTTTTTCACTGTTTTAAAAAAATATATATATTCTTGAGAAAGACCCAACGGTTCGAAACGTTGAAAATGTGTTTTATCATTTGCATTTTTTGTGTTTACACTCCATTGCTTCTTAGTGGATTGTCAGTTGTGTTCAAGTGAAACTTAAAAAAAAAAACCCTCTATTCTAGGTAAGTAAATTCACGTAAAAAGCGAGAGGTTTAAATTAACAATTATTGAGACTACCGGGAATTTCCAAACAAGGTCCGTTTTTACGGCACCGAATCGCCTTGCAACACGAGTTTTTCCATACTTGACTAACGGCATTTCTAAAATAACGATGCGATTTTGTCAAGACATTCAAACTGTGTACTCAAGTCACATAGAACGGACCAATCGAGACAAGGACTATTACAACAACGAACATTATACCGTACAAGTATGCAGTATCCTCATTAATACAAAACATATAATATCCGTATTCGTAATATAAAGACCAATAGGTCTTCTTGCTAATATAAATAACATAGAGACAGTACAATGTTGCTTCAAATAATAGCTAATACATGTACATTCAAGTAGGAAGCAAGTGGATTTTTATTGGTTACTTTGTGTATTTGATGTGTCGACAGCCAATGAAACTCACGGGAAAAGTCAAATAGTATCATTTTTCGATGAGTTCAAAAGAAGCGTATCCACTCGGGACTCGGTTGACGCACAATAAAACAAGACATGACTTTACACAGTAGAAGATCAATTGGCTATTGGGAAATCCAGCCTTCTAAAATGATTCATTTGACTACCACTGATGTAGTTATGATTAGATTAAGGAGAAGGGTTTTACCTCAGTTTGAAGACTTTTCTTGTGAAAATCGCTAAGGAAGGAAGGAGTTTTTCTAATTAATCTTTTGGTTGAGTTCCTGGTACTAAAAGTAATGTTCAGTTGTGCTAAGGAAGGGGTTTGAACATCCCAAACCCCCTCCCTTATCTACGGGTTTGGTGACTACTACCTTGATTTTCATTGCCTGTTAAGAAAAATATAATCATTGTGACCATCGCCCGTGTGTTGCCGGGGTCCGAAGGAGAGTAAAGAATAGCAACACTATTTACCTTCCACGCATGTCGTAAAAGGCGACTAAGGAGGTTATGGGATGGAGTTGGCTATCCCATTCCATATAGGGTCAGTGACCCAAGGCCATGCTGAAGTTGGATTTGCCAGGCCGAAAGGCGCAGATATCGCAGCAATGCTGTAAACTATAACACAACGCATTCTGTTCTCTGGACTACATCCTGCTAATCTGCAGGAGTTTGAGAACGAACGCAGAAGAAGAAGAAGAATTGTGACCAATAAAAGTGGCAATAATATTTAAATGAGTCATTAAGATGTCCCACTAGACAGTATGTATTTCTTGTAGATGGCCAAGATCGACTCCAGCTACAATGTAAAAGACTTCGCGAATATTAGTCGCCATAAATCGATAACTATTCCTTATAGTATTCATTGTTTTCTTATGTTGCATCTGAAATAATCCTATTTCTTGTTTGTAAGTTACTAGTGTGTAAGTTATATTTACCAAAATTTATAGGACCTATATCTTGTATGGTCCTTGTAGTGTTGATGTATAATGGTACGTACTAGTGTTAAATGTTTGTTGTCTTCGGTGTTTACATACTGGCGTATCGTGTGTTGCTGGTATCTGTGTGTATGTTGACCTGTCTATATTCATAGTGACTATTAAAAGCTGGTAGATTTGACTAAATCCGTATCCATCTTAGGAACATGGATTTGTTGAAATAGGAAAACGCATTGTCTCAGGTTACGATGCCATCGATGCCAACTGAAATGACCTGGTTCAAATCTCGTCTGTTGCCTTCTGATTTGTTCAATAACTTATCGATTAATTATTAATTTTAGGACTTGATAAACAAATATAGGCTAAAATAACCCCAAATAAATGAATTAACATTCATATTTACGTCATGAACTTTTCGACAAAAGATCTTTACAATGCATATTTATGTCGATCAAAAGGTAATGTTGATTATATAGGCCTATATATTTGTTCAAGGTAAAGCGGCATTCTAATCCATTATATTTGGCGTATATCTATTTGCAATATTATTCACAGATTTACATAAAATTATTTCGTTAAATCAAATGAAGAAGACATATATTTCTGAAGAAGGCCGCAGCTATATGTTTGCTGGTCGAAACGTCGACTCCGTGTATTTGTTTAACTAAAACTAAATTTCAATCCAGTTTTATTTTTTTTTAAATATTCATACATGTTTCTTCGTTTTCTTTTCACTAAAATGTAAGAACGTTACACGTATTTCACCCTGTCATATCTACAGGACAAAATTGGCCTTTAAACAAATACATAATCGATTATCTTAAATCATGATAGACATTTTATCGATTTTTAGATTGATGAATTACACATTTGAAGCATATCCTATTTAAGATGTAGCCATCAATCCATCATTTTCTGACTGTAGTAATGTTCTATACAGTATAAATACGGGCTGTGTTTGCCATTGATTTCTGAACGGTCCGGAATCACAATTGCCTGCAAGGAGTTTGAACTCTGCATCTTGGCAGTCACAAGCGTGTTCAGTACCACACAATATCAGAACCAGAATTAGAACAACTTAGCAAAATTTTAACCAAAAGGGGCAAGGTGACAGTACAGATCGGAGTATAAGAGGGTTTATCAATGTGACCTGTGTTATGATGATGTTCGTCCGTCGTAATCGACGATGACCAAAAACTCAACCATAATAATAATAACAATAAGTAATACACAATTAATAAAGTTAATAGTGCGTTTTTAAATGACTAACAAGTCCAATGTTCTTCTACAGAATTGACAACTGTAGAGGATGTCTATGGGACGTTGAGATGTTTTCTTCTTTTCTACGCGCCCGCCTCTGTCTTGCAGTATCTTGCCTGGTCTCTTCCGCCGCTAGTGCTTCCGTTCTAAGGCTGTAACGCCATACTGTTCTATCCTGAGCGAGGCTCTCCCAAGCGCCTACGTTAATTTTAAGATGTTTCAGTGATGACTTAGGCGTGTCTTTGAAGCGCTTTTTCTGCCCACCAGTTTTTCGAATTCCTGCCTTGAGTACGCCTGTGTTATACAAGCCGGAGTATTGACCTATTTCACGTCACTGGGTAAGGTCAACCGGACTATTGCTAAACATTGTAAATATGTGTTTGTTGTTCGTCCATCACAAGTGATAATGATGACCATTTCTTACATCCACTTTTGAAATTCAGTTAGAGTTATGTCCTTGATTATGAGTTCGTTTATGGCAAAAACCATGATAATCAGCAAAGTCACAGAGGAATAGATGATAAACATAAACATACATGAAGAGAAAATATAAGTAGAACATTATCAATATCTCGGACACCTAATCACAAATGATGGCAGATGTGAAACAGAAGTTAAAAGGAGAATAGGAATGGCTAAAAATACTTTTAATGAGATGAGGAAAATATTAACATCTAAACAAATTACAAACAATCTAAAAATGATAATTATAATATGCTACATCTGTTCTATATTAATGTGTGGCTCAGAAACATGGACAACAAACAAAGAATTAGAAGACAGTATTGATGCCTTTGATATGTGGATATATAGAAGAATAGGGAAAACATCATGGAAAGAGAAGAAAACAAACTATCAGGTTCTAACAATATTTTGTATGAAGAAAGAATTATTAAAGGAAATAAAGATCAAGGAAATAAAATATTTTGGACATATTAAAAAACATAAACCTTGTTGAAGACCTTACTTGAAGGTAAAGTCGACGGGAGGCGAGCAAGAGGTAGGCAGAGATAGCGAGCAAGAGGTAGGCAGAGATAGCAAGCAAGAGGTAGGCAGAGATACAAGTGAGAGAGTAGCATCACAAGATGGACTAGTTACAGCCTAGCAGAGTGCACCAACAAAACAAGAGACAGCGGATGTTGGAGATCTGTTGCAACCAACCTTCAGTGAGGTCTTTAATGAGTACTTGTAGCGCTTTTTCTGGCCACCTTTAGAACGTATATCCTACAGCAACTCACCATAGAGAAGTATCTGTGGTAAGCGATGATAAGGCACACGTACCAGATGACCCGTCCAACGGTTCTGTGTCTGCATCAGAATCGTATCAATGCTAATGATTTCATTCATTCATTTTCCTTTAGCGCTGAAATTAGCGCATAAGGCAGAGGTCAGATCTCTCCAATTCTGTCTGTCCAAAGCTATTCTGTGCAGTTCTTGAATAGTATGAATATTGGTTGTTGTACTTTCTCTAAGTATTGTTCTTCTGAGTGTTTCTTTTGATCTACCCTTGTCTCTTTTGCCTGTAGGTATCCATTAAAGAGATTGGTGGTGTATTCTGTTGGTGTCTGCGCGTAGGACATGCCTGATGTAGGACCAACGGCAGTTGGTCAACAACAAAATGCTAGTGATACCATAAGTAAAAATAAATGACCAATGAAAACAACAATAATCGGATGGAGTAGCTCGGTGATACTTCACACAGGCCTGTGTATAACGAAGGTCACGGTATTTAAGCCGAGAATTAACTAAATATCCCGAATGTTACGACACAGTATACAAGGTAATATATGATTCCACCTACACGAATAAACACCTGACCTTCAAGTTTTGAACCATTATAAATATAAGGCGTATTGGCTAATAGGCAATCAAGTATTTTAAGATGATTCGTTTCATTATTCCCCGGTTTTCATTGGCTGTCACACATAATATAATCTTTAGTAACCAATGAAAATCGTGTCATTATTAAGGTTTGATTTCCTGTTAGCCAATATGTCTTATATCGAAGAATGTCATATCTGAGCAGACGTGACAGTGATAAAGTTACATACTTCATATATTACCCGCTTATCAGGCCGGAAGTAGATATAAATACACTTAAAGTGCATTTTTTCCGTTATAGAGTTGAAGGGTTGAAGGGAGGTTTCAAGTAGCTTGTGTGGTAAGGACCGCATTCCCTTGTTGTCTCCAGATCATGATCGGGGTGGGTTTAGTGTCTCAGAATAATTAGTGCGATCTTCAACTCGAGACATCCGATTTCAGCATGGTTTCTGTGACATTTTGATCATCTATTTATTACACATCTTCTCAGTCCGTGGATTTCAACACATTGGAACCGCCTGACACATGGTCGCATTCATCAACCTGCCTGCTCCCAGAGCGTTTAAATAAGGTCCATAAATTACGACAACACAAGGGGGAGCCTTCTGAAAAAAATGTGACATCTTTTGGCATGTGGAAGGGTGTTGACCAATGTGGTCAATAATACTGTTTTTTCATAAACCAATTAAATAATGTGAATTTGAAACATATTAATCGCCCGTGTGTTACCGGGGCCCGAAAGGGGAGCAAAGAATAGCAACACTATTTACCTTCCACGCATGTCGTAAAAGTCGACTAAGGAGGTTATGGGATGGAGTTGGCTCTCCCATCCCATATAGGGTCAGTGATCCAAAACCATGTTGAAGTTGGATGTGTCAGTCCGAAAGGCGCAGATATCTCAGCAATGCTGTAAACCATGACACAACGCATTCCGTTCTCCGGACTACATCCTGCTAATCTGCAGGAGTTTGAGAACGAACGCAGAAGAAGAAGAAACATATCAATAAAAATAAAACAAAATTTTTATAGAATTATCGTACTGTTTCTGCTAATGTATTTTAGTTTAGGGTGGGGGAGGGGTACTTTTTAAAGACGTAGGCAGGATGAATTAGAAAAGTTCCCTGAGTTGTTGACAAGGTGACGGGGTCAAAATGTGATCAAATATTGACGTAATTTATGAAGGCCTATAAGAGCGTGACTTTTGAGAAACTCAATCACCAATGTACATCTTGACAATGAGTTACATATTCAATCATCGCAATAATTATACGATGAGTGGAAATTAGATTGAACTATAGTGCACTGAAAAATCTAATTTCAATGTCTTATCTTTTACATTTTTCGTCTATAACCTTGTGGTGAAGACTTAAAAACAAGTTTGAAGAATTAAAACAACACAAGGCGGTCGTGGTGGCTGGATTACCAGAACTATTTAGAGATTACGGAAGAGAACCGCTCAATCTATACTACACATACCAATGTGACGTCGATGTCATTACTGTTCGTTTTCTGTTATATGTTTTAATTTTTTTGTAATTATTGTCTTGATAAAGGCCTTTTTGGTCAAAACGTCGATTTGTGTGTGTGTGTGTTATTATGTGTGTCTTTAGTTATTAGCAAAACTTTATTACCCTATTCCTGGACCTACCCGTCTGCAATTGAAAAAACCTGAATTCACCACAAAATGTACAGTTTACTTAACCAAACGAAAAAGGTTTGAACCTTCGCTCTGTTGGATGGGACAACAACCTCAACTCGAAATCCTCCTTAGTAGTCTCTTATGACACGCTGCCGTTATGTTTTGATTCTCTTTCGTTCCTTGAAAACACACTGACAAATTCGTGAAATACTAAATAGACAAAGACGAAAGGAGACGACAGTCAGGTTTCCATTCAATCCTGATATCTTCATTCAGGCTCACGTTGAAGCATTTTTTTTCGTGCCTGGAGTGAACAGACAATCGCAGATACATACGCCAAATGTAATTGTGATGCCATGAACATATTTGAATGCGAATGAGAAAAACATATTAATAGAGTGCCTAATGATGCTTATGATGTGGTAATGACGTCGATGGTGTTGATGGTGGTGATAATGAGTGGAATGATGACAATTATGATGACGGCGATAATGGTTAGAATTATGTTGATGGTGATTATGATTATAATGATGATTATAAGGAAAGAGACCTGAGGAAGTAACATTTGTCACTCTCATTTCCTATACAAGACATTTCCTATACCTGACATCGGACATTTCCTATACCAGACATCGGACATTTCCTATACGAGACATTGGACATTTATTTTCAACTTCACATAATTGTTGCTCTGACATAGTGTTTCAATGATTTTCAAGAGTTTGTGAAAACCCCAGATGACTGATTTGCTCAATAGTGTTGCATGGTGAAATATCATGTGCTGATTAGTTTTCTATTCGCAGAGACACTTGATATTATCGAGTTGTTCAATGATAGTTTTTTTCCTTCATATTCATGCAGTATCTAACTTCATGCCGTAGTTCACAAACACTTGTAAACATGTTTTTGATATTTATTCACCACACTTCATTGCGATAAACAAGATCACTGTAATCAGAGTCAAGATCATTCAGCAGTTCGGTGATGTTCATAAATTTGCCAGAAATGGGTGGTGCGGGTGCCTGCAAAATCAGAAGTTGTTGACAAGGGGAGGAGGGTGTGACAAAAGTAACGTAAAGATATTTTCTACACCAATGAAAGTATTTCAATCTCTAACTTTTCACTATAATTGAAGAACAAAACATGTATTTGTGTCGTACTTCTGCACACAAACAATTAATATAAGGGGGGGGGGGGGAGGTTACTGAATTTCTGACAGTTAAAACTTTCCTAAATTATCCAAAATAATTGTCGACCTATTTAGGGGCAGCCCCTTAATGTTAATCCCTAAATTGGAGTCTGTTGAACTCTGATTTTGACAAATGTTAC
This sequence comes from Meghimatium bilineatum, assembly GCA_034231615.1. Classification (NCBI taxonomy): domain Eukaryota; kingdom Metazoa; phylum Mollusca; class Gastropoda; order Stylommatophora; family Philomycidae; genus Meghimatium; species Meghimatium bilineatum. Next base: position 5,548,375 of record CM067307.1, read on the forward strand.
GCATGCCACTATTATTGACATCACAGTGTTGCCACATATGTGCGTAAAAAACTGTTCATTATATAATGTTGTGGTATATACAATTAAATTATGTTTATAAAGCCTGGGATGAGTCTAAATTGATTAATAAGTAATTTGTGTGAGTCAAACACGTCTGAGTAAGTTTTTTTTTTAATTGATATAATTATTCTCTCAAAGAAGTCATCACTTCTGTCACAACCACCCTTGTCTTCCAGTGACATAATATCTTATCCTGTGTCATTGCTTCTGTCATAACCACCCTTGTCTTCCAGTGACATAATATCTTATCCTGTGTCATTGCTTCTGTCATAACCACCCTTGTCTTCCAGTGACATAATATCTTATCACCGTGTATTCACTTCTGTCACAACCACCCTTGTCTTCCAGTGACATAACATCTTATCCCGTGTTATCACTTCTGTCACAACCACCCTTGTCTTCCAGTGACATAATATCTTATCACCGTGTATTCACTTCTGTCACAACCACCCTTGTCTTCCAGTGACATAACATCTTATCCCGTGTCGTCACTTCTGTCACAACCACCCTTGTCTTCCAGTGAAATAATATCTTATCCCGTGTCAAACGTATCTATCAAAAACATTATTTTTGGCAGTATTTATTATGCCTATTGTCTGAGTTAAATCAGATGACTTCGCGGACTGGCCCAAATAACATGAGTGCTGTAACGACCCCCAGGCCGGCAGTCCCACTCCTTTAGTAATATTTAAATTAATGTGCCACATGCTGTCAGCAATTCTAATAGTGTTTACTTTGCGCTATTTATTGACATTGATCGATTACGTTGATATGAACTCTGAAATGGCAAACACCAAATTGTATATAAAGTTCTCTGGGGTATCAAATCTGAGAAGGTCGATCTAGAATCAAACAATAATGAAATGGAATTCAACCAACGATATCGATCGTAATTTGCTCACTATTTTTATCCATTAAAATTATCAGCTATAAAATTCTGCTTTAAATATTATATTTTGGACGTAGCAATCAACCTAGTATTTCTATAGTTTAAGTGGTTTCATATGTAATATTTATGTTGAGCAGTTTTCCCTTGTTTTATGAAATAGACTGTTAGACTTTCCAGTAGTTATTTAAAAAAATTATTTCGAGACTATCTCACGATTGTAAGATGTACTAATTAATTCTTAGCAACAATTACAAAAGAAATGATTAGAAAAGCGCAGATGTTATTCCATACTATATAGCAAGTATATTAGAAAGCGCAAACGTTATTCCATACTATCTAGCAAGTGTATTATTATATTATAGGCTAGTAAATTAACTTTTAACATCATAGAGACGTATGGGAAATGGTACACAACAAGCCATCAGAAAGCTTGTTACTACAGAAATAACTTGTGTACGTATAATTCTCTGAGTAACAATAAGAGACAGAATCAGACATGAAAACATCAGAAGATTAACAAACACAATGTTAATCCTGGATTACATCAGAAGACAACATATTAAGTGGTTTTCATATGCTTCACCATCGGATGGCGTCCCTCAAATAGCATTGCTATAGAGATACGATGGATATAAAGTGAGGGGAAGACCATGCAAAAGATGGATTACAGAAATAAAAGAATCAACGAAAACAAGCATACATGAAGGACACAAAAAAGCCTTCTCCAGAAAACTCCCTCTTCTTCCCATGATACTGCAGGGCATAAATGGGTATAAAGCGAAAAGAAGAAATAGAAGTATGGGCAATATAGCTTAATGTCCGATGTGTATTTGTCTCACCAAGTGCGATGTGAACATCATCTAATATTTTTTCTGAAACGCAGTCAATCTAGTAGCCGTTTGCTAAATAATCACGTTTCAGGTATTCTAGAAATCGGATTCTAAATTCACACAACTTGAAAATCATTGGAATAATTTGAGACTACAATGTCACACAGAACAGGGAAGGCTTTGCGAAAGAATAGGCTCAGATGGAAGAAGAGTCGTGCAAGATGGTTTGAAAAACATGAAGATAATAATTGCGAATGATTGACATTAAACGAAGAAAAAAAGATCTCGATGCAACTAAGTTTACTAACTCTAAAACGAGCACTAACTCTAGAGTACCAGACGAGCACCAACTCTAGAGTAACAGACGAGCACCAACTCTAGAGTAATAGAAGAGCGCTAACACGAGAGTAAGAGATGAACGCTAACCCAAGAGCAAGAGACATACGCTACCCAGAAATTAATATACAAACGCTAATAAGAAAGTAATAGACAAACGCAAACTAGAAAGTAATAGACAAATGTTAACCAAAAAGTAGTAGAGAAACGCTAACCAGAAAGTAATAGACAAACGCTAATTGGAAAGTAAGAAACTGCGAATTATAATTAGCGACTGAGCATCAAAATAACTCTAACTTAAGCGACCCTTAGGCTATGCTGAATTCGGATGTGTCAGGCCAAAATGTTCAGATATCGCACCAAAGTTGTAAATCATGATGCAACCCATTCCGCTCTCTGGACTGTATTCTCGTGATCTGTAGAAGTTTGAGAACGAACGTAGATGTAGAAGAAGACAGGTGTTGATCGTGATAGAGACTTCTTGGTCGAAACGTCAATATTATGTGTTTTTCTATGTGTTTTGCATGATCAACGCCATTAACACTTGTTTTCACTTGTCTCCTATCGGAATAAATGCAACTGCAGTGCCCAGTGCTATTAATGTAGAATACCGTATGTTTACTTACAGTTTATTTATGCAGGGCGTACCCTAACTACTGACATTTCCAAATATCGTATATTTACACTGCATATATTATTTACAATATGCCTGGGGCAATCAAGCTTTATCGTGACTCTCGTCTATTGAAGACATACGAGTATAATCAGAACAAGCCTTTTAACATTATGATTTCGATCATTTCGTCTCTTTCATTGGTCGGTGCTGCCAGGCGAAACAAAGTATATAAATAGTGGCCAATGAAAAGAATAGTAATAATAATAATGTCACGAAAGATGGCCTGTTTTTATTCTGCTCAAATGTCTTAGCATTGGCGAGAGTAACGGTTGTAAGCACTAGATTCCATGTTGATTGAAATTGACATTAATATGATGGCATTTAAGCGCTAAATGTGTGGGTACGTTCCCAATACTTATTAGTGTGGATTGTGGCTCATTGTGTGGATCTTTTGACTTCGGCAAGCAGGGGTTTTCTCTATTGACCGTTGAGACATTGATCTCTATAGAACATGCAGCTTCTTTATGTAATCTAGACAAGTGGTTTCTAAGCGCATGACAAATGACTTCATATAAGTTCACAGCAATTACCAGGGGCCACGTAGAAAAACAAAATTTGAAATTGGTCTGCCACAGAAACGATGTTGGGGTAGGTTACAGAGAAAGGTAACTATTTGAACAATATTTAACAATGTATGCAGTACAAAAAAAGTAGAAAGTTAACAAAAGACGACAACTAACAAAACTTGTTTTTAGGCTCTTTGTGGGTCCACTGCTTAAATTATGTCTTACCAGGAGGGGTCGGGAGGTGGGGGAAGTTTGTGAATCATCTAGACTGAAACTTGACAGAAATAATATTACTAGCACGAAAAGTATTCTAACGGCCTCTAAAATAATGTCTGGTAGGTTACTTAGTTATAATTCATGAATGCAGCAAAACAAACATTATCTATGGTCTGATGCATAAATATAAACGCTTTCAATGTGTCAACAAGAAGCGATAAAGATGACACGCTAAGGACTTTGTAGAATCCCATTCAAATAAATAATATATATATCTATCTATTATCTTTTCTCTGCTTTTGCTGTAAGGTGTCGCAGGATTGAATGACGATCGGTTTGTGGGCTATGGCAGGTTTGGTAGCTTGATATGCAGTAATACTGTGACATTTCAGAATGATGGTGCCTTCTTCAATCCAAATTATTCTTGGTCTTTCTCTGCGTCTTGCTGTTTCTATATTTCATGTTGTATGCTCTTGCTGCTGGCCAATAAGTGTTCATTTACATTAAGTAGTCAAACAATTTAAGTCTTTGTTTTTCAATATTTTTGACCACAGATGTTGTTCCAACAGTTCTTGTAATCTCTTAATTTCTCACATGGTTTCTTCCTGTTCTGTCTGCTGCTTTTCTTAGGTGTCTCTTTCACGTGTAGTAGGTTCTCTCTCTTGTTCTTTAAGTTGGTGTCCATGTATGACATTGACAACAAAATGCTGGTATGAAGATTGAATTTATAATTTACTTTCTGGTTTCCATCGGGATAGATTTGTGTTTTAAAATTGGTGTAAGTTTTACTAAATATTTTAGGAAATAAATAATGCAGTTGAATTCATAAGTTAATTTTTTTAAGTTAAACGCTTTGATGTCTTTAAGGTTGACTCGTCCATGCGTTTGAAAAACATGTTTCACCAAATAGGTAAATCATCCAATAGTCAGGGTCTGTGGCTGGATGCTACACAGAGAGAGAGAGAGAGAGAGAGAAAGAGGGAGAGAGAGGCTCAGATGTCTAAGATACCAGGTTCAAACTCAATCACAGGAAACTGTGAATTAGTACTGCTCAGAAAACAATGGCAATGTACACATATTTCCTAGAAAATTACTAAAATCAAATATGATCGCTACGTCCTGAATATGATATACTACAAAGTGTTAAATATCGGCAAATAAAACAATAACATCACAACTAACAGTTTATCTCTAGTAATCCAATATAACCGCTATTTACACCCACCCTACGTGCTAGTAAGTCGTTAGTCTTTCATTTGTGTAGTTAGTTAATTCATCTTGGGATAAAGATGGTCATTAGTCATTTCTAGCGAGCACCTCGTTGCAATTTTCTAATCATGAGATTTAACTACGGCGCCTGGAAATAACCCAATACTGATCTTTTTGTTAGTGTTTTGTTTTATACAAATTTCCTTCCATTTTTACATTTGCAAGTTGCTGTAATACTTTTGTATTGCTTATAACTCAACAATTTTGAACTCTGTTGCTGTTATGCGTAAAGTTTCGTTTGGTGGTCGTATTTTTTTCGTTTCGTCGTTTATCCTCTGCCTTAGGTGTGTTATGAATACTAAATTATATTATGTCAGGACCGGGAGAGTTGTGGCTCAAAATCGAGAGGTTAGAGCATTGGTCATTCAAATTCCAAGTCCAAGGTTTGACTTCTGGAAATAATTTTAAAAAATATATATGATGGAGGATAAATATAAAAAAATCACTTTTATGTCGTAGTCTTCTGTGGCCATTCTCAAACTCGTGCAGGTTAGCAGTCATAATGTAATCCAGACAGTGGAGTGCTCTAAGTCATGGTTTACAGCTTTAAAGCATTTCTACATTTTCAGCCGGACACATCCGATTTCTACATGGTTCTGCATCATTCTGACACATTACAGAATATGACAGCGACGTTCCTCCCCCAAAGCTCCATAGTTGTCTCGTGTGACATGCACAGCACATAACATTCTGTGCCTCCCTTCCTGATCCCGGTAATACAGGAACTACATTTCAAGTAGTATCAAATGCAAGCTGCGTTTATCACACAGTCACAAGTACCTTATACATTCCAAGAAAACATATAGTAATGACAAGAGTGGTAACCCCTTATTGGGATAGAGCAGGGCCGTAAATACATTTTCAGGAAAGAGGAGAGTGAGGTTGCCTTTTAAATGTTAAATACGGCACTTATTCCGTTTTTGTGTGCACCTCCTTCCATTTTCTCTGATATCCTCTTCTGTTTCACCCCATCTATAAAGATAATGTCAATAAATACAAACTAATGTTAGAGACAGGAGTCTTGTCGTGTTTCATGTCGGAACCGAACATGTTCATGACGTTTTACCGCTGCAAGAGTCGTGTCTTGTTACATGTCGAAACCAAAGAAGTTCATGACGTTTTACCACTACAAGAGTCGTGTCTTGTTACATGTCGAAACCAAAGAAGTTCATGACGTTTTACCGCTACAAGAGTCGTGTCTTGTTACATGTCGAAACCAAAGAAGTTCATGACGTTTTACCGCTACAAGAGTCGTGTCTTGTTACATGTCGAAACCAAACAAGTTCATGACGTTTTACCACTACAAGAGTCGTGTCTTGTTACATGTCGGAACCAAACAAGTTCATGACGTTTTACCACTACAAGAGTCGTGTCTTGTTACATGTCGAAACCAAACAAGTTCATGACGTTTTACCACTACAAGAGTCGTGTCTTGTTACATGTCGGAACCAAACAAGTTCATGACGTGTTACCGCTACAAGAGTCGTGTCTTGTTACATGTCGGAACCAAACAAGTTCATGACGTTTTACCGCAGCCAAAAGTGGCTCAAATGGAGATTGTAGCCTTTGTTTGATGAGGCAATCTTTCTTTAACCACAAATGCGAGTCTATCTTGGTTACATTGGGACGTATAAACATCAAATATTTACTGGAGATCGACTTTCAGGTAATCTGGCCTCAACGACCGTCGAAGATTAAATATATAAATTAATTATAATTCCGCAAACCCCCCCCCCCCCAAGGCGAAATAAGATACAACATTCCAGTATAAGCCTTACTAACATAGTACATTAAATATCTCTTGTGTTCTAGTAACATAGAACATTAAGTAACTCTTGTATTCTAGCAACATAGAACATTAAATAACTCTTGTGTTGTATAAAGATTAAGCGACATGCAAGCGATCAGAAAATAAGCAACAAAGCATAATCATTAGATTATAGTGATTAGAAATTGTAATTAGAAGTACTAGTACTAGATGTATGATGATTAGGAATTGTAATTAGAAGTACTAGTACTAGATGTATGATGATTAGGAATTGTAATTAGAAGTATTAGTACTATAACATATATTAGGAAGTGTTTATGTTGCAATCCCCAGGAAATATGAGAAAAAATGCTCGGCATCTATCTGTGAACTGTCAATACTGAATCTGTCTGTCAGATGTCAATACTGCATCTATCTGTCAGATGTCAATACTGCATCTATCTGTCAGATGTCAATACTGCATCTATCTGTCAGATGTCAATACTGCATCTATCTGTCATCTGTCAATATTGCATTTTTACTGTTAGAAGTTTCAGGGATTTTTCGAGTGGCTTCTGTTATAAAGGCCGCATATCCTCGCTGTCGCCGCGTCATGTTCAGGGTGAGTTTTTTAATTAACACTCCGACAGAAAAAAAAATTCAGTCTTTACTGGTTTCCGAACTCCTGACCTCATGGGTGTCTGACCAACGCTCTAATTTCCTTGACATGAGCTACACGCCCTGTATCCTACATAAGATACAGAATATACTGTATCACTATCTAAAATTGTGGTATTTCTCCGGAGCTTTTTTTTTTCAAACACGACGATTTCAGCTACTTGGTGATGTGCAGGTGTTTTAAGAATAGATTCCAACTACCTGGTGATGTGCAGGTGTGATGAAAATACCATGGACATCTAAGAAAACTAATGCAGAGATTCTCATTGATGCTGGCGTAAAAAGATCAATCATATCAAACATTAGGGGCAGACTGTCAATGTTTCTATGACATGTGCTGAGAAGAACACAGCGTGAACACTTAATAACCACTGGAAAGATCAAGGGGAGAAGAGATAGGGGACGACAAAGAGAAAAGTTGCTAGATGGGCTTGTATTGTCGCACGGTAGTAGCTCACCAATCGAGCTTATTGACAACACAAGAGACAGAGAGTCGTGGAGAAACATGATCGTCTACGCTATTCGGCATGGCACTTGATTGATTGATCCAACTCAGAGGGGTAAATTTATGATAAATTATAGTTAAGAAAGAAGATAAGTATTAAGATGTCTGATGATGTAGCAATTGCAGAAAACACGTATTAAGGTGTTTGATCATAAGTTATAGTTATTAAGAAGACGGGTATTAAGATGTTTGATGATATTATTATTACGGAAGACAAATATTACCATGTTTTATGATATTATTATTACGGAAGACAAATATTACCATGATTGATATTATTATTACGGAAGACAAATATTACCATGTTTGATGATATTATTATTACGTAAGACAAATATTACCATGTTTGATGATATTATTATTACGGAAGAAAAATATTACCATGTTTGATGATATTATTATTACCGAAGACTAGTATTGAGATGCGTAATTCTATGTTACAGTTATTGTTCACAAGCTACTAACTACTACTACTACTACTACTACTACTACTACTACTACTACTACTACTACTACTACTACTTTTGCTTCACGTTACTACTACTAATATTGGAAGAGAAGAAAAGGAAGACCAAGAAGTCAATGGACCAGCGACATCAAAGAATATATGAACATATCTCTGGCCAATGCAGACCTGCTTCCCAGGAACAAGATGTGTTCAGAGTATCCACAATGAAGGCAACGTTCTGAAAAGAATATGTCACTTGAAATATGTCACTGTTTTAATTCTAGTACTAATATTACAACTACTAATTATTATTACTACCACTACTATTGCTGATACTAACAGTACTACTACTACTACTACTACTACTACTTCTACTACTACTACTACTACTACTACAACTATTACTACGACTACTACTATTACCATTGCTAGTACTTCTATTACTACTAATTACAATTACTACTACTACTATTACTACTACTAATACTACTACCATCTTACTGCTACTATAACTATTACTACTACTACTACTACTACTACCATTGCTAGTACTTCTATTACTACTGATTACAATTACTACTACTTCTACAACTATTACTACTACTACTACTACTACTACTACCATTGCTAGTACTTTTATTACTACTGATTACAATTACTACTACTACTATTACTACTACTAATACTACTACCACCTTATTGCTACTACAACTATTACTACGAATACTACTACTACAACTATTACTACGACTACTACTGCAAATATTACTACGACTACTACTACTACCATTGCTAGTACTTCTATTACTACTGATTACAATTACTACTACTACAACTAATACTGCCACTACTACGAATGCTGCAACTAATATTGTTATATATATGCCTGTTATTCTACAACATAAATAGCAATATATTTCTAAGTGGTATTTTAATTAATAATATAATTGTTTGCTAAACAAACATACCTTTCCTCATTCTACAAGTTTTTATAATAACCAATGTCACAGTGAAATCTGACGATGCAATGCCACAACAAATGTATGACAGAAACTAACACACAAAAAGGCACACCAAGGTTACATTTATTAGCAATATCTGATAAATACAAACCTTTTCTCTGCTTTACGTTAATCCCCTGTGCTGCGAATCAGTGCACTATTAACTAAAGTACAAGTCGTTTAGTTATTAAGAACCGATATACATACATAAACTATTGCGTTTATTAGCTGCAAATTACAGAGTGAACTATAGATACGAATAACAAATACATCCCTTCAGTTTGATTTTCAGACGACTTCTCTGTGCTATTCAAATCGTATATAACTACATCGATTTCAAATGCAGTTGTTTGAACGGTATCGCGTTTGACTAGCGGCACAGCCATTGACACCACCATCATTCTAGCGTTATTTTGTAGCCTAGCAACTACTAACTCTTGCGAATTACATGTTACATTAACAAGGGAAACTACTGCTATAAATCTTTCTGAACACTATCATTCGGTTATCTGTACGTTTTGAAGTTGTAAACAAACAGGGTTGCCAGTAGTATAAATTAATTGTAGTAACATTTATAGTTAAATATAACCAAAAGTAGTAAAATTCCTAATCCTTAATACATTTGTAAATTGAATATAAATGACTAAAGCTAAAATATTGTGGCTAGTGTAAAAGTTCCATTCTAGCCCCGCCTTGTGTATCTGCAACTAAAGCTGGAAACAAAGAACTGTACCTCAAAGAACAGATTTAGTCGCGGCAGCTACATTGCCAAATTAGAACAGTAAAACGACTTTTTCAGCCAAACCATTTCTAAAAAACAAAAACGATGAATCCAAAGTGGCATGTTTCGACAATATAACAAGAAAACTGGCCACTGTGTTTAAAAAGTTATGAAACCAAATGATCTCGAATATTTTGTTTGAAATTATATCAAATCTGTGATATAGATAGTAACACAACTGAGTGACTGTATTGTTTAATTGTATTTCAAATAACATATGGAGTGGAAAAACAAGTCATGTTTTCTACACGTTATCAAAATACCAAGAAAATAATTACACATTATTAACTAATCTATGCATTATCTATGTGTTCAAAATCGATCTGCTGTGCGGTGTGTCGTTTTCAAAATATTGTACTATCTGCCTCTTAGTTATGCAAGCTGTCGTGTTTTCTTAACCAACATCTTGATTGGGTGCATTGCTTTTTCACGGAACATGTCCTTCAATATTAATTTCTAAAATTATTATTTGCACCTAAGAAGGATGTGTTGCGCCTTGGGTGCGAATAAAACAGTCACACCACGCATTTTCATTCTCTGAACAACATCCTGCTGGAAATCTAGTAGAACCATTGTCCTGCTTCAAGAGAGATCCAGCGGGAGTTTGAAAATGAACGTTGAAGAAGAAAAGGAATTATTTTCAATCCAATCTTACAAATATGTTTCTATGCGCAGTAGTTTTGCCATTTTTTTCTCAGTCAATTCTTGTCATTTAAAGCAGATTCTTGAACTTCTGACTTCTCTAACATTTGAGCATCTTCATGCTCGAGAATTCATTTATTTGTATATACCTTTTACGGGTATTTCAGATATAATAATATATTTTTATGTAAGTATGTTTTATATATATATATATATATATATATATATATATATATATATATATATATATATATATATATATCATACATACATAGCACGTCGACAGGGGATACACAAAGTTGCTCAAAAAGAAACTTAAATGGAGAGGAAGGCACATCACATAACGTATGATTGGAGTTAGCTTGAGAGACAAAATCAGGAATGAAGCACTAAGGAAACAATTAGGGATCAAACCAACAATAGAATACATACAGAAACAACAAGTTAAATGGTACGGCCACATAACCAGACAGAAAGAGCAAAGTATTATCCAAAAAACACTTAACAAACGATACGAAAACAGGAACCTATTGGACGCCCTCGTAAAAGGTGGATAGATAGTGTATTAGAGACACTCGGAAATATAACAGCAGAGGAGGCAAATAGTAGGGCAAAAGACCGTACACTCACTCTCCCCTCAACACCGACAGGTACATGAGGACAGAAAGAAGAAGATACATACATATAAATATTTAATGGCTTCCATCGCAGATGCTGATGGTACCATTCTCAGTCGTGTATTGTCATGCCTCTCTCTCTCTCTCTCTCTCTCTCTCTCTCTCTCTGGTGTACACAGAAATGACTAAAACATCACATTTGGACATATAATCATCTCCTTAACACATTGGGTACACGTATTGTCACATTTGATATGTGACTCAACCTATGATAATTGGGTACACGTATTGTCACATTTGATATGTGACTCAACCTATGATAATTGGGTACACGTATTGTCACATTTGATATGTGACTCAACCTATGATAATTGGGTACACGTATTGTCACATTTGATATGTGACTCAACCTATGATAATTGGGTACACGTATTGTCACATTTGATATGTGACTCAACCTATGATAATTGGGTACACGTATTGTCACATTTGATATGTGACTCAACCTATGATATCGTTTTCAATGTAACAACATCACTTAGTTGTTCATCTTAACACCTCTCCAAATTTGTGTTGCTATTGCCCTTAATGTTACCGGTGGATTCCATGTCAATACCTGTCGTACGGTGTTGTATTCTGCCTTTCTTTGAATTTCAATCAATACCCATTATCTAAACATAATTCGTATGCACACATAACCCCGCCCTGATATTATATGTTCATAAATTAAATTACGTCAATAATTTTTGTAATTACTGTTAACCCACCCCTCCTAGTCAATACTTTGTCAAGAACTAAGACCCAACCCATGGTTAATTACATTAATTATGTTTCAAATTTAAACCCCCCCCCCGCCCCACCCTCCCCTCAAGTATTTAACGGAATAATTTTGGAAAAATACATGGATTTTATATCTGATTTTTCTATAAATGTTTCAAATTATAACAATGCAATTTGTATATGATGAGATAACCCTCTTAGATATGCGAGGTAACTTTTAACAACAACATAATATTTCTAACACAAGCATAAGTCTTCTTCAGTTGATTAGCCTGTTAGTTAGTCGTTGAATCATCGTCATTGCACTCCTGACGTTCATAGGTGATTAGATCTTTCCTTGAGTGTAGCCGCCATTACACGTTAACTGACGGTCCCAGTACCCAGTTGAGTGACCATCATTCTATCTTGCCCAAGAAACCGCTCCTTTCTAGAAACACCACATTTCAAACCAAATTTCCTTATTCTAGTCATGGAACAAGAGTCATCGTCGTTTATACAGTCATTTGCTCGTGCGTTTTCACGTAGGGAGTTCAAAATGTCTGCTCGATCCATTGCTCCACCAACAGCCGTAGTAGCAGCGTGTGCGGCCAACCTATCTGCTCTCTCATTACCCCGGACTCCCGCATGTCCTGGTACAAAATTGAAAGTCACTTTACGCATACAGGAAACTGAAAGATTAGCCTGTGTGATACGCAAACGCATAAAGTTTGCTGTGTCGTCTCAACGGCATGGTTGTGTTTGGGACGGAGGGGGTTGGGTTTATGGATGCTTGTGTAGTTCCCCAAGGGAGGCATTCCAGTGCAACAGTATCCCAGGAATACTACGTCTGTCAGGAGTGCAGTATACACGTCTGGACCAAATAGTTCATCATTCTTCCCCCAGATCTGTTGGCCCATTTGCAATTATGACACACGTAGCTTCCCCGTCATCTGTGAGTCTGTTTCAAAAGGAGAAAAATGCAATGTCCGCTGGCTTTCAATTCTCTGTCAACCACGGGGACGATTTGCATGAAGACAAAAGTTAGAAATTGAGGGAGGCAAGACAAGCAGTGAAACAATGACTTTCTCAAAGGTGACACTGTCAGCGCATTCCCACACCCCCCCCTTTTCTTCATAGCCCCTCATACAACATTACTGGCAAAACAATAGTCGCTCTATTTCTCTCTCCTTGAAATAGAAATCCAGGCTATGACTGCCACACATGCGAATTTGTAAACTTGTATATAAAAAACCAGTTTTGTTGACATCAACTTTTTCAGTCTCCCACCCTCCCCCATTGTCAACAATTGTCATACTCCACCAGACACCCCCGTCCCCAATTTTTGACATAATTGAGCTACGGCATACTAGCCTCTTCGTTCCTGGTCATATTTTGTCATATATTATTCATAATCTTGAACGTGCAGTTGCTCACAAATATATTTAATCTACACTAACAAGTTAGCTAATAAAAGCAGAATCCTAGAAATATCGCTAACAGACAGAGTGAGAAATGAAGACATTAGACCAAGAACCGGCACCGTCCCAACCTTGAAGTATAGCCAACAGATCAAATGGTTTGCACACATCAGCTGACTACCATCAGACAGCATACAACAGCAAGCTATGCTACACAGATACAGCGAAGGCGGACCCAGAGGCTGACCACGAAAACGATTGACCACCGAAATAAAAGAGGCAACAAATTCCACAATATACTCAGCACACACAGGGGCCATCTCGAGAGAACTCTTCTACCACTGACGCTGAAGGCAATAAAGGGTTTAGCGAATAGATAGATCGATAGATAAAATCATCCTATTATCTACTTATATAAAACCATCCTATTATCTACTTATATAAAACCATCCTATTATCTACTTATATAAAACCATCCTATTATCTACTTATATAAAACCATCCTATTATCTACTTATATAAAACCATCCTATTATCTACTTATATAAAACCATCCTATTATCTACTTTAATTGCGAACGAAAAGAAGATCTACTAAATGCGTTCGCAAATTCATGCCGCACTTTAAAATTCGATAACTAAACAAACATGGGACATACATTAAATGAAATTTGTCATGGAAAACTGTTAGTTTTCACGACGTTTAGGATACATTTTAAAAGAAAAAATTCAAACACGCAAGAAATGTTCATGTTTATTTATGTCTGGCGATTGGCGCAAATAAAACGATGACAAAAAGCATATATGTGTTCTGGGCTACACTATGTTGGAAAACGTGTAGGAAGATTGTCCTTCAAGAAGAAAGATTGAGCAGGAATTTGAGAATATACGCTAAATGAAAGATTAAATAAACACTAAATATACGCTAACTAAAGAGCCCATACAAGTAATTAGGAGACACAATTTAGCCGTGAACTGAATTTTATAACTATTCACTACCTGCACAATAAAAACATGAATTTTTTAGTGTTTATTATTTTTTTTTATTTTAATTTTCTGCAATCAAAATTTACACTATTTGCCAAAAATATTTCTCAAGTTTAATAATTAGTCAGAAATTTCTCGCGTTATGTTAAAGGTTGTCACCAGAAGACTATTGTCATGCATAGCTATGTCATTGCTTATACCTAAACATGATTGCGTCAGAATTCTTCATGTACAAATAATTGCAGCTGTAGGACCATCCTAATGTATTAAACTTATTGTTTGTTTTTATTTCTAGTTCGTACTTGTTTTTTTTATACAGGTCCCTATTACCGTAACTGGGAATAAGTTCTTGTTTCATTCTTTTTGTTATTTCTCATTGACATTACCTTACATTTGGTGTTATTTATTAGTTTATTAGTAATCAGTGACAATAATACATTATCATTGTTGTTATCATCGTAGTTTCAGGGCACTTTGATCTTGGTGAATAAAATCATTCATTCATTCATTTTCATTTTGCGCTGAAGTTAGCGCATAGGGCAGAGGTCAGATCTCTCCAATTCTGTCTGTTCAAAGCTATTATGTGCAGTTCTTGAATAGTATGAATATTGGTTGTTTTACTTTTTCTAAGTATTGTTCTTCTGAGTGTTTCTTTTGGTCTACCCCTTGCTCTTGTGCCTGTAGGTATCTATTAAAGAGATTGGTAGTGTATTTTGTTGGTGTCTGCGCGTAGGACATGCCCGATGTATGACCAACGGCGTTTTCTGATAACATCTGTGATGAAATTTTGATGTGTCTCTTCTCTGATTTTATCATTCGATTTGAATTAATTCCAATGGGTGTTAGTTATCCTACGAAGACATTTGTTCTCGAAACTCAGTAATTTCTTTTCTGAAGATAACGAGCTTTTCCAGTTCTCACATCCATATGATAGCACCGGAATAACGCAGGAATTAAATAAGCGCATTTTCGTCCGTGTGCTGATTGACTTTGACTTCCAGATATTAGACATTCTGTTAAATGCACTTGATGCTAGGGCAATGCGAGTTGTAATTTTTGGCATGACATCACCGCCGAGTGTTAATTTGCTTCCTAGATAGGAAAATTAGTGTACTTTTTCAAGTTGTTGTCCATTTAAAGTAATTTCGTTAGGTGAATTTGTGAAGTCCATAATTTTTGTTTTTGATGAATTGATTTGGAGACCTATTTGTCCTGCAATGAGTTTTAATCTATCAGTTTTTGTTTGTGCATCTTGATGGTTTTCACTCAATAGTGCAAGATCATCGGCAAAATCCAGGTCTTCTAATGTTGTTTTATTTATCCATTTGATTCCTAAATTTGTGTTGGATGTGCTTTTTCTCATAGCCCAGTCAATTGCGATATTGAATAATAAAGTGTTATGGTACAAGGTCAATAATAATTTCGCCGATAAAAATTAAGACGATTTCCATTTTAAGAAATTCCAATTATCTGTCAACTTACATTTTATAATCCTAACATCGTAGAAAATGTAAGACCTCATACAAAAATTCATTATGATATAAACAGGAATCTCTTGGTTGTTTGATGGAATTTTGACAAGAATGTGAAAACGCATCATAGTTACCTACTTACCTGTTTATTTTTTTATTTTTTCTATTTTGTTATTGACATATTATTATATATTAATATTGCATATTATCTGCAAGAATGGCAACACATAAATTGGATAAAGTTCTCACGGAAATATTTCGAGTAACATGCGTACAGCAATGGTTGGGAAGCCAACCTCGAACACCATAACAATAGGAATGCAAGTTCAATCTGGCTTGGTTGTGGGGTGTATGCTGTGACGTCGTAAATCATATATAGGATGGTGATTGGTAGCCAGCAAGTGAGCTGGAAACAAAATAAAATAAGAATTGTGGCTGGGAAGTAATTATTATAGCAAACACAATTATGATAAATAAGAGAAACAAACGATATGTGGACATCACATTACAATCTGTACAAGAAGGTAACAGTATGTAAGAGAAATGGGAAACTAAGGCAAGTTAAGGAACAGGTAGGTTTCATGGTAGTAATCTGTCATCGGAGATAAAGCTAACTTTTCATGTACTAAACCATAGCAACTATTACGTGGGTAGAGATGGGCAGTTCTCTTCCTTGTTGTGTTTACCTTCCCCAATACATGCGTCAGGTACCCATTTACAGCTGAGTCGACTGGAGGAGCGGTCGTGTCATGCTAGAAATCACGACCCGAATTTGTATTTTGTCCAGACGTGGTTTCGAACCCGGCACGTTGTAATCCAGTGATAGTAAGGAAGTTCGCTATAAACTAGGCTACTACGATTCTCGAAGCTGGTTAAAATAGTCATGTTTCTCCACGAATCTCTGTCTCTTGTTTTGTCAATAAGCTCGGATGGTGAACTTCTACCGTGCCATGTAAAAGTAACTTATGTTAACAGTAAGTCTGAAGAAAGTAACCGACACAAACTAATAGCAAATTGTCGATAGATCAACTTTTACAAGCTAACAAAATGTAGATCTTTTGTAAGAGCAACTGAAACACATGTTAAAAGTAACAATTCAATAGAGTAATTCGTCCCAGTTCACCGTAACAATGAGGAAACAGCAAATGGCATAAGTTAACGATGAATTATTAGATAAACCTGAGCTGGTACAAGCGAACAGTAACAATATGAAATGTGTAAAAAAAAAAAAATTAATTAAAATTAAATCAATGAAGTAGCATGCGGAATGGCGCGGTCGAATATGTTTCTTCACAACTCCCGGCCTATTTTAAAAAAATGTATATACAGTAAACACTTTTTTTTTAATACATTAACATTTTGTTGATACATAATTAGTTTAGTCATTGACTTCCAATGTCATTATAATAATCGATTTTGTAGCTAGCGATCTTCATGTTCATTCTATTTTTTTTTATCTTTCAATAATTCTTAATTAACGCGCATGCTTCCTACTTGAATTTACTTGATCGTTCCAGATGTTTATTGTTTATTCTCTTTCCCCGGGTGGATTTTTTATCCACTCTTGCCTTTAAGCGTAGGGGCGAATAGAGCTCGAGCTTTCGTTCTAAAGCCAGATGTGTGGCCTCGGCTGTGCTATGACCGTGTTTGTTCAGGATGTCCCTGACGTTTTCTATCCATCTTTTCCGTGGTCGTCCTCAGGCTGTGTACCCTGATCTCATTTGGTTATATGCCTGTACGGGCAACTTGTCGTGATGCATTCTCATAATGTGGTCGAACCACTTGACTTCCTGCCTTTCTATGTATTCTATGCAATGTATTATACATATTATTTCCCTGATATCTTCATTTCTATGTATTCTATGCAATGTATTATACCTATTATTTCCCTGATGTCTTCATTTCTATGTATTCTATGCAATGTATTATACCTATTATTTCCCTGATATCTTCATTTCTATGTATTCTATGCAATGTATTATACCTATTATTTCCCTGATGTCTTCATTTCTATGTATTCTATGCAATGTATTATACCTATTATTTCCCTGGTGTCTTCATTTCTATGTATTCTATGCAATGTATTATACCTATTATTTCCCTGATATCTTCATTTCGTAATTTATTGAGCTTGGTGACCTTTGCATCTCTCTCATCTTCCAGCTGTTCTTCTTCTTCTTCTTTCCTTTCTCTTTTACCCTTTACGGGTGTCGAGGGAGATATATTGTTCTTGTTCTCGATTTTCTGGCAGCTTCAGATAATGTTATTTGGTGTTCGTGTAATGTCTCTTTGATGTTGTCGATCCAGCGTACTCTAGGTCTACCCTTGGCTCTTCTTTCTGCTTCTCCTCTCTTCATATATGCTTTATAAATTAATTAATCACACGGCATTCTTTCACGGCATCTTTTTAATCTTATGTTTTATTGAGACAACTGGTTGCAGCAGAGATGAGATGTCTGAGAAAAGCCGCAGGAGTGACCAGAAGACACAGAATTAGAAACGATGTCATAAGAGAAAGTTTGGGTGTCATATCAATTCTACAATACATACAAAACCAAAAGATACAATGGTTTGGTCATCTGGAAAAAATGCCGTGTGATTCATTAGTTTGTAAAGCATATATGAAGAGAGAAGAAGCAGAAAGAAGTGCCAAGGGTAGACCTAGAGTACTCTGGATCGACAACATCAAAGAAACGTTACAGCTGTTAATGTGTTTTAAATCTGTCCCTGATATTTCCTTATCAAAAACTTTATACATTTTGAGAATAAATGTACACCCACTTGAAGGTACACACCTGATACTCTTCTTCAGACTTACCTGTAATGTAACAATGCATACAAGGCTTAGCAAAATGGACAATTCCGGGTCACGTGCCTTAAGCTCCTCAAAATTAAACTTTCGAAGTGAAGACATGTTTAAACGTGAAATTTTCCATGGCACCCTTATTTGAAAAAAAAATAATTAAATAAGCATGTGAAATAATTTGGTCCACGGATCTATAGATACTAGAATATATATATATATATATGTTCCACGTATCAATAATAGGTGGTTGTGTACAAACATTGCTAGGATTGTGTTTCCATACAACGTATGCTTTATCTCGGCTCGTAGTGATGGCAATCTGAGAAATGAGATTAAGCTGGTTGCCATGGCAAGTTTAAATATGATTTGAAAAAGTAAGATCAGTATTTCAGTAAAGATCAATCTATTCAGATCGCTAGTGCTAATTATATGTGTATACGAATGTCAAAGTCGGACACTCAATGCTCGGACACACAAGAAGAAAGATTCAGGCTTTTGAAAAAAAAGTGCAACAGAAAAAAAGTGCAACAGAAGTTTGTTAAGAATTAGCTATATAGAACACAAGACAAATATATTTGTCTGCAGCAAATAAACAAACTTACAGGTTATCAAGAACCAGTTTTGGCAGTGATGAAACTGTTTGGTTTAGACATGTAACGAGACACAATTTTCAAATAAACGAGAAACAAAAACAAAAACCAGACAAAAAACTAACATTGTTTTGCAATGAACAGTCGAGAGTGGAAGGATGCGAGGGGGACAGTGAACATTTATTTGATTAAGGAATGGTCTGGACGTGATTTTTCAACTCTTCCGAATGTTTGAAGATAAAGCTGTTTGGAGAGTGGTTGTTGTATTGGTGTATCCACACTGATATGGCACCCCTACGTCCCTGATTGGCGTGGCACCCCTACGTCTCTGATTGGCGT
Organism: Meghimatium bilineatum; assembly: GCA_034231615.1. Classification (NCBI taxonomy): domain Eukaryota; kingdom Metazoa; phylum Mollusca; class Gastropoda; order Stylommatophora; family Philomycidae; genus Meghimatium; species Meghimatium bilineatum. The sequence continues at coordinate 5,567,946 of CM067307.1, forward strand.
GGCACCCCTACGTTCCTGATTGGCGTGGCACCCCTACGTCCCTGATTGGTGTGGCACCCCTACGTCCCTGATTGTTTATGGATCTTATTATTACATATCGTATTGATGAATCTAGCATTTTTGGCTATAAAGAAAATTTGTGTATGTTCCATGGCAGCGGCCTACCGTCGGGGACGAATATAACTCTTCATGTGCAAAGCCGCAGAAATTATTAGGTGGGGTGGCCCGTTCTTATTTACAGATTGGTGGAGTGGTAGCGTCAGGCGAGAAATCACACAACTCTGATTATTTTTCTGTGCTGGGACGTGATTTCGAACCTGTCGCTGTAACCCGGCGATAGCAATCAAGCAAGTTCACTATCAACTAAGCTACCGCGCTCCCCTAGTCCTAGTGATAATCTAGACCAGGGGTTCTAGAACTGTGGGACAAACCTCCTAGGAAGGGGATCTTGAGATGATATAAAAGGGATGTGGTGGCGGTTTAGAAATTTAGTCCCTGAACACATTCAGTTTTTCTGGTGATCGGCCGGTACTGAAAGGGTTGAAGGCATATTTACTTTTAGGTTAAAAAAATATAAACATGTTTTTAAAACATATTTTCACCAGTAAAGCTCACAAGCTTATAAAAACCTTCATTAACTGTAAAGGAAATACCCTGGCAATATTTGTTTATAATCGCCTGCTTTTTGTGACGTGGCCAGTCCCGCTATCTATCTCTGTATCTAGATGATTCTTGCACGATTTCAGTTACAGTGTCAATGTAGCTACTATATAAGGTAGACCATTTTACATGTAGCTGCTATATAAGGTAGACCATTTTACATGTAGCTACTATATAAGGTAGACCATTTTACATGTAGCTACTATATAAGGTAGACCATTTTACATGTAGCTACTATATAAGGTAGATGTTCTACATGTAGCTACTATAGAAGGTAGATGTTCTACATGTAGCTACTACATAAGGTAGACGTTTTACATGTAGCTACTATATAAGGTAGATGTTCTACATGTAGCTACTATATAAGGTAGATGTTCTACATGTAGCTACTACATAAGGTAGACGATTTACATGTATCTACTATATAAGGTAGATGTTCTACATGTAGCTACTATATAAGGTAGATGTTCTACATGTAGCTACTACATAAGGTAGACGATTTTACATGTAGCTACTATATAAGGTAGATGTTCTACATGTAGCTACTATATAAGGTAGATGTTCTACATGTAGCTACTATATAAGGTAGATGTTCTACATGTAGCTACTACATAAGGTAGACGATTTACATGTAGCTACTATATAAGGTAGATGTTCTACATGTAGCTACTATATAAGGTAGATGTTCTACATGTAGCTACTATATAAGGTAGATGTTCTACATGTAGCTACTACATAAGATAGATGTTCTACATGTAGCTACTACATAAGGTAGATGTTCTACATGTAGCTACTATATAAGGTAGATGTTCTACATGTAGCTACTATATAAGGTAGATGTTCTACATGTAGCTACTATATAAGGTAGATGTTCTACATGTAGCTACTATATAAGGTAGATGTTCTACATGTAGCTACTATATAAGGTAGATATTCTACATGTAGCTACTATATAAGGTAGATGTTCTACATGTAGCTACTATATAAGGTAGATGTTCTACATGTAGCTACTATATAAGGTAGATGTTCTACATGTAGCTACTATATAGGTAGATGTTCACATATATCCACTACATACGTAGATGGTTTCAATTTCACTACTATATAGGTAGATAATTATTAAAAATATAAAGTGGTTAATTAGGTTTGATAGCCTACAACAAGACAAATCGACGTTTCGATCAAATTATCTTTATAAGATAGGGATGAACAAATAAAAAAATCAGTACCAATATAGAAGTTGACAACATAGAATCATGTATTCTTCAATAACCAAACATTTATTTTGGGTAAAACCTATGTAACAAAATGTATATTTCCCCAATTAATTATCTGCCTTTATGGTATAAGGTGATACTGCGGTCTCCCGTACTTTTAGTGTAGCTACTCTACAATCAACATTAGAATCTGTAAGCCTGGGTTGTTTTAACGCGAAGAATCAAATGATGATAATAATCTTGATGATGATGATGTTGATGATGATGATGTTGATGATGATGATGATGTTGATGATGAAGATGATGTTGATGATATTGATAATGATGACAATGATGACGATGGTTATGATGATGATGAAGTAATCCATGTGAGCTAGTAGTTCTGGACAGCCTAAGCATTTCTGATATAATCACAGATCCTAATCATTTGATTAACAGAAGTGACCACCCGAACTCGTATAAGGTTTCTTGTCTCAAAGGCATGGTTATATTATTGGATGGGGGGGGGGGAAGCGATTATGGATACATGTTTCGTCCTATAGAGTGAAGTACTCCAGTGTGGTCAATGACCTATGATCATGACAATCTGCCAGAAGCGAAGTATAGAGATGTATACGGATCCACAAGAACCATTACTTTCAATAGTAAAACACCAAAATCGTATGGTTTAGACATGTATGCCGAAATGTTTCCCTGTCACAAACAATACTGAAGGAAACGGTCGAAGATGGAAGAAGCAGAGGAGGAAAAGTAAAAGAATAGACAAAATGAAGAAATGGACAAGACACGATTTATGTCCACACTCGTCCGTATCGTTGAAGATGTTCCTACGTCCATCACAAGTGATGCTGACCATCTTTTACATCCAGTTTTGAAAATTCAATTAGAATTGTGACCATGCATAATAGTTCGTAGATGGCTAATGAGCCCTGTTTGAGCTGTAAATGTTCTTGGACAGTTTGGACAAGGAATAACATCGTTGAAGATAGACATCGCTGCAGGATCTTTGTGCTGATGCATCCAATGTGATACCCCATACGGCCTGACAGTTGTGGATTTATATATATATATATACATACATACATATAGAAGCGCGGAATATATCTCTGCGTCAACAAGTTCTTCTGTCAGGCCTGTGGATACATTTGCAGTGATAGTAAATCTAGCCATCTGAAATCCGTCGAAGAAGATAATAAATCTAGTCATCTGAAATCGGCCGAAGAAGATAATAAATCTAGCCATCTGAAATCTGCCGAAGAAGATAATAAATCTAGCCATCTGAAATCTGCCGAAGAAGGACAATGACGCAGTCTCCGCTGGAATGCATTTCTTTGTCATTCATCCGTACCATCTGACAAAAAATATTTAGTTAGTTAGTCGTTGGATCATCGTCATTGTACTCCGGACAAGTCCATAGGTGCTCAGATCTCTCCTTGAGTGTAGCCGCGATTACACGTTGACTGACGGTCCCAGTACGCAGTTGATTGACCATCATTCTTTCTTGCCCACGAAACCGCTCCGTTCTAGCGTCACCACATTTCAAACCAAATAATACAATAATTTAAAAAATAATAAAAAATAAAAAAAAGGCAGGAAATCGAAACAAGGCGCTGACCGTAGATATATTAGACAAAATGTCTTCGAATTTTCTATAAAACTACATTAGTACTACAATTTATACCAGCTCACTACGGCACCTCTGGTAACAAAAAATCTGGCGAATTGACAAATACAGGAGGCAACCTCCCTCAGATCCTCGTAACGGCAAAGCTTCAAGGAAGTAAAGACTCTGTTGAAACAATCTATGCGACTTCAATAAAGAAAACTAAACCGCAATTACAGCAATGAGTAAGACAACATTAACAAATTGAACAGCAATGAACAGATCACGATATTTCGACTCAGAACGTCACACCGCTTTCTAAAAGCATGCTTACGTCGAACCGGGATCAGCGAGACTGCGACCTGCTTCTGCGAAGCAGCAAAACAGACTCCAGAACACACATTCAAGAATTATCCCAATTTCCCTGTTCACAGAATAAAAATTTGACCCAGGTGAGGTTTCCTTTAAAACAAGTTGTGGGAAAGTCAAGATGATTTTTAAAAAAACCATTCTATACATGTACTTTAACAATTGATCGATGAAGTTGTGCAGTAGCCTGAAAATGTCATCAGTTGTTGTGTAGTATCATTACGGACGCGTCCTCAGTGGCTGTGTAGTATCAATATAGACGCGTCTTCAATTGTTGTGTAGTTTCAGGAACATTTTAGATTCGTTTTAGATTCGATAAAACACACTGGTATATGCATTTTCCATGTTGGACTAAATTATTAACAATTGATCACAGAAGAAGGACAAGAATGCATTTCTATAGCAGAAAAAAGTGACAATGAAGATATCGTTGTTATTGAATGAAGATATTGTGTTATTGAATGAAGATAGTGTTGTTATTGAATGAAGATATTGTTGTTATTGAATGAAGATAGTGTTGTTATTGAATGAAGATATTGTTGTTATTGAATGAATATAGTGTTGTTATTGAATGAAGATATTTAATGCGGATGTAGTGTCTAAGTGCTTTACAATGATTCACCTGGTAAAAATGTAATCCTTCGATGCATTGTGGAAGGCAGCTGATGTTGTGTTAGTCACTGCTTCGTTGTCCGCATCTTGGAACGCTTCAAACATTTCAATGCTGCCCTGTCTTCCTTCTGTAGATCTGATGTCTATATCCTCGCTGTCTGGACTAAGATCAGCGGTGTCAGTTGGCATGTTGGTCTCCGCTGTATGATCAGAGAGACAGAGATAGAGAAAAAGAGTTAGCTGTAAGAGGAACAAGTAAGAGTACAACCTATCAGAGAGCAAGATGGTTTAGATATACATTGATATAGATTTTATTGCACCATAGAAGTCAGTACCTAGCTGGGAAGAGAGGGCAAAATAAATTGCAAGTAAAGCCACTGCCCGAGCAAGTAGATTTGCTAAAGACCCTATTATTATATGTTATAATAAGAGAAAAGAACTAGATTAGTGAGAAAAGAGAGAGAAATAATAGTTATAACACAAGGTAATTAGATGTATGTGAGAAAATAGAGAGAAATAATGGTTATAACACAAGGTAATTAGATGTATGTGAGAAAATAGAGAGAAATAATGGTTATAACACAAGGTAATTAGATATATGTGAGGAGTTAGAGATTACCAGATTACAGAGCTATATATATATATATATATAATACCATCATCGGGTGCCATGCCTGCTTGCTTAGGCAATCAAAGCTCTCCACAGCTCTCTGTCTCCCGTTTTATGTATCAAGGACGTTGTTGTTTCCCTGCCGTGCCAGGTTGTCAAACTGTCTAATATTTTCTAACGTAGTTGGCGTCTGTCTCTGTTGCCTTCAATCTTGCCTGCTGTGTCTAAGTTCTCCAAACCTCCCTGTGTCATGAAGTGGCCAAAAAAATGAAGACTGTCTTTTTCCTTGATTAAGCTCCGTTTCGCATTCGACTATTTCAACATCTCCAGATTAGTTTTTCTGGCACTCCATGGTATTCTCGGCATTCTTCTGTAGAACCACTTCTCTATTGCCTCAAATTTCCCACTTTCAGTTTCTTTATTGTCCAAGACTCGCATCCATATGTTAGTATAGGAGATGTTCCCCAGTTGAGGCGGAAATATTTTTCAGATCGCAACGGCTCCCAGGTCGACCCAGCCTTAAATGGGTACCGGATTAATCCGGGAAGTAAAGACTGCGAGGGAGAGGAGATGGCTACCGCCCTCATTTGCAGAGCCTCTGAAATATGAGATTGCTAACATCTCACACCCCTACGGCATTAAAAAATGATATTGGTTACTTTAATTTTGTATAGGAGATATGTAACACCGAAGAACTCTCTTTCTCACCCTCTAATGACACGGTAATATTACACAATATATTTTTCATTTTTCTGAATAGTGTTTTTGCCTGCCCTATTCCGCTTTTTATTTCTATTGAACTTCTTCCATCTGCTGTATATATTTCTATATATTTCATATATTATATATTTTTATATATAAAAAATGTATATATATCGTGCCCAAATTTCTGTCATTCTGTGAATGTACCCGCTATCACACCCGGTGCCGCCTTCTTCACTGTGTAGTATATCAATTGTCCTTATTTGTTATAACCACATCTCTTGTCAATACTGTGTCATCAACCTCAGCGATGCTTGCCAATGAGTCTAACCTTTCGTTGCCTTTGAATCCTGAATGACAACGGGAGCATATCCATTATCAACTTTCAACAACCTATATGTTCTGTGTCATGTGACGTATTCCTTCCAGAACGTTGTCTTCCCAATGAACTCTCTGAACCTCTCTCTGTCTTGGGCGATGCGGCTTGCATTTTCTAGCGATGTATTCATGTTATATTAAATGTCGTCAGTCCATCGTCTTCTTGGTCTGCCCCTTCTCCTCTTTCCAGGTACTCTTCCCTCCATTATTTGTCGTTCTAAACAGTTATGTCTCTTTATATGACCAAACACGCGTAGTTTTCTTTTTGTTATTGTGTTTAGTAACCAACACTCTGGAATATTCAATGTGTTTATAATATCTGAGTTTTGTTCCTTCCATGATATTCTAAGTATCTTCCTGTAGCATTTCAGCTCGAAGGCGTTGATCCTCTTTGCCGCTGTTTTAGAGTCCATGTTTCACAGCCGTATATTGCAACCGGAAAAATAAAAGTTCGTAACATTAGCACTTTCGTTTCTATTTTGTTGTTTTTCCATATGTTTTTCAGCCGTGTTATTTTGCAATATGCCATTGCCAATCTCTTCCTTATTTCTGCCATGCAGTCTCCTGCACCGTTATGTTTGCTCCTAAGTATTCAAATTTATCCACACATTCTATCTCGGTATTGTCTTATGTTCTGTAGCGTTATCAATTTCTAAACAAGCACATTGGTTTACCCTGAAAGACGTATTAACGTAACAAGTCTCATGCTATTGTAAGGTCGAGGAAGATCAAGGAATGGCGCCATCGCCACCGAGCAAATTTAATAAGCAACACCACAAGTAGGCGACACTAGTCTTTCGGTTTCTGGTCAAGCAGGTGGATTGCTTATGGGAAACCCGTGGACTATGGGAAAACCGTGGACTATGGGAAAACCGTGGACTATGGGAAAACAGTGGACTATGGAAAAACCGTGGACTATGAAAAAACCATGGACTATGGGAACACCGTGGACTATGGGAAAACCGTGGACTATGGGAAAACCGTGGACTATGGGAAAACCGTGGACTATGGAAAAACCGTGGACTATGGGAAAACCGTGTAGTATGAAGCTAGTGTAATACTCAGCTTACGGTTGCCTTGTTTGTTTGAGAACCCCAGAAATTGCGAACAATTAGCTCTTATTTCTTATGTGCATTGGGGTGGTTTTTCTGAGCCTTGACCTTTAAATTTACACATATTCAGACGTGTTTAACTTATGCAAATAAGCACATGAGCTGTCACAAACACACACACACATACACACACATGCCATTGTGTTGCTGAAATGCGAAAGGTAAGCATATAATGGTAACACTGTTAACTGTTATTAAGAAGGTGAACATAGACTGGTGACACTGTTATGCGGAAGGTGAGCATAAACTGGTGACACTGTTATGCGGAAGGTGAGCATAGACTGGTGACACTGTTACTCGGAAGGTGAGCATATACTGGTGACACTGTTATGCGGAAGGTGAGCATAGACTGGTTATACTGTTAACTGTTATGCAAGTGGCGACTAAAGATAATTTAGAGGTGAGGGTTGTCTGTTCCATCCCCAAAAGGTCAAATTAACCCATAAACCCCGCTGAAGTCGTGTGATACTGGCCTACATATAACAATAGAGCTGTAAATCATAATACAACGTTTTTTCCATGTTCCAGAGTGCACCCTGCGAGTCTGCAGGAGTGTGAGAACAAATTCATACCGAAATACACTTTCAATTAATAACTCACTCTCTTTGAATAAACTTACCTGCAGTTCGTGATGTCTTAATTCTGCACAGTTTAGCGTTTGCTGTTTTATTTCCCTGAACATACTCTGAATACATTCCTTTCGTTGCGTTACCGATATACTTTGAATGCTCTAACTGCTGACCTGCCACCTTCTGCAGCTTTTCCCGCTTCCTTCTTTCACAGTCTGGACATCTATACGAGTCTTCTAGCCCATGCAAATGCATCTTGTTCATATCAATAGGTATATCACCCGACAAAATATCTTGGTAGATGCCTAGTTCTGCCAGAAGTGCCCTGCATGTCACACTCATAGATTCAAATATTTGATACGTCGTCGTCGCAGCGTCCCGCGCTCTTGCTTTCTGATCAGAATTAATCACTTCCTGTAGCTCCTGTTTGTATTTCATATTGACAAAGTCTTGCATGGATTTGTCAAAAGCGAAGTGATTAATTTTCTGCGGGATACACTTTGTTTTATTTAGCACATTGTTGTCCTTACTTTTATCTAAACCTTCTGGGAAGTTTAGATTGTCTGTACCAGTTGTCTGAACAGATGCTTCTGTAATTCCTTTATATTTTTCATTCGTATCACTTATTTCGAGTGCATCCCTTTGTGTACCAAAATGTATTAAATTATCCGTGTCCTTAAAATCAGCTACGTAATTGTCGCTGGGTTCTTCACATCCTTTAATAGAAAAATTCGTGTTAACCCTTTCAGTTCGTTTCATCTTCGTATGGATATCGTTTTCAGAAGATATACTAGAACAGTCAGGTTGTTCGCTGGGCTCTTCAGTTTCAAAATTGTAAACTTTCTGAATGTCTCCACTACTCCTGTTCTCAGATAATAGTGCAGTGTAATCTACATGACTTTCTACAATTGAAGATGTATAAGTAAACAGATTTGATTTAACAGCAGCCATACTTTCAGTTGAGGTATACTCATCTATGTTATTGTCTTCATTTTTCAGATTAATTGTCTCACTTTTTGTATTCGGGTATTTGGGTTTTGAGTTAACGAAAGTATTTGCCTTTCGGACAGAATGCAGTACTTCTGCTTTGTTGATGGAATATTCTTGGCTATTGCCAGTAGTCATCTCTTCTATATTCTCATGAAAGCTTTCTCCTAAAGGTACACACAGACGGTTAGAATCGGTATTTAGGTTCTCTGCAAACTCTTTTAGGATAGTGTCTAATGGATGTATTTGGTGGTTGAGACATTTACTGGTATTTTCTTCTAAATATGTCTTAAGTTGCCCCGCGTGCATACATCTGGCTGCATGCGTCAAACTATTTGTTATTCTTGAATATTCCTGATTTTTTAAATCTGCCCCAGGTATATCAATAGATGTACTTAACTGTCTTCTATTCAAATAAGTTCCATTTGGTTTGTTTTCATGCTCTTTTCTTTTTGCTTCCTTCAGAGAGTTGTCTTCTGCTACATGTACAGACACTGGAACGGAAATTACCTTCTTGTTTAACTGATTCCTTGAGCTTCGAGTATTTTTTTCCATTAAATTGATACCATAAAAGTCAAACCAGTTTTGCTTGGCACGAGCGAGAGCTTTGGAAGATGGCATACTATGGACATAGCTCTCTAAGACACTTTCGTCATTCTGGCAAGGTTTTAAGCTATCAATTTTATTGCTTGAATGCATTTCACATTCATTAATCGCATATGAGCTTGTGGGATTTATATCGTAGAATTGAACCCAATTCTCTACAGCAAGATCCATTTCTGATTTCGACTGTTCATCATTCCTGCAGTCGCTCAACTGACCACTGGTATTATCTACGTTACTTCTAGCGCCATCATATACCTTTGACCTCTCATTATTAGCGTAAAATAGATCCTGAATTATAGAAATAGACTCCTTTTCTTTAGAATACCTACCAGGCTCACATTTCGCTGTACCTATAGTCGCATCATATTCTGCTATATCAGACTTGAAAGATACACGGCTTCGATTTTCTAACCCATTTCGCTTCTCAAACACTGCTTTTGCTTCCGTAGATTCTGGTAACGTTGGAGCACATTTGCCATCGCTTCGTGTAGTAACTTTTGTAGAAATCCCACCAACTCTGCACCTTTTTCTTGATATACCAAACGTACGATCATGATCGATTTTGCATGTCCCTGCACTGTTGTTGTCATTCTGAAAACTCTTGTCAGGATTCTGACAACATTCGCATCCGTCATTATGTTGTTCTTCTTCGTCCACTTCCAAATGATTACTTGTTTGATGCGGTTGTTTTTGCTGTCTACCTTTCCAATCGTGCCTATTTGCTGCGAATAAGTTTGTATTACAACTAGTGATACACTGATTCACTAACTGATTATCAGAACTGCCAGCAGGATCACTTGAACTGAATTGTGTTTTACTGATGAGATGCTGCTGAGTGTTGACGAGGCCAACGTATTTTTTAGACTTGCTCTCCAGTGAATTCGTTGATGAGTATAATTCTTTTTCAACTGTACCAATAGACAACTCCTTGTCTAAGTCTCCGGAATGATGCTTGCTTGTGTCTATGGTGTTAGAACTTTTAGTGTGCCTTACATTGGTCTCATTAATAGCTAAATATTTCTCAGTGTTAACCTGACCACAACATTTATTGTTATCGTCTACATTTAGTGTTGTGCCTTTATTTTGATTAGAGATCTGAGATTTTGAACTTCTTCCTGATGTTTGACATGAGCCCTCAGATTGACTCTCATCATCCACAACGCCATCTGTTCCCCTAAAGAGAGATTCCTCAGACATACTCAAACAAGATCTAAGAGTATACAGAGAGTCTGTGTGCTGTTTGAGATTTGGTTGAGGGATTTCAGCCAGTCCATCGTCAGACACAGATAAACATGTTGGTAATATATCTTCTGCAGACTCAATGAATGCGTCGTCTTCTTCTTTAGCTTCATGTATGGTCTCAACAGGTAAATCATTTACGTAGAAATATTTTTGATGTTTACCTTTGCATAGTGACATTTTTCTCCCAGGTGATTGATTGTTTGCTGTAGAAGTTTCTATATTGTAGTCACATTTCGATTCTCGATATTGATTATCTACGATAAGTCTATTTACTTGTGTACTCTTCAAACTGTAGTCGGGTGTTTGAATTAATTCATTGGTGGCTTCATACATGGGTCCATCTCCTGGTAGCCATGTTTTCATGCCGATTCCTAGCGTGCTCTTTATTAATTTATTCGGCTTGAAATTGTTATTATCGATACCGCATGTTTGATATTTGTTTTGATTTCTGGGGAGAATATCTTCGTTGCTGTCAGCCAGTTTCATTGAATTCTCTTTCAGTTCCGCTTCGGAAGTTTCTGGGTAACGTTCATGAACTTTACCATGAAATTTGTGCACATTCAGATTCTTTGTTAACACTTCATTTGACGAACACGATAGATAAGCTTCTGAAAGACGTTGATTTTGTAATTCTTCCATTTGCTTAGACTGTGCCATCTGGAAGTCCAATTTCTCTTGTAGTTTAAATGAAGGAAGTGGCTGTCTCATGCATGTGGATTGTCCCGAGTATTGACTGGACAGTCCAGCAAAATTTTCAGATACGCTCACAGGACTTCGAGGTACCAAATTTTGTAAGCCCTTTTTGTCCTTCAATGTGGCAGTGTCTGCTCTGCAGCTTATGCTGTACAACTTTTCTTCCCAATCTCCATCAAGCCTGACAAACTGTGGAGATGTTTTTCGATGTCTCCTGAAGAGAATAAAATGGTTCAAATGCACATACGTTTTACGAATGTTGATTTAAATTATAGGAGTGCATTATCCCTACCATACAGTTTTCAAATATAGTCTAAATTTGCTCACATAATTATCGTTGACAGGTTTGTCAAAGGAAAACTATTTATAGATGATCTAATATTAAAACAAGAGAGAATGCTGGGTTAATCGATAATATGTGAAACTAAGAAAGTGGGGTTAATCGATAATATGTGAAACTAGGATGGTTGAGGTAATTGATAATATGTGGAACTAGAAAGGCTGAGGTATTCGATAATATGTGGAACTAGTAAGCTTGAGTTACTAGTTAAAGAAGATTGAGCTATTTATAACATCAAGAGATTGTGTTATCGATTACAGGAGATTGATTTACAGATTATCAACATATCCCCCAATCTTTCCTTAGCCGCCTTCTTTGACATGCCTGGAAAGAAGACAGTGGCCCTACTATTTTCCCACTGAACTAGAAGTTCAGGTCCTGGCTGCTACACACGCGTCATCATTGCGTACATTAGTTTTGCTGATTCTAACGGTTTCTTCCGTGTCATACTTATTCCTCGTTGACATGTCCTGTAGTTTTCTATTAGTTATTTTCGTTTTATTTTTATGTGTTCATCGTATTGTACCACACATCTTCATCAATATTCAAACACGAACACTAATTTCTGCAGCTGCTATGTTATCATTTATATCTCAAATAGTTTAATACATACCATTACAACATAGTGAGCCACTTAAAAACAGCCCCGTTATAATTTTACATTGTTGTCAGGACATTATGCCAAAAAATCATATTACATATTACAAGAGGAGATTGAGTTACCAATTACAGGAGGGGGCTGAATTATCAATTACAGGAGGGGGGGCTGAATTATCAATTACAGGAGGTGGGCTGAATTATCAATTACAGGAGGAGATTGAATTACAAATCACAGGAGGAGACTTAAGACGTTATGTTTTCAAAATTTAGTGTTCCTATCATAAATATATTCACATATTCTTTTTTTAAAAACCATAGAAAGACCAACTTCAATAGTTTATTTTTGTTGTTGTTTAAATTAATGTAAAAAAGCACGTTTACGTTGTGTTTCCGAAAATAACCATAGAAAGAAACCTTGGAAAATTTCTTGAAAATAACCGTAAAATGGTTAAAATGATAAAACGAATATCTGGTTGCCACAACATTCATGGCTGCTTTTAAGTGGATCACATTCGACAAACCACCCATCACATTTTGTAGAAATAAAAACAAAATACAAATGTATATATAGTAGTCGTGAATACCTAAAACCGAATATGATATACTGTAATCATACATACCCAAATTCGAATATGATATACAGTACTGTAGTCATACATACATAAAATCGAATATGATATAGAGAATCCGTACAAAACTTATTTCCTTCGACATGTTTTTCAAGCAGAAACGAGTAAAACATTGCAATTTAACTCCATACTTGGAGTTAAGTATACATGTGAAATGTAATATTGTGCAAAGAGTCACATAGACTCTCGAAAACCAAATGGTTCGGTCACCTGATAATAATGGAACCAGATTGCATTCATAAACAGCCTTCAAAAAAAGCATCTGAAGCGAGAGGCAGGAGAAGACCCAAATGAAGATGGAAAGATGACATCTGAGAAATACTAGAACATCAAGGCTACACTATGTCAGCGGCAACAGTTATCAAAAGAAAAACTACTCCGGCTTCACTTGACGCCTAGGGGTACACATAGACAGGACAAGACAGAACAAGATACATACATAAAATCGAATATGATATACAGTAGTCCTTCCTAAAATCGAATATAGCATACATAAGTCATAGATTGGGCACTACATAAAATCGAATGAGATATAGAGTAGGCATACATACATAAAGTCGAATATGATATACAGCAATCATACATACCTCTAGACGAATACGATATACAGTAATCATACATACCTGACGTCGAATATGATATACAGTAATCATACATACCTCTAGACGAATACGATATACAGTAATCATACATACCTCAAGACGAATACGATATACAGTAATCATACATACCTCAAGACGAATACGATATACAGTAATCATACATACCTCTAGACGAATACGATATACAGCAATCATACATACCTCTAGACGAATACGATATACAGTAATCATACATACCTCTAGACGAATACGATATACAGTAATCATACATACCTCTAGACGAATACGATATACAGTAATCATACATACCTGAAGTCGAATACGATATACAGTAATCATACATACCTGAAGTCGAATATGATATACAGTAATCATACATACCTGAAGTCGAATACGATATACAGTAATCATACATACCTGAAGTCGAATACGATATACAGTAATCATACATACCTGAAGTCGAATACGATATACAGTAATCATACATACCTGAAGTCGAATATGATATACATCATTGCCACCGTGAGACTGACCAGCAAAAAGAAATGCAGGAACGATGTGCAGCTGATGTACAGAAGACGACCATAGAATTTACAGGAACCATACCCGTACATCTTGACTGAGGACATCAGCTGTGCAACACAAACATTTTATAGGAAATTTGCTGCTGGAAACTATAACTTAAGTCCCTGGCCCTTATAAGAACATATGTCAGGGATGAATTTTCGTTGTCCCTTATAAGAACATATGTCAGGTATGAATTTTCGTTGTGCCTTATAAGAACATATGTCAGGGATGAATTTTCGTTGTCCCTTATAAGAGCATATGTGAGGGATGAATTTTCGTTGTCCCTTATAAGAACATATGTCAGGGATGAGTTTTAATATTATTTTTTTTATGGTTTAACCTTTTTTTAATGGACAATATCACAGTATTATTAACCTTCTGCTCTAGTTGTCCAAGTGATCTCATATCGCTATTTCCTGCTGCCAGAAAGTTGAAATGAGATTCGACCCAACAGTGTTCTAGCACACTCCAAGTGAATAGTTTATTTCCTGCTGCCCGACAGTTGAACTATGTCATGATTCGAACTAACAGTGTTCTAGCACACTTCAAGTTCCATCAATCGCATTTGATGTTGTATCTATCCTCAGAAACTACAAGCGGTTTGCTATTATTTCCTATGTGCTATAGCGTGATTTCTTCAGAGCTTTTGTTCATTTGTTCATAACAAGAAGACGAACTCTAAACGGCGGGCAATGTTTTGAGAAGAACTCTAACAATAGGGGATACATTCTAGATTTGTCAATATCATCTAAAACTGGGCCATGATCTCTGGGAAGGAAGGATAACCAAATATGCATTCACGTCCATTCAACGGAGTCTCTTCAATTATAAAGGCTACCATGCTTATCGGATTCTGGCATCTCCCAGGGGAGTTGTCACGGCCCACGCAGAGTTGCTTTTCACCACATCCCATGTTACACATGTTCAGTCATGAAACCCCGTACACTTTGGCATATAGGACACTGATCAGGGCTGGATTCCACCTGGTTCCCCCAGCTGGATATTCACTTATGGGTTCTTTAATTGTTGCACAACAAACGGATACGTAATTGTATATATGAAATGATATGCAGCCTCCACAAGAAGGAATCTCACTGTATTGACGGGCCATCTACTGATAATGTACCGTTGCATGAAGGCGTATCTGATATGGCAATCGTGAAAAATTGAGTTCTTTCACACGCATATAAATCGTAGTATAGATGCATCATTAGTTGCCGTTTGTCCTGTGTTTATAAGTTTATGTCCTTTCGAGTCTCAAAGTAAATCCCATCACTTATACTAGCAGGATGTATCGTTTTCTTCTACGATCGATCACCTTGCCTTCTGTTCGATATCGATCAGATATAGAGCGGCTTAGTTTATGTCGGTGTTTGCTTTTGTGAATGGGTTCTATAACGAGATTGCGACCGTTCACACATGACCTTTTCCCCGTTGATCACTATTTATATACTTGGAGTCGCATGCCAATATTAACCAAGGTGACTTCACGTATATAAATAGTGACCAATGGAAAATCTCGAGAATAATTTAAAAAGTAACAAATTGAGGCATAATTAATTTAGCGAACAGGTCTTCTATACAATCGAAGGTCACAGCTTATCTGTGTGATACATAGATTTTATCGTGTAGCATAAACACCTTGTCTCATCTAATTCCCCATGAACCGGTGTATTCGACAATGACCGGCCTCGGGTATTAAGACCTGTGTACAGAAAATGTAAGCATTCTTCGAAGGTCGATTTTGATTATTTCCGCGCATTCGATAGTCGGCCTTGGTTAATTTTGGCATGCAACTCCAAGTTTATAAATAGCAACCAACGAAAACACGACAATAATCGTAATGAATGAAGTTTATTGCCGGCATTCTCGATTCAAAAGTAGACTAGAATTTTGTGCAACGTGCCTGAACGTTTATTTTTAAATGACTGCCCGCATATTTGCTCAATGTGACGAATATGATGAATGTATTGGCAACCCTGGTTGTGACGAATATGGTGAATGTATTGGCAACCCTGGTTGTGACGAATAAAATGAATGTATTGGCAACCCTGACTGACGAATATGATTAATGTATTGTAACGTTTAAGGATTCCTGCCTGCGTCGCTACTTAACCCTCTATTATACCATTTAAGATTTTCTATGACAAAAAATTGTTTATTGAATATGTCAACTGTATGAATATTTCAACTGATCAGAAATGCATGATTTGTAAAACAGAAATAGTGAAAGTTGTATATTAACGTTTCCATGGTAGTGGTACCCCATTTCTCTATAATACGTTTTTTGGGTGGGTAGGTAGATGGTAAGTTTACTTCTTCAATGAAGAGGCGCGGCCTTTCAACCAGCGGACAATGTCCAAGTAGGCTATATCAGGACACACAACTAAAAATAATTGAAGTCAAAAGACCCATAAAGTATCCTATTTTTTGGAAGGAAAGGAATTTATTTTTTTATTTAAAAAAAAAATTAAGACATCAAAAGACTAAAGTGGTATCAATATATGTAATTTTAGAAAACTAACTGTAGTGAAACTACGTTAGAACAATTTTATTTTTAGAATAATATACTTAGTAAAACATCATTAAAAACTTGTTATTTACACAATTTTGCTTTGGCCAAAATTACTTTTTTAAGAAAAGGTAAATGCATGCATAATATTACACAAATGTATCGCCTTGAAAGTTTAAAGGATCCGAGGGGAAAAAAAACAAACTTCTGGACTTAAAGGGGAACAACTGTTAAAATTGTGAACACAAAATGACCAATATATAGGCTACGCGTCGAATCAGTTAATTTTTAGAAAGAAAAAAAAACATACCAAAATAACCTCACCATGTCATCTAGTGTTAGTGGAACCGGAAAACATTATATTTAGAAATTTGGTCTCCGAAGACGCTATACTAATTAATTGTAGCTGACCACATCATCTATCTAAATAACTGACCATATCCTCTATCTAAATAACTGACCATATCCTCTATCTAAATAACTGAAACTGACCATAGCATATTGCCTATCTATTTGACTTACCACAGCATCTATCTAAATAACTATTTACTTACATCTGTGACAAGGAAGCTGCCAACAAAACTGACCACCCAGGTCAGGAACAGGATCAACTTCTCAACATGCCAGTGCAGTGTGCAGCGTGTGTAGAACATACCCCTCTGTAGTGCCCTGTGTCTGTCATTACACATGATGTGTGAGAGAATCAGCTGCTCGACTAGGAGAGCGTTTGTGAACACTGTACACACCTGATGGATAAATGGGGAATAGAAGATGTGAACACTGAACACACCTGGTGGATAAATGGGGAATAGAAGATGTGAACACTGAACACACCTGGTGGATAAATGGGGAATAGAAGATGTGAACACTGTACACACCTGATGGATAAATGGGGAATAGAAGACGTTAACACGGTACACACCTGGTGGATAAATGGGGAATAGAAGATATGAACACTGTACACACCTGGTGGATAAATGGGGAATAGAAGATGTGAACACGGTACACACCTGGTGGATAAATGGGGAATAGAAGATGTGAACACGGTACACAACTGGTGGATAAATGGGGAATAGAAGATGTGAACACGGTACACACCTGGTGGATAAATGGGGAATAGAAGATGTGAACACGGTACACACCTGGTGGATAAATGGGGAATAGAAGATGTGAACACGGTACACACCTGGTGGATAAATGGGGAATAGAAGATGTGAACACGGTACACACCTGATGGATAAATGGGGAATAGAAGATGTGAACACGGTACACACCTGATGGATAAATGGGGAATAGAAGATGTGAACACGGTACACACCTGATGGATAAATGGGGAATAGAAGATGATAAACATGTTGAAGCATGGAGCAGTGAGGAAACGACTGACATCACTAAGTTGACAAACGGTTGACACCACTAAGTTGACAAACGGTTGACACCACTCAGTTGACAAACGGCTGACACGACTGAGTGGACAAACGGTTGACATCACTAAGTTGACAAACGGCTGACACGACTGAGTGGACAAACGGTTGACATCACTAAGTTGACAAACGGTTGACACCACTCAGTTGACAAACGGTTGACACCACTAAGTTGACAAACGGCTGACACGACTGAGTGGACAAACGGTTGACATCACTAAATTGACAAACGGTTGACACCACTACGTTGACAAACGGTTGACACCACTACGTTGACAAACGGTTGACACCACTACGTTGACAAACGGTTGACATCACTAAGTTGACAAACGGTTGACACGACTGAGTGGACAAACGGTTGACATCACTAAATTGACAAACGGTTGACACCACTACGTTGACAAACGGTTGACACCACTACGTTGACAAACGGTTGACACCACTACGTTGACAAACGGTTGACATCACTAAGTTGACAAACGGTTGACACCACTACGTTGACAAACGGTTGACACCACTACGTTGACAAACGGTTGACACCACTACGTTGACAAACGGTTGACATCACTACGTTGACAAACGGTTGACACCACTACGTTGACAAACGGTTGACATCACTACGTTGACAAACGGTTGACACCACTACGTTGACAAACGGTTGACATCACTACGTTGACTAACGGTTGACACCACTACGTTGACAAACGGTTGACATCACTACGTTGACAAACGGTTGACACCACTACGTTGACAAACGTTTGACATCACTACGTTGACAAACGGTTGACACCACTACGTTGACAAACGGTTGACGTACTTATTATATTATAAAATATTATATTGTTTGTACTGTATTTATCGAATTTATGTTATTACATACATATGCTTTGGTTTCGACCAAGTTGTTAAATTGGGATTTGACTGCAGTATCCTAGGACCCTCACGTCCTGTCAAAGTGCAGCACGCACTTCTGGGCCAACTATCGTGGCAATCTGTTGTCAGATATGTTTACACATCTGCGGTATTGTTACACTCATTGTTACATTCATTGTTACAGTCATTGTTACACTCATTGTTACATTCATTGTTACAGTCATTGTTACAGTCATTGCTATACTCATTGTTACACTCAATGTTACACTCATTGTTACATTCATTGTTACAGTCATTGTTACAGTCATTGTTACACTCATTGTTACACTCATTGTTACACTCATTGTTACATTCATTGTTACAGTCATTGTTACAGTCATTGCTATACTCATTGTTACACTCATTGTTACACTCATTGTTACATTCATTGTTACAGTCATTGTTACACTCATTGTTACATTCATTGTTACAGTCATTGTTATACTCATTGTTACATTCATTGTTACACACATAATGTTCCCACCAACGAAGATCTGCAACAAACTGACAAAGGTGCAATGTCTACTGACCTGCATCTCTACGTTATCCACGGGGACCATGTAACAGGACACAAAAGTATGACAAGACATTTGACAGAAGACATAAGTAAGAAAAGACATTTGACAGAAGACAAAAGTAAGACAAGACATTTGACAGAAGACAAAAGTAAGACAAGACATTTGACAGAAGACAAAAGTAAGACAAGACATTTGACAGAAGACAAAAGTAAGACAAGACATTTAACAGAAGACAAAAGTAAGACAAGACATTTGACAGAAGACAAAAGTAAGACAAGACATTTGACAGAAGACAAAAGTATGAAATTAAGAAAAGAGATACAGTGACAATGATGATGTTTTCCACAGGTGACAGGTTGTCAATATATTCCATAAATTTCCTTAGTCGCCTCCTACGACGTGCATGGAAATAATACAGTGCCCTGTTCTTTACACACCTGAACTAGAAGCCAAGGTCTTTGGTTGTTACACTTGCAGGAAATATAGAGAGATTTCACTTAGTTAACACATACCTGACAAATGATAGATCATTTTGTTACACTGACGCAAAATATAGAGAAGTCTCAGTTAACATCTGACAAATGATAGATCATTTTGTTACACTGACGTAAAATATAGAGAGATTTCACTTAACACATACCTGACAAATGATAGGCCATT
This sequence comes from Meghimatium bilineatum, assembly GCA_034231615.1. NCBI lineage: Eukaryota > Metazoa > Mollusca > Gastropoda > Stylommatophora > Philomycidae > Meghimatium > Meghimatium bilineatum. Next base: position 5,588,070 of record CM067307.1, read on the forward strand.
TTGCAAGAAATGACATCTTTGTCATCTCATCAATCACAGCTATTATAACCAGAAAACCTAAAACATATGTTTTAATAGCTGTCAATTTTATATATGTATATAACACACATGGATGTTTTAATATAAGGTAAAACATCATGTACCCAGTTAAGGCTGTGTCGACATGGGAGCCGTTGCGATCAGAAATATTTCCGCCTCAACTAGGGAATGAACCCAAGACCACTCGTATACGAGGCCAGTGCGGTGACCACTATCCGACCCCCCTCCCATCAAGTAACGTTGGTTCTGTGGTTGCGTCTGTGGGTCTCACCAGTGGCCCATTATACAAAACACCCATGCAACAGAAAATCGTAGTAGATGACATGCCGTTAAATTTAGGCAGCATATCATCCATAGAATTATGGACCCCCCTCTCAGTAGAAGACTCCTTTTGTAGACATTGCACTAATCCGAAAGCTGAAGTCTTCTGGGTATGAAAGAAAGCTAAGAAAAACCACACCACTGCACATAGAAAGTAAGAGCTAATCGCTTGCAATTCCTGGGGTTCTCAAGCAAACAAACGGACAACACAGCAAGTAGATTTTGTTGTGAAGACATGTTATATAGTCATGTTGCCTGATACCATGGTTGCTCGTGCGTCTCTCGGCCTGGTATCACCGACTTCAGCATCAATGATTGCTTTAGCAGGATTGTGGTCCTGCTCGTTGTCAGGGATGGCCCGACTAATATTAGTTTCCAGCCCCCAACTCCACTTCAAGAAGTTGGCCTCGATGTGAACCATCTGATCAAACAAAACTAAGAAATACGAAACAACTCGTCTTTTTTCTTATCATTCTAGATCTTAAGCTTTTCTTTTCGCTCCTTTTTCTTTTTTTGTTGTGCTCTTCCTTCTTATTTTTCTTCTTCTTATCCACACTTTTTTAAATTATCAACGCTTGCTCCCCTCTTTCTATCATAATACGTGTCTCTTTGCGTAAGATTCATTGTTTATTGTTTGTTTTGTCCTAATGAAGACAACGTTTTATTCGAAACGTCTTATATCTTTGTGGCTGTTTATAGTATGTCGTGTACTTAAATATTTCCAACAGACCTTACATATTTCCGTTTTCTCCCTGTGAAGTGCATATATTCCCACTTCTCCATGCTGAGAACAGGCGTATGAGAAATAATATTGTCATGAAAGTCAGATGCATTAGACCGAATGGCGCATATATTTCAGAATATCTGTAAATAATGACACAACGCACTACATTCTCCGAACTACTTTCTGCCAATCTGCAGGAGTTTGAGACTGCTAATCTGCAGGAGTTTGAGACTGCTAATCTGCAGGAGTTTGAGACTGCTAATCTGCAGGAGTTTGAGACTGCTAATCTGCAGGAGTTTGAGACTGCTAATCTGCAGGAGTTTGAGACTGCTAATCTGCAGGAGTTTGAGACTGCTAATCTGCAGGAGTTTGAGACTGCTAATCTGCAGCAGTTTGAGACTGCTAATCTGCAGCAGTTTGAGACTGCTAATCTGCAGCAGTTTGAGACTGCTAATCTGCAGGAATTTGAGACTGCTAATCTGCAGGAGTTTGAGACTGCTAATCTGCAGGAGTTTGAGACTGCTAATCTGCAGGTGTTTGAGAATGAATGCACACCAACTGTTGTCATGTACATTAGTAAAAGGACTACTGGACACTAAAAATCTTTCTTTTTGAATATAAAATCCCTACAAATAGATCTCCGTTTGTCCATGTTTTGCTGAGTTTCAAAGTAAAGCAAGAAATAGTAAAACAGTAACATGTCATATATGTCGCAAGAGACGATTAAGTAGGTTGTGCGTGACGGTGGCAACCCAATTATCTGGAAAGAAAAAATAACTCAAACGTCCGATTGGTTGTCCCCAAAAGAGCAGAAATTGCAGTCAATCTACAAACCAAGATACAAAGCATTTCGTAATGCTAATACATCCGGCTAACACATCTGGAGTATTAGAATGAAACTCGTACAAGAGAAAATTCCTTTAAAATTACGTTACATCAACGAACATCATTGGTATTTCAGGAGCGTGTACATGGGCATTCTGTTGGTCTTCGTTCTTAAAAGCAACATTCAGATATATGATCATTGCCGATACGTGTAGAGCGAATAGTAAATGCGTTCTCAACCTTTTCAGACGGAGAACACAACCCACATGTCAGTGACCGTGAGTCAGTGCTCACTGGCAATTTTTTACTCGTGTGGCACAAATATATGTCCTTGTGAGAGCATTAAGGTGCTCGCGAGCACACGGTTAAGATCGTATAGCATAGTACAATAACTTCAAGTGTGAAGTGGTTTGAACAGAAATGAGTACAAAAGGTCTAGAGGATTGATTTCATTTTACATGGATAACCAGATATGTACTCTGTCCCTCTGTAGGAGCGACATGCAGCATCACGAGAGTACCAGCACAGCAAGTAATTGGTAGCTTTACGCGATAATCCTCAGAGATTTACGAACATCTACTTTGTAAACACGAAATGGGGAGCTACCTTCCAACTCATGAACTCTAAGTGAACGACTTAGCTAATACCATAACGAGATTCCCATTGTGACATGGAATATATGGGGCCGTCATTGTGCCGTACTTGCAACTCATCATTGACGTGTGTGCCGTACTTGCAACTCATCATTGACGTGTGTGCCGTACTTGCAAATCATCATTGACGTGTGTTCCGTACTTGCACCTCATCATTGACGTGTGTGCCGAACTTGCAACTCATCATTGGCGTGTGTGCCGAACTTGCAACTCATCATTGACGTGTGTGCCGAACTTGCAACTCATCATTGACGTGTGTGCCGAACTTGCAACTCATCATTGACGTGTGTGCCGAACTTGCAACTCATCATTGACGTGTGTGCCGTACTTGCACCTCATCATTGACGTGTATGCCGAACTTGCAACTCATTATTGACGTGTATGCCGTACTTGCATCTTATCATTGACGTGTGTGCCGTACTTGCAACTCATAATTGACGAGTGTACCGTACTTGCAAATCATCATTGACGTGTGTGCCGAACTTGCAACTCATCATTGACGTGTGTGCCGAACTTGCAACTCATCATTGACGTGTGTGCCGTACTTGCAACTCATCATTGACGTGTATGCCGTACTTGCATCTCATCATTGACGTGTGTGCCGTACTTGCAACTCATCATTGACGTGTGTACCGTACTTGCAAATCATCATTGACGTGTGTGCCGTACTTGCAAATCATCATTGACGTGTGTGCCGAACTTGCAACTCATCATTGACGTGTGTGCCGAACTTGCAACTCATCATTGACGTGTGTGCCGAACTTGCAACTCATCATTGACGTGTGTGCCGAACTTGCAACTCATCATTGACGTGTGTGCCGAACTTGCAACTCATCATTGACGTGTGTGCCGCAATTTCACCACATGAACAATGTGTGTACCGGACTTTCAACCCATGAACAATGTGTGTACCGGACTTTCAACCCATGGACAATGTGTGTACCGGACTTTCAACCCATGAACAATGTGTGTACCGGACTTTCAACCCATGAACAATGTGTGTACCGGAATTTCAACCCATGATCAATAACATTCAGATTGAATGGCTGCAACCCGGAGAATGGATTGATCATATTGAGGGGTTTCACACTCCAAGGACCTTACGTGGATATTCTGTGCTGGCCATGATGAAGTTTAATAATTGGATCGGACCAGCTGGTTTCAAGAGCACGCTGTTAGGACAGACGATGATATTGAAGAAGAATATTGTGGATTCCCAAAGTATGCATCATTTGGGCGAGGATACTTAATGGATGGTCCTACATACCCTTGAACATCTGCTGAAATACCTATGGGGGTGTCCAGGGTGTGCAAATGACTGTTCATAATCAGTCAAATCATTCACAATATAGAGACCACAGTGAAATTTGATATAGAATCGAGTGTAATAACGATATCCATAATCTACAAATAAATACAGCTACAATTTGATATAGAATCGAGTGTAATAACGATATCCATAATCTACAAATAAATACAGCTACAATTTGATATAGAATCGAGTATAGTACTGATGGTCTCCCATGCCACAGTGCTAGGTTACCAAGCATCATCATCGTGCCTGTTGTTACAAAGTGGTCCATCTTTCCCCTTCTCATGGTGTGTTTTAAATAAATGTGGATTGTTTTTTTCTGATGCGAATAAACATCCGGTACAGCTTTCTTTAATTAGCTTCTTTCCAGATATTTTCATTGACCAGTTGTCCATGGTGTTCTTAACATTCATTGGTATAAAACAACATCTATGCTGCCTCAATATACTTCTCATTATTCAGTATCAATATTGAATAAAATTGGTAGCAGATCCTATTCAGGACGTGGCTATCTACCCAGCATTATTTGGCTGTAGTGATTTTCTTGGCAATATAAATATGTTCAGTAGTTTGCCAATGCTTTCTGAACGGTCCGGATGCACAACTGCCTGTTCCATTCCGCCACAGAGACGGACATATTATAACATTATATCAATATAGTATATCAATACTACAACATTATATCGATATGTTAAATCAATATTAATACATTGTATCAATATAAATTATATTAAATCAATATTACAACATTGTATCAATATAAATTATATTAAATCAATATTACAACATTGTATCAATATAAATTATATTAAATCAATATTACAACATTGTATCAATATAAATTATATTAAATCAATATTACAACATTGTATCAATATAAATTATATTAAATCAATATTACAACATTGTATCAATATAAATTATATTAAATCAATATTACAACATTGTATCAATATAAATTATATTAAATCAATATTACAACATTGTATCAATATAAATTATATTATATCAATATTACAACAACTAAATGAATAAATACATACTGATCATGAGGTCGGCTGTAGCTAAGTGCACAACGAAGAGGTTGAAGATTACTCTCAATCGATTATCCCTGAAGAAGGCAGCAATGACAGAGCTATTACCAAGAATGCTGAAAATAAGCACAGCGATAATGCACAACAATGGCACAGACTCATATTCGTAACGGTCATCAAATTCGGGATCTAGTTCATCGTTCATGTTAAAGAGGCTCACTGTTTGGAATGTTTCATTACGCAACATTGCTGGCCGTCTGCGAAATTAATGGGTAAAAAATAATTTTTATTTAGTATATCTATTCTATAGAAAAATGTTAACAACATGATCAAATAAAAATAGCATGAAAATGTCATGAAAGAGATTAATTCAGACAGAGAGCTGCTTACACGCATCAGAAAGAGGTCATCAATTGTAATATCAATTGTTGTTGGTGACTTGCTGTTTTTCTTAACTTCGGTCTTCTGTATGTTGAGGTTTATATCATACTTCCTCCGAAGACGGATGTGTCGGGCCATTGGTGCAAATAAAACGGCGACACAACGCATTTCCACTCTCTTGACTACATCCTGCTTGAAATCTAGTGGGGCCATGGTCCTGCTACAAAGGAGATCCAGCGGGAGTTTGAGAATGAACGCTGAAGAAGAAGAAGAATATCATACTTCCTACATACTGTTGACAGTTCATCTATGTGGATTTGCATGTTTTCTTCGTCATCGTATACCAGGCATTGATCGTCAGCGAACATAACTTCATTTATTTCAATTGTGTTTTTCATCTTCGTGATTGTCTGCGTTGATTATATTTTCCTCTTTTAGAATAATAACGTCTTTCGTTATTCTATCCTTATACATATTGAAAAGTAAAGGGGAAAGCATGCAGCCCTGTCTGATCCCTGGTTTCGTTTCTAATGTTTTGGTTGTTCTGTTTGCTGTTCTCACTGCGCTTAGATAATTTTGATATAGTGCTTTTATGTTATCTAATAGCAGACAACTGATATTGTACTTCTCTAATGTTTCGCAGAGAATATTTCTATCTACTCTATCGAATGCCTTTTCCAGGTCTATAAATATTATGTTGATATCTTGATTGTATTCAATAGCTTTTTCACTTGTCTTAGTGTGAATAGTGCGTTGGTACAACTAGCCCTCCTTCTACAATCAAATTGAGTGGGGCTCAGATGAGGCTTATGTGGCGTATTCTTTGCTCTAAGATCTTTGCGTTGTATTTCCTATATAGCTTAATAAGGAGTTGCCTTTGTATGATTCACATTCCTTTTATTACATTTATGTTTCCATATTGAAATAATTATTGACTTTTGCCAATCTTCTGGAAATTTTCTCTCTGCCCCTGATATGCTGAATAGTCTTTCCAGCCATTGAACCCCCGTTTCTCCGTACGCTTTGATTGCCTCGTTAGGTATACCATCTCCACCTGGAGATTTATTTTTCGGGCTATATATTAGTATGTTTTTTTTTAAATTTCCTGATATAGAATTTCAGGTTCCTCGTTATCATGGTGTGTTATATTAACTGTTGGAATGTACTCTGTTGTGGTGTTTAAATTCTATAGTTTTTGGAAATATTCTTTCCATCTAGGCTTTCTTAATGTTTTATTAACTAGGGAGTTTCCATTACTGTCGTTAACAATTATTATATGACTATAGGTCTCTTCTCTCACTCTCATTGCTTTAATACTTTTAAAAAATTCCCGTGGATTTGTCTTTAATATTTCCTAAAGATGTTTGTCGTAGTTGTTCCATTAATTAATGTTCGCGTCTATGATTGCATGTTTGGTTTCTTTTCTAAGGTGACGAATTTTTAGATAATATTCTTGTCGTTTTGATTTTATCCAGTCCTTGAAATACGTCTTTTTACGTTGAATAGCTTTCTGTCTCTGCATTCCATCATGCTGTTTTCTTGCCAATGGTAAGATCATGAGATTTTCACTTCAAAATTTATCCTGTAAATGATTTCTATATAGCAAATGTCATTGTAAACTTCCTCGCTACGGCAATTTTTTTCCTGTTTCCAGGGATCTCAAATTGGAGCAAAGAATTGTGACACTACTATCTGTCTTTTACGTTATAAGAGACGACTAAGGAGGGTTTTGCGTGATGGAGATGGTTCACACGTCATAGAGTGTCAAAGCGAACAAGAAAGAACTTGAACAGGTCCTTGTTCCTTTTGTTGTTGTTGTTGATTTGTGTGTGTTATTTTTTCATTTGTCATTCTTTATTAGTAATATTAGTAATCAGTAACAATAATATATTATTGTAGTTGTTATCGCTTCTTAGTTTTGTTACTGTGTCACTCTCAACCGTGTCGGATATCCTCTGACAGTTTGTTACTGTGGCACTCTCAACCATGTCGGATATCCTCTGACAGTTTGTTACTTCGTCACTCTCAACCGTGTCGGATATCCTCTGACAGTTTGTTACTGTGGCACTCTCAACCGTGTCGGATATCCTCTGACAGTTTGTTACTGTGGCACTCTCAACCGTGTCGGATATCCTCTGACAGTTTGTTACTGCGTCACTCTCAACCGTGTCGGATATCCTCTGACAGTTTGTTACTGTGGCACTCTCAACCGTGTCGGATATCCTCTGTCAGTTTGTTACTGTGGCACTCTCAACCGTGTCGGATATCCTCTGACAGTTTGTTACTGTGGCACTCTCAACCGTGTCGGATATCCTCTGACAGTTTGTTACTGTGTCACTCTCAACCGTGTCGTATATCCTCTGACAGTTTGTTACTGTGGCACTCTCAACCGTGTCGGATATCCTCTGACAGTTTGTTACTGTGTCACTCTCAACCGTGTCGGATATCCCCTGACAGTTTGTTACTGTGTCACTCTCAACCGTGTCGGATATCCTCTGACAGTTTGTTACTGTGGCACTCTCAACCGTGTCGGATATCCTCTGACAGTTTGTTACTGTGGCACTCTCAACCGTGTCGGATATCGTCTGACAGTTTGTTACTGTGTCACTCTCAACCGTGTCGGATATCCTCTGACAGTTTGTTACTGTGGCACTCTCAACCGTGTCGGATATCCTCTGACAGTTTGTTACTGTGTCACTCTCAACCGTGTCGGATATCCTCGGACAGTTTGTTACTGTGGCACTCTCAACCGTGTCGGATATCCTCTGACAGTTTGTTACTGTGGCACTCTCAGCCGTGTCGGTATCCTCTGACAGTTTGTTACTGTGGCACTCTCAACCGTGTCGGATTTTCTCTGACAGTTTGTTACTGTGGCACTCTCAACCGTGTCGGATATCCTCTGACAGTTTGTTACTGTGGCACTCTCAACCGTGTCGGATATCCTCTGACAGTTTGTTACTGTGGCACTCTCAACCGTGTCGGATATCCTCTGACAGTTTGTTACTGTGGCACTCTCAACCGTGTCGGATTGACAGTTTGATTATTATTAAAACAAGCATATATGAAGCACATAGCAAATTCAGAGCACCAATCTACCACCCGACGCTGCAAGGCACAAAGAAATAATAGCGTATACAGATTGAGTATCCAAATGTGGCACTGCTATATCAATTGACGTATTATTATTATTGTTATTATTATTATTATTATTGGCCAGAGGAAACAACACTGGAATCAAAGCTCTATGGGACACTGTATGAACTACAAAAGACAGTGAGTTTTATTAATGAGACAGAATTACAGATATAGACATGTTTCAAGTGAACGAAAGAATTATTATTATTATTATTATATAATGCCTGCTTGTTTCCTTTTGGGTAAGCTGAACACATAAAATCCACAAAACAGAAGGCGTCATATGAAATGGCATAGACCTTCTGTTACAGAAAAAGAGTTTAAGACTATACCTTATTTACGCTTAGAGTTAAATAGCAAGGCCACACCGTTTCATTTCGTCCAACATTCCACACAAGTGAATTCCTTAGAAACAAGTCTGCGTTGTCATTACTGGAAACTTGTCAGAAATTCATTCATTGTTGTTTAGTTGATCTAAAATAATCGATTCATATCTGGAAACTCATTATGGAGTCGTAATTTCCAAGGTAGAACGGCAGATTGAATGATGTCGAAAGTCGTTCATTCAGTGTGAGGAATGGTGTAGTGTTATTTTTCAATGTTTGAGTAACTAATTGGTGTGCAATATCATCATCATTATACATAAATTCAATGTCATTATCATTAAACATAAATTTAATATTAAACATGGATTAGACATAGTTATCTAGAGAAAAGAAACCATGATAATCAGCAAACATCGCAAAGGACAGTCGCTAAAAATAAAAATACGTTGAGAGATACTACAACAAGTAGTTAGTTATTCTTCTAGGGCCAAAGACAGCATATAGAACGGATGTCATAGATTTCCATGCCTCTCGTTTCATTGCAATTTGCTTTAGATTTTCATTGTTTCTGATACCGATGGTGAAACGTTCTCTTGTAATAGTTCTACGTAAAGTTTCTTTTGGTCTTCATCGTTTTCTCTTGCCCTTTGGTGACTACATCAAAGCTTGACAGGGGAGTCTTTCAGTATCTATTCGTAGCGCGTGTCCGATGTAATTCCAGCGACGCTTTCTAATATAGGTGGATACATCATCTTGTTTTGATTCTTGTCTGACAACTGTGCCGGATTTGAAGTCTGACACAAGTAGATCATTACGAATATCTAGGACACATAACCACACATTACGGTAGGTGTGAAACAGGGGCAAAGGCCGCCCAAGATTCCGTTGGACAAAAGTCATGCAAGAATGCCTTCGCATGTCACTAGAAGAGGCGGGACAACTTTGCTCAAGACTGTGGAGAATCTAAGATATCCATAGGGAAGACTACGTTCTGGAAAGAATATGTCACATGATGATGATGTGAAAAGTACCTTCAATGACATGAGGAAATTATTAATATCTAAACAAATTACAAACAAGTTAAAAATGAGAATTATAAAATGCTACATCTATTCCATATTAATGTATGGCTCAGAAACATGGACACTAAATAAACAATTAGAAGACAAAATTGATGCCTTTGAGATGTGGGTATATAGAAGAATAGGGAGAACATCATGGAAAGAGAAGAAAACAAATAAAGAGGTGCTAAAACACTTAATATGAAGAAAGAACTACTAAGAGAAATAAAGATCAGGCAAATAAAATACTTTGGACACATTAAAAGACATGACACCCTATTGAAGACATTACTTGAGAGTAAAGTCAAAGGGAAGCGAGCAAGAGGTAGGCAGAGATACAAGTGGGAGAGTAACATTACACGATGGACAGGTTACAGTCTAGCAGAGTGCACCACCAAGACAAGAGACAGGAAATGTTGGAGATACGTTGCAGCCAACCTTCGTTGCGGAGACGGCACTTGATGATGATGATGATGTGAAATAGAAGTTAAACGGAAGATAGGAATGGCAAAAAAGTATTTTCAGTAAGACGAAGACATATTTAACATTTAAATAAATCACAAACAAATAAAAAATAAGAATGAAAAAAATGATACATCTATTCTACTGTATGGCTCAGAAACATGGATAATGAACAACAAATTAGAAGACATAATGTATGCCTTGAGATGTAGATATATAGAAGAATAGGGATAACTTCATAGAAAGAGAAGAAAATAAAGAGGTCCTAACAAGACGTTGTATGGAAATAGAAGAGAAATTAAGATGAAACAGATAAAATATTTTGAACATATTAAAAGATATGACACCTTGTTGGAAGACCTTACTTGAGGGTATAGTCGCAAGGAGCAATGCAGAGCTGCAAGTTGGAATCATAACGAGATGGACAGGTTACAGTCTAGCAGAGTGCACCACCAAAGTAAGAGACAGAGATGTTCGAAGTCTGTTGCATCAAAATTTTGACGCGGAGACGGCTCCTGACAGTATATATATATATATATATATATATATATATATATATATATATATATATATATATATATATATATATATATATATATATATATATATATATATATATATATATATATATATATATATATATATATATATATATATATATAAAGCCCATTGATAAGGTTTTGAAGGGGGGGGGGGGGGTGAAAGTAAGAACATTACTTAAAGTACTTGAAACTTAGCCAAAAGAATAAAAACCCTCTTGACGAGTTTTCACAAAAACATCATTAAGTAAATCTCGTATCACGAAAGAAGGACACGAAATCTAACGGAAGACCCTTTTTTTAGACAAACTCCTTTCTTACTAAAAAACTTATATATGGCCCTATTCTTCTTGACAGACGGTCTGAAGCAAGCAGATATCAGGTCGTGTTAATCAGGCACGATTCAAGTGTCTTTTATTGCTAAATCTGCCATCTCATTATCGAAATTATATGCTATAGAATAAAACATAAGAACGAATAAGTTATTGCCAGGGTGTTGTACATTGTGTTTGAACTTTCGTTATTCCTCTCTGATGAATGTTGAATTCTCAAATGTCTTATCACTAATATAGCATGTTCATGAATAGTTGATCACCAATATTATTTATTATCTCGGTAATTACTGAACGTATGTGCTTCATAATTTTTATGGGTGTATTATTTCATAACCACGTTGAAGATTTATGATTAATTATTATCTAGACCAGTTTTTCCCAACGTGGGGTACATGCCCCACAGGGGAGGGGGGTTTGATTGCACAAGGGGGGGGACAATTCGAATCAAACACATTTTTGGGGAATAATTCAATTTTTCAATATAAACAATATATGTATATGTTATATTGGGGGGGGGGGGGGGGCGGGGAAACAAAATTATTAGAAAGAATTAGGTGTGGCATTGCTAATAAAAAAGGTTGGGAAACACTGATCTAGACTGAACGGATTTATTGCAGCAGTAACTACGAATCTCATTTTTAAAGTAGAAATACTTGTTTGTTGATCGCCATAAAAGTAGAAGGATTTACGGTACAAATTACCATATATTACGTCAATGAGGATAAATGATTCTTCTGTGTTTATTTGTTGTTTTCCTCCAACTCTTCATTGGCTGTTAGTTAAAGTATAAATATGCTTGCCAATTAAAAGCACGATAAAAATAAGACATTCAATATAATGTAATACTACAGTGAAAAGGAACAACAATAGTACTTTCGAAGAACACAGTTTTTTTAATGTTTCACTTGAACACAACAGACGGACTATCACTAAGACTAAGGAGTTTGGAGGTGTTTACACGGAAACATACAAATTACAATACACATTTTCAACGTTTCGAACCGTTAGGTTTTTCTCAAAAATATATACAAGAAAAAGAAAAAAACAATGAAAATAGTAAAAACAATTCTACCACCATAAAGGCACTAGATACAATATCGCATGTCAATACTTGTCGATACTTATTACATGTCAAACTATTATTTTACATGTCAATAATAGTTATCACACGGCGGAGACTCATCCCTGAATTATGGTCAATTATAGCTACTTTAGTCTTCTGTGACAGAATGCCCTCTCTATTTGTAAGATCAATTGCATAGAAACTAAAGCAAGTTTTCTCCTTGATTTCTTTATATCAATAATGCACAAACATTCCCGCACCAAGCTCAACAAGTATTAAACAAGCGTTGTCACATCATTCTATAGAGATTTCTGCGGTGAGAACCCTAAGTTAAGTGATCAGAATTAAATATTTTGGTTAAAAAAATTAATGCTGATGCTTCCCACCTTCTCAAATTTAAAAAAAATGAACACACTGCAGACAACAGCCAAAATCTTCAGATCTAAGGAAAACGACACGGTTGAGAGTGCCACAGTAACAAACTGTCAAAGGATATCCGACACGGTTGAGAGTGCTACAGTAATAAACTGTCTAAGAAATAGCCGTGGTATCAATGTCGATCATCATATTATTTAGTGTCGTCTCCGAATCAGAAATTAGCCAGTTTCTAGTACAGGTCTCCGTCATGACCTTTGTTCTACTTTCGAGGTATTACCTAACCTTTGCAGTTTTAAATAAGTTGCGTAAGATTATAGATTTTGGGAATTGGGGGCTTAAAGGATTAGAATTAGTTTATACATTTTTTGGGAGGGGGAAGAAGGGTTAGAATCATTGTTTAAAATTAATAATTAATTCTCTAAGAATTTTCGTCTAAGGCGGGAATCGATATGATTGGTTCATCATCATCATCATCATCGTGACATATTCTTTCCAGAACGTAGTCTTTCCTATAGATCTCTTGAATTCTCCGCGGTCTTGAGCAAGTTTCCCTGCATCTTCCAGTGACATGCGCAGGAATTCTTGAATGTCTTTTGTCCAACGGCGTCTTGGTCGGCCTTTGCCCCTTTTGCCTTCTATCATCCCATCCATTAACACTTTCTCCATGCCGTCGTGTCTTTCCGACCGAAAAAAGCTAGCTTTTTCTTTAATATAGTGTTCAGAAGCCAGCCTTCCTGGACGTTAATTGTTCGTAACACCTCCTGGTTTGTTTTCTTCGCTGTCCATGGTATTATCAAAACTCTTCTATAACACTTTAATTCAAATGATGTTATTCTCTTGGCCACTGTTTTATTTAGTGTCCATGCTTCACATCCATATGTCGCCACAGGAAATACACATGTTCGTAGTAAAAACAATTTGGTTCGTATGTTAGCACCTTGCCATAGTTTCTTTATCTGTTTTAATTATGCCAGCGCCATTGCCGTTATTCTCTTGATCTCAACTGCGCAGATCCCCGAATTGTTTATATTAGTTCCTAAATAATCAAAATGAGTCACTTCTTCCAAATTGCAGTTCTCAATATTAATTTTGGGTCTTGATTTAGTTTTGTCAGTTTCCATTATTTTTGTCTTTTTCATATTTAAGAACAAGTTTCCATAGAAAATTTCTTGGCACAGTACTCCTGTAGTTTGCCGTTTCTTTCAGGAGGAACATCCGATTTAAACTGACACCGAGGAAAACACATACATTCTCACTCGCCATTTTGACCGGAACATCTTGACATTGAACAAACATATGATTGGTTGTTCATGGGAAATCAGTGACGTTATTATAAACAATGCGCTATTTATATCCCAACGGAGACCTATATTAGAAACTCACCCAGAAGTTATCTGCATTGGATCTTCAACATTCTTTGTCTCTTGCGTTGGTGGTGTAATCTGCTAGACTGTATCCTGCTCATTCTATGGTGTATCACTCTCATGTGTATTTCTGTCTATCTTTGCTCGTCGCTTCATAGCTCTAAAGTAAGGTCTTAAACATGGTGCCATACTATTTGATGAAGCTTATAAAGTTCTAAATTTATTATTAATGTTGCATACAATGTAAACATTTTGTAAACTTCTGTAGTAAATAAAACCCCAGATACATGCACATTTTTCAAAATAAAAATAAAAATCTTTGCATTCCAGATGAGGACTAAAAAACCCCCAGACATAGTGAATCAAAATGCAGTTGTGGCATCACTGTTGATCAGATGTGGACTTTTCTCATGGAAGAGCACCACCACTTTTCCGGAAGCTGTGTGTAGCCACAATTAATTCTTACTTAATAATATATTTACATAACAAGCCGAACGAGATCAGATGATTGAAGATCAGTTAAACGAAGCACTCATTCATGAAGAGAAACAAAAGATGGGGATACCAAAACGTAAACTAGTAAAGTTGCTTAAAATAGGAAGTATTGTTTGCGTCCTTGCAATTCTTATTATTTTTGCCATATCGCTGTCAACCGGGAGAGAAATTTCAACAATAATCGGGGTAATTCAATTTAACCAAGCAAGTTCCATTCCAGCTTTGAACAACGTGAAATATAACAAGGACTCAAAAACATTAACATTTACAGACCATGAGCTGAAACAGGATTACTTGAACATTAATATTCAATATGATATGGTGCACAGTCAGAGAACATTTGAAACTGAGTGTCAATCACAGGCTCATTCTCCTGATTCAGAAAAATTGGTTCCCGAAGTGGACTTGCCTTCTAAAAAATGTCCTCCTCAGTTGAACTTGGAATTCGGTAACGGGTTGAATGCAGTAATATATGAAACTGATCTTGATGGCACGCTGTGCCATTCTGTTCAGTGGCATTCAACCAACATTAGTTCAGAGATCACAAATTGTTTCATCTTGGAAGATAACTGGTATGGTGGTGGTGGTTTATCTATTCAGAAATGGCCATTGAATCGAGTAAATGTTCCTTTACAACCACACATTACACAAAAGTTGAACTTGCATAATCAATTTGACAATTCGGAGGAAACAAGATTTGATTCATTTATTGAGCCTTATTTCGTTAGTGGCAAAGGTGCTGCAGTTTTATTTGAGCATTACCTCCCATTATTTATTTCTATGAATCACTATAATGATAAAAAGCTTTGTTTCACATCTGCATTCAAACAGCCATATGCTTCTGTGAACGCTGATGACAAACTTGTATTGAAATATCTCGTCTGTAAAGAAAGAACAGCAAAGTCAATGCATCGACATATGTTAAAAACACTAAAAGTTCCATTCTTTCAAGGGACTCCAGTACGTGATCTTATACGTAAACCAATATGGAGTACCAGAGGCCTGGACAATGCTGATATAAATGAAGCACAAGTATTGTCTTTGGTCAATGAAATTAAATCATACAACTTACCTTACAGTCATTTGTTTATTGATGGCAATTACTCCAGATCTCGTGGCAACTTCTTCTTCAATGAAAATAAATTTCCGCACTCTCATCAACTTATTATGGAGTTAAATTCACCAGGAGAAAATAAATTTCCAGTTGGAACTGAAATCTTTCCTCACATTTCCAGCCATGAGTCAAAATTGTTTGCAATACAATATAAAAATAACTCAGCTTCAAAATATAACCAGGAACAAGCTTACTTTCTAGATGTAACTAATGAAGAAGCGGTGAAATGGTATAAATCTCATTTAATTGATCTGACAGAGCAGATAAGTCTGAAAGGGTTCAGATTTTCAGGAGGGTATGCAAAGGATATAGTGAATGGCGCAGATGAATCTTTCCTCAAAACAAATAAGACGATGCATAATCTAAATTTATTCACAAAGAAGTTTGCTGAAATTGCAAGTGAACTTAAAATAAATGTGTTACTTGGAAGTGGTTACAAAAGTCAAATTGACACATTTATTGCAGACGCAGGACCAATGCTGTCATCTTGGGAACATAATAAAGGTTTGAAAAGCGTTATCCCAACTGTTCTGACTTATGGTCTCATGGGGTATCCTTTTGGTCTAGTTGGTCCTATTGGAGGTATCAATATTTCTGGTGGGGAATTATCAGGCAGGAGAGGAATACCTGATAAGGAGCTTTACATTCGATGGTTTCAGCTTATGACCTATTTACCCATAATGGAGTTGTCCATTGGACCGTGGGTGTATGGACAGGAAGTAATGAATTATACTGTGTCATTACTGAATTTCCGTTACAGTGAACTTTGGCCAAAACTCCTTTTGTCAGCAGTGGAAGAAGCAATCAAGTTAGGTAAGTTCTTGTATCATCTAATTTTGCTGAACAATCCTAGGTCTGTTCCTTTTATATCTGGTACAGTGGAATACCTTTATAAGAAATTGGTCCTGACTTGTGAAATGAAATATGTATGCAATATCTACAATTTTCTATACACAATTATATGC
This sequence comes from Meghimatium bilineatum, assembly GCA_034231615.1. Taxonomy (NCBI): domain Eukaryota; kingdom Metazoa; phylum Mollusca; class Gastropoda; order Stylommatophora; family Philomycidae; genus Meghimatium; species Meghimatium bilineatum. The sequence goes on from CM067307.1 coordinate 5,604,596, forward strand.
ATTAATGAGTAACGTAATTTGGGATTTTTGAAAAGTGTTGTTCTATCTATCCATCCAGTCTATTATCTTTTCTCTGCTTTTGCTGTAATGTGTCGCAGAATTGAACAAGGATCAGTTTTTGGGCTATGTCATGTTTAGTCGCTTTATATGCAGTAATACTTTGATGTCTCACAATGTTGGTAACTTATTCAATGCACCTTCTTATCTTGCTGTTTTCATTTTCATGTTGTATGCTCTTGCCGCCGGCCGATAAAGGTTCATTCTCATTAAGTGGCTGAACCATTGCAAAGTATCCATGCCCTGTTGATTTGGTCCCAACTCCTCTGGAATGGCCACATCTTTCATATGCCAGACAAGCACCTTCCAAAAAGATTATTCTATGGGGAGCTGTATGATGGTAAACATTCAAACAGAGGGTAGAAAAAGTGATTTAAGGACCACTTACAGAACTATCTCATGCACTGCAGTATTGATCCTAGCTCCTGGAAGACTACAACCCTTGACTATGAGCTTGGCACACCCAGATCACTGTTGGCAGCACTAAATTTGAAAAAGAAAAAACACTGCTAGCAATTTACAAGAGATGGGAGTGGAAGGAAAAATCTGAAAACTCTCTTACTCAGGTCCCTTTACACTCCTTCATGCACTGCAATAAATCTTTTCTGGCATGAATCAGACTCATTGGGCATCTACAAACCAAAACCAAATTAGACAACCACAAATGTTCTGTTTTTTTAGTTTTCCTATTTGTTAACCGCCTTTTATTTTTTTTTCATGCCAGGCTCATCTTTGCTTGCGAAGGTGGAACATCATCATACCCACCTTCCATGTATCACTCCTACAAACATTTCCTGTATATCTACCTTCTCTGTATCACTCCTACAAACATTTCCTGTATATCTACCTTCTCTGTATCACTCCTACAGATATTTCTTGTATAACTATTTTCTATGTATCACTCCTACAGTCATTCATGTCTATTATTCATTTAAATATTTAACTTTGTCTGTTGCAGGCATACCTATTGCTCGACCTCTTTGGTGGATTGCTCCGGAGGATAAGATTGCACAGTTCATTGATTGTGAGTTCTTTCTTGGTAACAGCCTCCTGGTTGCTCCAGTTTTGTATGCTGATGCTAGATTCCGTGATGTGTACTTGCCTGACGGCAGCTGGTGGAGAGATCAACTTCGAGGACAGCTCTATGAAGGGGGACAATGGCTCCGTAGATATAAAGTTGGTCTTTATGAGATTGCTACTTTCAAACGTGACATCAACCCACGTCCCTAGTCATGTAAAGTACTGATATATTTTCAGATGTGATGTACAATATATACTTAAACTGAAAAAATGTTGCGGAAGAAAACCGCTGAAAAAAAATTTAATGTCTTGTGTACAAGCCAATTTAATCTTTAATGTCACTGATGATGTCTCCATGAAACATATCTACTGTTGGTTGTTTTGAGCAGCATGCCACCATATTTTATGGAACCTCAAGCCACTGTGACCAGCTTCCAGTATGCGCATTGTTAAAGCCAATATAGATTTGAAAGAAAACAGCTAAAAATTAAAAAGTCTTGAATACAAGTCAATCCCAGCTTACATTCACGATGCTTCCATGAAATATGTCTCAAATGAAAAGCTGCAGAATTTTCTCAGTGCAGCTTCTGGTTCTCAAACTGTAAATTAGGTGATATATCATGCTGAAATTGGATGTGGCATGCCAAATGATACAGATATCACAACAAAGCTGTAAACCATAAAGACATAGTATTTTTTTCTCCGGAGCACATCCTGATTATCTGCATGAGTTTGAGAATTAACTTACCAAAAGAAGGTGATATCTATATGTTACTGAGTGTTGAAAGAGGAGCTAAACAAATAGCAACAATGCAACTTGACATAAATGTCATTAGATCTGACTAGGAAGGTTAGAACAGAAAATAAATACATTCTGAACAGGTGGGCGGAATACTTTAGGGAAATGTATGAAGATCCAAACATAAACACAGACTCAAACACAGAATTTGAGCCAGAACCTTTGATCTCATTGTACCCTACATGTAGACTGGTCAGTTGATCTCATTGTACCCTACATGTAGACTGGTCAGTTGATCTCATTGTACCCTACATGTAGACTGGTCAGTTGATCTCATTGTACCCTACATGTAGACTGGTCAGTTGATCTCATTGTACCCTACATGTAGACTGGCCAGTTGATATCATTGTACCCTACATGTAGACTGGCCAGTTGATATCATTGTACCCTACATGTAGACTGGTCAGTTGATCTCATTGTACCCTACATGTAGACTGGCTAGTTGATCTCATTGTATCTTACATTTTACAATATTTATTAAGCATTTGGGATTTGAAAAAGTTCTGGAAAATTTCCACATCAAAAAGAAATTCAAGAGAAACAGTAATCTAGAGCTGAAAGTAAATTAATGCAATCTGGTGTAGGGAACAAGTTTGATGAACTCACACTACCTTCAGCAAACGTTTGATGCACTCACACTCCCTTCAGGGAACAAGTTTGATGAACTCACACTCCCTTCAGGGAACAAGTTTGATGAACTAACACTCCTTTCAGGGAACAAGTTTGATGAACTCACACTCCCTTCAGGGAACAAGTTTGATGAACTCACACTCCCTTCAGGGAACAAGTTTGATGAACTCACACTCCCTTCAGGGAACAAGTTTGATGAACTCACACTCCCTTCAGGGAACAAGTTTGATGAACTCACACTCCCTTCAGGGAACAAGTTTGATGAACTCACACTCCCTTCAGGGAACAAGTTTGATGAACTCACACTCCCTTCAGGGAACAAGTTTGATGAACTCACACTCCCTTCAGGGAACATGTTTGATGAACTCACACTCCCTTCATGGAACAAGATTGACACTCACTCTCCCTTGAGGTTCTATCATCATATTCTGCAGAACTGTCTGAAGTATGAACAATTGAGAGAAACGTACTAGCCCAATGGTGCAACTCTTCAGGGAAAGATAGAGAACCAAAGCAGAGAAGTCAAGACAGCGATGGAGTACATCCATGAGACTTGTCTGACAGTGTAGACATCAAGTAGTGAACATAAGACTTGTCTGACAGTGTAGACATCAAGTAGTGAACACAAGAAAGAAGGGTTCTATTGTCATCAAATTAGGTGACCAATATTTTGTGCAAAAAGTGGCTATCTATCATTCAGGAATTCATGAACAATTACTCCCGCTGTTGTGATATTTTTGTGGGCGGCTGTAGGCTGAAAAAAATGTTCATAAGGTGTAACTTTGAGTCATCGACAACGCATGATATAACGTTCTTATTCTTGTGCGTTCATACTCAAACTCCTGCAGATTAGCAGTATTTAGTTCTGAAAATAGAATGAATTGTGCCATGGTTTACAGATTAGCTTTGGTATCGTTTCGGCCGTATACATCCAAGTTCAGCATTCCTTCTGGGTCATGTCAACCCAGTATGGGGTGGGACAACGAACTCCATCCCAAAACCTCCTTAGTTGCCTTCTAAGACATTCATAATTATGTTGCTATTCTTTACTTCCCTCTCAGGCCCCGGCAACACACAGGCAATGTAAAGTTTAAGTTTTGTGAATGAATATTTTATAAGATACAGTCTCTGGAAACAGTTGATAAAAAAACAGTCATAAACTATGAACAGTTCATCTACCAGGATTGTCAAATATGATCGTTTCATCCATATTTCTGATGTTCCATTCATTCATATTTCTGTTTCATTCATCCGTTTCTGATGTTCCATTCATTCATATTTCTGATGTTCCATTCATCTGTTTCTGATGTTCCATTCATTCATATTTCTGATGTTCCATTCATCCGTTTCTGGTGTTCCATTCATTCATATTTCTGATGTTCCATTCATCCATATTTCTGATGTACCATTCATATTTCTGATGTTCCATTCATTCATATTTCTGATGTTCCTTTCATTCATATTTATGATGTCATATTGTCTAAATTTCTCACCTTTATACTGCTTTGTTAAATATTTATAAAATTTATGTACTTTAATATTTGTAACAATTTTAGGACATTTATACTCCTTTGTATCAAGCATAAATGAAACATATTCCTAAAATGAGTACACAAATAAACCCACACTTTCATTTCTATTATTTCGAGAACAATTAAAGCAGAGAAATGACCTTCATTTTTCCAATACTACTTTTTGTGAAGTGGTTTTTGAACATTTATCAATGTATGTTTTCTTTTTTTAACTCTTAAAAAGACAATTTAAAAAAAATTGTTTTGCCATAATTATTTCTTCCGTTTACTTGATGCAGCATTACTGTTTTTTTTTAAACTCTTTTCCTCCATTATTATTTTCCTTGTTTCTGTGGAATTATCTTTCTTTGAATTATAAACCACAAAATATTGAGAACTCGTTTACTTGTGTATTTTTCAGAAAAAACCTACTATATGAAATGAAAGGAAAATGATTGCAAAACACAAGATGAAATTGTTACTGTGACATAATATTAAATGATTAGTTATGTATAAAATTGAAAAAAGGTTAAATAAAAATAAGAAAATAGATGTACATGGACTACTTACAGGTGTCTTGCAAGCAGAATATAATGTTTCATAATCATTTCGAAGATTTATCCAAAATAAATTACAATGTTTCTACCAGTTCAATTGACAGCAAATTTAAACAACTCAGAACAGCAATGAATGAAGCAGCAATATCTACAGCAGGATACTTTCTGAGGAGAAATAAAAGTGGATAAGTAATACCTCCTAATACCTGCTACATGCAATTTTTGCAAGAAGACATACATATTATGAAATAAACACATGAAATCACATGCTCTTAGGGACAAAATGACAGTTTATCGATGAATTGGCCACAACAGCTGAAAATGCAGAAAAAGTAGAGAACAGTAGATGCTTATACTGTATCACAAGATAGTTACTTATCAGAGACAAATACAGCAAATTATTCAATACAAAACCATAATTACAGCAATGAGCCGAACAGTTTACAGAGTTGCTGGACAGAGTGGAACTAGCATTAACCCCAGACTTTGAGATGGAACCAGACATATCATTAATGTCAGTATCATGCGATGAATTTACACTTAATGAGATCAGATTGGCAGTTATAAAAATAATGTCAAGCTGCTTGTGATGATGCGATTAATGGTGAAATGCCTGGGCAGTTTTTAAAGACATGAACTTTGCCAAGTTTTCACAGGTCCTCTTGTGACCTGACTATTACATTCCAAAGGGAAAGATTTCCAACATTTAGAATCAGGTAGAATCTTCTTTGTTCATTCTTAAACTGGATGAAGTCTGGAGAAAGGAATGCGTTGTGTCATGGTTTACAGCTTGGCTGCGATATCTACACCTTTTGGCCTGTCACATGCGACTTCAGCATGACTTCAGGATCACTTGACCCTCTATGGGATGGGAGAACCAATTCCAACCCAAATACTCCTTAGTCGCCGCTTATGATATACAGGGCAGGTAGCAGTGTCACTATTATTTGCTTCCTTTTCTGGCTCTGGCAACACAAAGGTAGAGTAGAATCTAATACAAATTAGAAACTGTAAAAAAGACATGAAGATACTACAGCACAGATTTGTCACAGGAAACAAAAAACCTGAAACTTAGCTTTAAAACAGAGCTATCCATATAGTAATTATATGTATTGAACAGAACTATCCGTATAGTAATTATATGTATTGAACAGAATTATCCGTATTGTAATTATACCTATCAAATGTACACATTTTAACATTTGACCCCAGCTTCCATTCTTCACCAAAGGGTAATATTTATTTCTGCTGTATGTTGTAATGTATATCTTCCTTTCCTTTGTTATATCGCTGTTATACAAATATTATTGCTTTTTCTCGGTCAGTAATTGATTATAAGTTTTTGCAACAATTGAATGGATCTTAATTTGCGGTCACATTTCTGCTGTAGTCTTCTCTATTTGCGTAGATATTTACTGAATATTTGTATTGCTTTGTAAATATTTTGCAGTTTTTTTTTGTATTGATATAAGGAATTTATTTGTTTTGAATTGTTGTAAGTTTATTTTATAATTTTTTATTAATTTTTCCTTGTTGGACATTGTAAATTTTATCCCAAACAATGGCATGTTGTTGGTGTGTTTCTGATTAATATTTTACATTTATTATCTCAGCAAAGTTTCTTTTAATACCATTAATCCTAGTGCGTAGAAGTCAAAACTCAGTCACATACTCAGTGGTAGCTGTTTTTAGTTGCAAATTTTGCAAATACCAGCTATTTAATCATATAGTCATTTTCAATTAGAATAAACATTACATAAAATGATGTAATAGTTTGCACTGTTGAGTTAGCGATTTGTCGTCAATGCTGCGATTAGTTGTTTTTTCTGGAAGGAAAACTCTCAAATAATCCAACTGTGTCATCCCTACAACCACAGCAGTTTTATGGTGAAGGTAAAGGCTGCGACTGATGCACTGTCATGGCAGATGTCCATACTTAGTGACGCAATGAACATTTTCTACAAGTTGAAGCGAGAGTCATTTGCTGTCAATGGGTGAAGTTATTGACACAATCTCTGGCCAGAAAAACCTTTATATTTGTGCCAGGACATGCAGATTTGTGGGATAAGGAACAAGTCGATACACTGGCGAACATTACCACAGTGTCTATAGGTACATCAATGAATTATCTGACATTGTGTAAAACGTTAAATTTTTGTCTACTCTGAAATTTTCAAAAGTGTGAGTCATGGTCACTCAAGACTACATGAGATTAGTGTAAAGATCAGAACAGGCCACAAAAAGAAACATAACTGATATACAAAGTGACTGGTAGATCAACATCGAACTGGAACTTTCAGCCATTGCACTCTGATGGATTTACTGAGACGGGTAGCAGAGTACCTATAGACTGATCGGGGTATGTGCTGATCATAAACTGTAGTCATTTCTAATAACCGATTGTTATAACTTCTAGTGGTCTAACAAAATATGTGTGTATTCACAGAAATTTGTAATATATGGTACAAACAAAGAATAAATATAATTGGAGGATTGTAAAAAGTTTTATTAGAAATGTAAATTTGTGATAAAATGATACGTTATCAACGGAGTCTACTGTACATATTTGCCATTGTTAATAACATTTTTGATATTAACAAGTAATTTAGAGTGTACTTATTTCCCCATTACCAAGTGTGTTCATACATTTTAGAACAAAAATGAGAGTTGCTGTCTTATAAATTCATGAGAATAATGTGGTTGTTTATGTGAGTCTTAATACACAGAAGAGAAGTCTACCATTGCTCTGAATAAGTAGAGCAGGGAACATGTTTCAGCTAGAACTTGAATCATATTATTAAAATTGCAGGATCTTGTCTTCCTTTGTGCACCTACAAAGTAGCACATAGTTTCATCATTATGTACCTCTTGATTGTTTAGTGTTTCATGAAACTTCATGTATCGTTTTTGTTCATTCTCAAACTCCTGCAGATTATCTGGATGTGGTCCAGAGAGCAGATTGTGGATTTATCATGGTTTACGGCTTAGCTGTGATATCTGCACCTTTATGTCTGACATATCTGACTTCAGCTTGATCGGATCTGTCTAATCTTACAATACCCATTGAATAGATTATTTTATCTTTACATTTTTTAATATGTTACTATGTTATGTTAATTCTGTTCATCAGTTGATTTTCGATGTGATATGTTCTTGCAAAACGTTGTCCTCACTGCCACTCTGTTTGCCTCTCGGTTCTGTGCAAGCTGCCCTGTCTCTCCTAGTGTCATGTTCACAACATTTTTTGCATCCTGTGTCCATCAGAGTCTTGATCTGCCTCGTGTTCTGTTTCCTAGAACTTTCCACGAATGTTTGACTACTTATCAAAATGTCAGTCTTACAGTTCATCCATCCAGTGTTCAGCCTTGAGCAGCTTGCTTCAGTATGTAGAATCTGCAGTTTTCTACTGTTGGGATAGACTTCTATATCAAATGTTCTGATATAAGATGGTCATGGGGGTGTAGATGTTCATGTCTAGCTTGATATAGTCCTATACACTCAGATAATAACAGAGAATGCTGTAAAACTGGATAACAATAGTAAATTGGTAGCGTATCTTATTCAGGACGTAGCCATCAACTCAGCATTTTTTGGCTGTAGTGATTTTCTAGGCAATATAAATACGTTCAGTAGTTTGCCATATATATATATAACAATAGTACTTACATAAAACATAAAGTTGATCTGCTTTACAATGAACTCACAGAAATACTGATAAAATTCATTTATTTAGATTAGGATAGTGGGATTTTGTTGTGTTGTCGTTCATGTTCTTTTCAGGCATACTTGTTTAATCATTCTCATTTTTATATTTTTGTAATGTGCCTTTCTATGACAATACTTGTGTATATATCATTGTTACCTTGGATGTCTCTGTTGTTAAATGTCTGCCTTCTAATGCTTTTGTGATAGTACATTATTTTCACTGTTTGTCCACTATTTGTCTTGTACTTTCTTGAAAAAGACCTTAAGGCTGAGATTTTTTTTTTTATTATGTTCCTTGTATTTTTAAATACCCATACCTTATAGTCTGTGAGTTCATTGTGAAGCTAATCGACCTTGTCTTTTATGTAAGTGCTACACTCAGACATGCTATGCTGTTTATTTAGGAATTTTTAGTCCTACAGTAAATGTAGCATTATATTTTAAGTAGAGGCAGCATTAATTATTTGTTATATTATGGATACATCCGTTTGATATTAAGAAAAGCACGATAAAGTGAACACAGGTGATAAAAAGACTGTTTAATATCGGGGTGAATGGACACAACTAGAAGTTAATAACTTTAAATATATAATTTCCTATTTGAACAGCAATAGAAGCACTAACACAGAAATCAATACTTGAAATGGCCGATGAATTAAAATCACTACTGTCTTAACTAAATAACCAAGGTTTGGTTGGTTGCTGATTCAGCGGTCCATGGGCTCATGACCTTTGACCCAATGCCATTGTGTGATAAATGCATGTGTTTGTGAGCTTTGTTGTGTTCCATATAATGTGTTCCATTTATCTGGCCCTGGAGAAACATTTTCCCGACATCATCCAGCGCTGGACATTCAAAAAAGGTGGTGGTCAACAGTTTCATAGGGATGAGTGCACTTCCAGCACCCTGGAGTGTGTTGTGGCTGTATTCTGTTCAGGTGATTGTTAAGCTGTACATTTTGTGTGCGCAGTCTGAAGACAATACTCTGGTCTTTCTTTCCTAGGAGGTTGATGTTGTCTTTAGGATTTGCGCTGATCATATATTTATAGATTTCCCGCCCAGTGTTTCCCATGGCCCATCGAATAACCAAGCAAAAGAAGTGGTTCTCTAGTGGATTCCAGGTCTGGATTCTATTTAAAATGCCCATACCATTGTTAACAATAAATCTATTACAGGACAAATGCTATTCTGTATTCATTAGCATATTTATTTAATCGTGGTATGATCTCGCTATGATGTTAATATGATTATCTGGTACTTGGATGGAATTAATATCCAAAACACAGAAATTGTTCCAATTGGGTTTCCATAGATGGCATATTGGGGATTTCTTAGTTGTGCCATTAAGGGACTTCCTAGATGATATCACTGCAGGTTATATATATGTTCTGTTCTTCGTTATGTATATCATTCAATGAGTTTCATTGACCCAGTATTGTACCTGATGGTTAGTATTTGATTGCAAGAAGCTAGAAATGTCCTATCTTCATTGCTAATTAATTATTCTTATCCATTGTCAAACACAGAGATATTTAATCACAAATATTGCTTAATGTTACTTTATTGAGTGAGTGACCAACATTTTCTATGGAAATCTGGTTAGAACAATTTTTATGATTTGTATATTAATCCCTTCCAAGTATTAAGTTTATTATACCATTTCATTCAGCATTAATTATACTTCGGAGATCTGCCATGAGTGTCTTTGAATTGTTTCTTTTCATTAAAAAAATTAGCTCTAATGATGACTTCTGCTGTTTTCAGCTCTGGTTATAAGTCAGATTTGTTTTTATCTGAACTTAAGCTCATCACAAATAATAGAGGTTTTTTGGTTGTTGTGAAGACATGTCTAGTTGTGTTGTGTGATACCATGGTTGCTGATGTGCCTCTCAGCCTGGTACTTCCAAATACAGCACCAGTGCTTGCTTGGCAAGGACTGTGGTCCTGCTTGATGTCAGGATTGACTCGACCAATCTTAGTTTCCAGCCTCTGTTGGGTGGACTAAGCCTCCATCTCCACTTTTAGGACTTGGCCACGATGGAAAAATAATATAGTGAGTCAGGTCATCACAGTTTACCACCGCAAGCTATGCTACACAGATAGAGTGAAGGCAGACCACCGCAAGCTATGCTACACAGATACAGTGAAAACAGACCACAGCAAGCTATGCTACACAGATACAGTGAAGGCAGACCACCGCAAGCTATGCTACATATATACAGTGAAGACAGACCACCACAAGCTATGCTACACAGATACAGTGAAGGCAGACCTAGAGGCCGACCTCGAAAATGATGGACCACTGAGATAAAAGAGGCGACACATTCCACAATATACTCAGCACACACGAGGGCCATCTCCAGAAAACTCTTCTACCCCTGACGCTGAAAGTGAATAGATAGATTCAGGTCATCTCATAAATGTATAGAAATATATTATTATTACTATTTTGTAATTTTCTGACCAGTATTCAAAAACATTTTGTGGTTTTTATATGTGTTATGTGTTACATGTATTATTAGCCATACAAGCTGGTGCTTCTACATTGTGGTTATCATTTTTGACCATTTCATGGCAAAATTTAACAAACGTGACTATTTTTAAATGTCGCTGATCATGAATTGTATGATTTGGTATTTTTTGTCCAACTTGAAAATGTATCTATTTTACATTTGTTCTACTTTGAATTGATGAAAACACCACAAGTAGTCTAATTATGTCAGAAAACACAAGAAGTCTGATTGTGTCAGAAAATACAAGAAGTCTGATTGTGTCAGAAAACAGATGTTTATGATTTACCTAGATGGGTCGGTCATGTGCCACCAGCTGTGCACATGGGTCTTTATTGCCAGATCACATGGAAAAAACAGTTCACGAAGCTAGTGGGGCCGTCATTCCAACAACAAGCAGTCTAACGATGGAAGTGTTTGCTGTGACACGGGCACTAAAGTAGCTGGAATTGTTAGCCTATAACCATTTTGTGCAGTAACAAAGTAAAAGCTAGATTTTATAAAGAGCACTAAACCATCATAGAACCATTAGCCGCTATGCTCAGAGAGATTTAATGAAGTTAAGACTTTGGCATCTATGTATATGTCTACGCATGTGGTTGCGTCTGTGGGTCTCACCAATGGCCCACTAGACATACCACCCATGCAACAGAAAACCTTAGTGGATGACATGCCGTTATATTGAGGTTATCTTCTTATAGAAACTTCATGGCACGTCATCTATACAGGTACGATTTTGTTTTGTTGTTGAAATGTTTTTCATGTTTGCCTGAATATATATGTATGCCTCTGTGGTTGGGAGGGAGCCAGAGATGTACTGTGCAGCACTGAGTAGGAGGAAACTGACATCCCTGTTTTTCCTATAGCTGTGGCCCATCATAGAGGCATAGTGACTCAGGACGTGACAATCCTTTTGACTTGAACATTTGGTTGCATGCCTGGAGCTATAGAGAAGTTCGGCATAACCAGTAGTCAATTGGTGGCGGGGAATGAGCACAGTGAACCCTATCTTGGCTACAGTGGCTAGGTGCAGTGCATAGGTTGAAACCTACCTTCCTAGAGGTGTGATAGTTATTCTCTGGCTCTGTCCCGGGGTGGGCCGAAAATCCACAGACTTCCCAGCAATATAATGCCATCTAATGGCATTAGGTCAAAGGGCATGAGCCCATGGACCGCTGGATCAGCAACCAACCAACCATATACATGTCTGGTTTGATATCATCATCAAGTGCCGTCTCCGCAACGAAGGTTGGCTGCAACGTATCTCCAACATCTCCTGTCTCTTGTCTTGGTGGTGCACTCTGCTAGACTGTAACCTGTCCATCGTGTAATGTTACTCTCCCACGTGTATCTCTGCCTACCTCTTGCTCGCTTCCCTTTGACTTTACCCTCAAGTAAGGTATTCAATAGGGTGTCATGTCTTTTAATGTGTCCAAAGTATTTTATTTGCCTGATCTTTATTTCTCTTAGTAGTTCTTTCTTCATATTAAGTGTCTTTAGCACCTCTTTATTTGTTTTCTTCTCTTTCCATGATGTTCTCCCTATTTTTCTTTATACCCACATCTCAAAGGCATCAATTTTGTCTTCTAATTGTTTATTTAGTGTCCATGTTTCTGAGCCATACATTAATATGGAATAGATGTAGCATTTTATAATTCTCATTTTTAATAAGATAAGATTTGGTTTGATAAGACAATAATAAATATAGCTAATAAAAAGCCTGATTACATCAACAAGAATAATTGTTTCTCTCAGTTGCCAAATAACCAAGAAATAGATGTAACATATTTTTCTCGAGATAGTTACCGGGTATATTACGAGGCGTGTTCAAATGAAAACGGGACTTGTTACACCACGCGTGATAGAGCGCACTGATATTATTGACATTTTGCACTAGTAATGAGTATCCAATAATTTACATACGGTCACGTGTTCATCTTCCCAGCATGCATATGTGCTGCAGAAGACTGTTAACAATATGGCGGGTGTGATTCCGAACCCGTCCAAAGTGAATCAGCGTGCTGTGATCCAGTTTCTTTCATTTGAAGGATGTCAAGCAGTAGACATTCATCGGAGAATGAAGGCAGCATATGGTGACAAATGTTTGTCGAGGACCAGAGTGATGGAGTGGGTGCGTATGTTTAAAGACGGACGTGAGTTAACGGCAGATCTTGCACGGCCAGGTCAGGCGCATATTGTTGCAACAGAAGAAGCCATAGCCGTGCTTGATAAAGCAGTACTGACTGACCGTCGTCGGAGCATTCGTTCGCTTGCAGAAGAATTCCATATGTCAATTGGGACAGCCCACATGGTTGTTCGGAAGAAATTGAACTATCGGAAGGTGTTCACAGTGGGTCCCACGGATGTTGACTGACCACCATAAGGAAGAACGGATGGGGTGGAATTAGAAAGCACTAAAGGGACAGCGATTCAACAGCGACGCAGACGTGAAGACAGCGGTGACCACATGGTTCAGAGAACAGCCACGCAACTTTTTCTCGGACGGCATTCGACGTCTACCTAAACAGTGGGATGCTTGCCTAAATGCATACGGAGATTTTTTCTGATGAACCCATGTGCATTCTTATTCACAAGTGGTTGCTTTGTTCAATTCCGTTGAAAATATTAAATTGCGTATGATACTTTTTAAATAAATCCACAAGTCCCGTTTTCATTTGAACACGCCTCGTAGAAATGTGCAATGAATTGCAACCTTGTTTTATTATAGTTTATAAAGTTTTTTTTTTTTACATATTTGAGAAGTTTGGTTATTTGTTAGTCTATTTTTTACCTAAAATTTGTCAATAAATAGGTCCAATTGTCTGGCAACCGTCTATCTAGACTTGAAAAATGTTCGGTAGAATGCCCAGTGAAATTTAGAATAAGATAGAAAACTCCCAGAAAAATGAATGTTAGAAAATTATCAGCCCATAGAGATATATTTTTGCTCAGTGCACTCTTTTATGGTATGACCAGAAAATGGCAATAGGCTGTTAAGAAATATCTACTCACAGCTAAAGGGATTATTCCATCATTGTCTACTGCATGGTTCTCAACCTTTTCAGACGGTGAGGCCACCTACAATACTGTGATTGAGCACCATAATATATTCTAGCATGAAATTGAATGTGACAGTTGGCCATATAGCCATCTTATTGCAGTGGGCAAACATATTCTCCATTCCTTTCCCCCATAACCATAGACAGTAACACTATATGTTTCAATTTCTACAACATAATTTGTATTGTAAAGAAAGCTCATGATCCTTAGTCTCGCTGGCACCGTCTCATACGAGACCACTACTGTGCTTACGAGCATCGGGCTGAGAATGTCTGGTCTACTATTTAACTTATAGGGATTATAGGGATGTAATTATATATATATATATAGGATATATATGTATAGGATATATATGTATATCCAGTGTCGTGCTACAAGAGAGATGCATCGGGAGCTTGAGAATGAACGCTGAAGAATCAGATCGAAAATTAGTAGCTTCTAGTAACTTAATTATCTGTCGCGCTCTCTCTTGCGTATAAAGGGATATAAGCACTCACCATTATTCATTTGTCTTGATTGTTTCCCTTAGTCTCCAGATAACTCTTCTACTCCCAACGCTGCTGGGTCAAAGCGAAAAGAAACGGAAAAGTTTTCCTTGGTAAGGTGAATGTAAGTGCATTACTTTCTCTTTTCATTAGTTTGATACCAATTGTAGACCTTTTGTGGTACTGCAAAACTGTTGAATTTAAGATTATGAACTCTTGGCACCCATATAAGTGCTTGATCCCTTTTCATAGTGTAAGTAGATAGGTAGAAAACGTGGTCCCTTTTTTGTGATATTTGTTATTTGTATAATATAGGCATTGAGGATCTTCAGAGTGTAGTGCTCAAGAAGTCGCGGTTCGAATCCTACTCGTGATGTTTTTTTTTTTTACAAAGTTAGTTGTCAGATGATCACCATGTCATTCCGGACAAGTTCATATGTGATCCGATCTCATATTTAGTATGTCCTTCAGCGTGTGGTAACTGATTGTTCCTGTCCTTCAGCATGTGGTAACTGATTGTTCCTGTCCTTCAGCATGTGGTAACTGATTGTTCCTGTCCTTCAGCTGTGGTAATTGACTGTTCCTGTTCTGTTTTGATTGATACTTTTTAAAAATTGCTATATGCCACTCATTTCTTGCAACACCCAAGTGCTACATTCTAGCTATATAGCAACACCCAAGTGCTACGTTCAAGCTATATAGCAACACCAAAGTGCTACATTCAAGCTATAAAGCAACACCCAAGTGCTACATTCAAGCTATAGATACAGAAGAAGAAATGCAGCCCATATCTTCCAACAGACGCAATCCATTATTGCATTGAAAATATCAACACTGTCCATTGAACTGTCATTATTTACTGTAGCCACGCTGGTAGTCTGTGTGCTCTATCGTTTCCCTCAATACCCACGCCTCCAGGTACAAAAATTAGGATAACTCTCCTCAACACCCACGCTCCCAGGTACACAAATTAGGGTAACTCACGTCAGCACAGATTTTCTCATCGACTCATGCCACTGACGTCATAGATAGCAAGACTGGATCTTTCACAGCATACTCAAAGAATAATAGAAAACGAACATGCGTAGCAATATGGGACTCTAGCTGAATCATTGTTTACAGCGTGGATTTTTGTAAATGAGAAAACGGACACCCGTAGCACCATGGGACTCCAGCTGAATCATTGTTTACATAGTGAATTTTTGTAAATGAGATCCTTGTGAATCATCGATTAAAGCAACGGAGTTACGTGCTGTGAGTAGTACTCTAAGCGAGAGGCTTGAGACGGACTGAGTACATATTGGAAAATCTAACTACAATAGAGTCACCTACTTTTTATGTAGATATTTGTTATCCTCATTACCTTGTGCTTCTACTGTGAGCTGGACAGTTTCACTACCCCCCCCCCTCCCTCACTTTAGGAACACGGCATGTAGAACTAGGAACTTGACCAAAAGGCCGGAAAAACTCCAATCCCTCCAATAATAATAAGCCCTACACCCCTTCACAGTCGCAGGGGTGCCACTAGAGATTTCAACACACAAAAAAGCCATCCAAACATCTCTATTCGGAGGAGTGTAGAAAAATTATGCCGACCATTCCTTGATGCTATAAATTCAGTATTGTCTTTGACCGGCTCTTCTTCTATCCTCGATTGACCCTTGTAAAATAATGGTAGAAAGTGAGTATTCTCGTGACATGTCAAAACCAAATAGATTTACACTATTTAACCAATTTCAAAAGTTTTTTTTGTTGCTGCTGGAGAAATGTGTTTCTGTGTCATCTTGATCGATGTGATCTTTCTGGTTCAGCGAAATACCACCCTCCCAGAGTCTCTTGTGTCTGGTTCAGCGAAATACCACCCTTCCAGAGTTTCTTTTGTCTGGTTCAGCGAAATACCATCCTCCCAGTCTCTTTTGTCTGGTTCAGCGAAATACCACCCTCCCAGAGTCTCTTTTGTCTGGTTCAGCGAAATACCACCCTGTCAGAGTCTCTTTTGTCTGGTTTAGCGAAATATCACCCTCCTAGAGTCTCTTTTAACAAAACTTAGAAATATCCAGTCCCCTTATGGTTAGGCTTAACTATCTGGGAAAATATTAACGTGCTCTAGTGCGGGTGAACTTACGTTGATGGGGTACGCAAGTCCCAAAAACAGAGGTTAAAAAGTTTAGAAGATTGATTTCATTGTACTCGGTTAACCCCATATGTGCTCCGTCCCTCTCAACGAAGCGACTTGTTTAGAGTACCACTTATAGTATGTCGATCCATAGCTTTATTCGTAATTCCCAAGGATCGCCTAAAAATATTCAATTTGATATCAGGTAAGTCGTTTTGAACACGCGACTGGATATTGATAAGAAACTAACCCCCATACACAAACTTCATAGGCAACAATAGACCACTGCTGATTCCTGGGCAACCTGTACCAGATCAGGGTGGCCCACCACAATCGAATGTCCATTCGGAACAGGTATACAAATCCCTGAACACATACTCGAAGGCTGTCCAGATTACAAAGAACTGCGAGGTAAGACATGGTCACACTGGACTGACTGCGGCAAAAGCTTTGGGTCAGCCGCTCTGACTCGGAGAAGACGGAGCTTTGTCCTGGTGACTGACCTGAAGATCTAACAAGACCAAAAGAATCCTGACCGCAGACGAAGAACACGCGACCTCTTGAACACAAAGCGAATACTCTGCCAGGGAGATTACCCGTAATAAGTTCTAAGTAATAAGGTAATCCTAGAAGCACACATCTTCTACCAGGAAGCCCAACTTTTACTGAATATTATCTCGACTATAGTTTCTCATGATTCGGACCAAAGAATTTATCTTTTACTGAAGATAATCTCGTCTATAGTATCTCATGACTCGGACCAGAGAATAAGGAAGTGGAGTTATTGACACAATTTATGACCAGAAAGACTACTATTATATTCGTGCCAGGACATGTGTGTATTGAGGGTAGGGTACGAGCTGATACAGTGGCCAGCATGGCAACAGTGCTAATAAGTAAATCAGTGGATCGATATAGACAAAGTCGGATAGACAAAGAACCAACACTACCCCAATCTTGGAATATATTAAGAGACAACAGATCAAATGGTTTGCACACATCAGCAGATTACCACCAGACAGCATACCACAGCAAGCTGTGCTACACAGATACAGTGAAGAAAGACCTAGAAGCCGACCACAAAAACGATGGACCACTGAAATAAAAGAGGCAACAAATTTCACAATATACTCAGCACACACGCGGGCCATCTCCTGAAAACGCTTCTACACCTGACGCTGAAGGGCAATAAAGGGTTTAGCGGATAGAATAGAAAGGTAGGATAGTTAAGAGATCTCTTCTGCTCAAAAGATATTTTGAAAAGTGTCAATCATGGTTGCTCTGGATACTGCGTGAGATGGAAAAATATACTAGATTTAAGAAGGTACTGGTACATCAGTAGGGAACTGGAAGTGTCAGCCGCTACTATCTGGTGGGTTTATTGAGACGGAATCGGAGCATAAATAACTTGTTCCGCGTGCGCTGATGATAACCTGTAGAAATAACTCACAGTTGTCACATACACACTGTCAACACTGCATGATTCCCGTTAGGGAGTTGAAGAGACTGCATATCACTGCTGTCGTCACGTTTCCCGTTAGGGGGTTGAAGGGAGACTGCATATCACTGCTGTCGTCACGTTTCCCGTTAGGTAGTTGAATGGAGACTGCATATCACTGCTGTCGTCACTTCAAGTGTCACGTTTCCCGTTAGGGAGTTAAAGGGAGACTGCATATCACTGCTGTCGTCACATCAAGTGTCGTCACGTCTAGCGGCACGTTTCCCGTTAGGGGATTGAAGGGAGACTGCATATCACTGCTGTCGTCATGTTTCCCGTTAGGAAGTTGAAGGGAGACTGCATATCACTGCTGTTGTCACGTCAAGTGTCGTCACGTTTCCCGTTAGGGAGTTGAAGGGAGACTGCATATCACTGCTATCGTCACGTCAAGTGTCATGTTTTCCGTTAGGGAGTAGAAGGGAGACTGTATATCACTGCTGCCGTCACGTCAAGTGTCACGTTTCCCGTTAGGGAGTTGAAGGCAGACTGCATATCACTGCTGTCGTCACATCAAGTGTAGTCACGTCTAGCGGCACGTTTCCCGTTAGGGGATTGAAGGGAGACTGCATATCACTGCTGTCGTCATGTTTCCCGTTAGGGAGTTGAAGGGAGACTGCATATCACTGCTGTCGTCACGTTTCCCGTTAGGGAGTTGAAGGGAGACTGCATATCACTGCTGTTGTCATGTCAAGTGTCGTCACGTTTCCCGTTAGGGAGTTGAAGGGAGACTGCATATCACTGCTGTCGTCACGTCAAGTGTCACGTTTCCCGTTAGGGAGTTGAAGGGAGACTGCATATCACTGCTGTCGTCACATCAAGTGTCGTCACGTCTAGCGGCACGTTTCCGTTAAGGGATTGAAGGGAGGCTGCACATCCCTGCTGTCCTCAGGTCAAGTGTCGTCACGTTTTCAGTTAGGGAGCTGAAGGAGGGCTGCATATCCCTGCTATCGTCACGTCTAGCGGCACGTTTCCCGTTAGGGAGTTGAAGTGAAACTGCATATCCTTGTAGGTATATGGTAGGTTTTTGTTTTTACTTAAAGTTCCGATAGAATAAAAAAAAAACTCAGTTCTTGCTGGAGTCGAACCCTGGAACTCACGGGGAGACCGACTCATCTATCGACCTTGTACACACATCAATTATTACAATATAAAAAAATCAGTATATAGTGAAATTCCATTATAACAACTTTGCCCTAATCGTTATGCAGTGAAATCCCATTATAACAACTTCGCTCGGATCGCCAAAATAGTGAATTTAATAAACATAAATGTGCTCTATACAGTACAAACAATAAAGAATAAATATAATCGGGGATTTTGAAGTGTTGTTATAAAAGAAAATGTGTTATAAAATGATGCGCTATAGCGGAATTCCACTATATTTAATTGAAGAAAACATGAAAAGATATGATCACGCAAAGGAATGTTTATTCTTTCATTCTGGACAAGCAACAAAAAATAAATTCTTACATTACAAATGACATACATTATCATAAATTATATCTGTAACATTTCATTTATAACGAAGACGCTGTGAATTATGACACAATCATTTATAGAATTGAATATACATACAAATATAAATGTATAAATACAGAATAGTTATTATCAACATACGACAAAAGATCATTTTACAAAGCATAACAGATGATATTGATGCATCGACCAAAAGGACTGTATCCAGCATCATTATCATCAAGTGTCGTCTTCGCATCACAGGGTGGATGCAATGGATTTCTAACATCATTTCTGTTGCCTAGCATTTTTCTAGCCTGTGTCCTATTCAATTCATGACTTTCCCCTCCCATTTTTATCTCTGCCTACCTCTTGCTCACCTCTCCTTAGATTGACATATGCCTACCTTTTGCTCACATCTCTGTGGATTCAAGTAATGTAGGCTTTAACAAAGTATCGTGTTTTTTTATTATGTCCAGAAAATTGTATTTGTTTGATTTGTATTTATTTGATTAGTTATTCGTTGACATGAGATCTGGGTGAGTTGTGATCTTTTAATCGCAAAGAGCTATATGACTCTTCTTCTTCCGTGTGCCTGAAATGTGCCTGTATCTGAAGTATTGCCACTTCTATAAACTTGACTGTTTTTTACCTTCTATAAACTTGACTGTGTTTTGTATCTTCAATAAACTTGACTGTGTTTAGTATCTTCTATAAACTTGATTGTGTTTAGTATCTTCTATAAACTTGACTGTGTTTTGTATCTTCTATAAACTTGATTGTGTCTTGTATCTTCTATAAACTTGATTGTGTTTTGTATCTTCTATAAACTTGACTGTTTTGTATCTTCTATAAACTTCACTGTTTTGTATCTTCTATAAACTTGATTGTGTTTTGTATCTTCTATAAACTTGACTGTGTTTTGTATCTTCTATAAACTTGACTGTGTTTAGTATCTTCTATAAACTTGATTGTGTTTTGTATCTTCTATAAACTTGACTGTGTTTTGTATCTTCTATAAACTTGACTGTGTTTAGTATCTTCTATAAACTTGACTGTGTGGAGGCATGCCCAAAGTATCACTTGCATAACCTCTGCTGATCATAGGCGCGCGACATCCACAGAAGGTGCTCATTGATTCGAATATGTGCGTATGTGTTATTGCTAGACTCCATCTTTCAGCCATTTCCCCAGTCATGCTTTATCCACAGTAAAAGTAAAGTAACCCATATCATGTATTAATGCCGTAGGGGTGTGAGATGTTAGCGATCTCACATTTCACAGGCTCTGCAAATGAGGGCGGTAGCCATCTCCTCTCCCTCGCAGTCTGTACTTCCCGAATAAATCCGGTACCCATTTAAGGCTGAGTCGATCTGGGAGCCGTTGCGATCTGAAAAACATTCCGCCTCAACTGGGGAATGAACCCAGGACCACTCATATGCGAAGCCAGTGGGCAAACCACTGTTCTAACGCGGCTCCCAGTATCAACATTCCACAGTAGCAATATTCCATTGTGAACAGGGGCATCCTTCTGGCCCTGTAATGCTGACTCAAATAGTCTCTTGGCTCATTGGAAAATATTAAGTCTACTTTATAATAAACTTAGCTTGCTAAATGAAACAAACATATTGTGTCTACTTTATACTAAACTTAACTTGCTAAGGGAGACAAAAATATTCAGTCTACTTTAGACTAAACTTAACTGGCTAAATGATACAAAAATACTGAGTCTACTTTATACTAAACTTAACTTGCTAAAGGAGACAAAAATATTGAGTCTACTTTAGACTAAACTTAACTGGCTACGGGAGACAAAAATATTGAGTCTACTTTAGACTAAACTTAACTTGCTAAGGGAGACACACACACACAAAAGGGAGACTAAAGGTAACTTGCTACAGCAAACAAGAAATAAGAGATGATTGGTTGAAGAAACACCATGTCTTTCATGTATTCTGCAATGAATGGGCCTAGACCAAAGAACAATATCAACTTACTATAAACACAAGATCAAATCACACTTGTTCAACTCAAAGAAGAACCTTTTTGCCCTAAATGCTCATCTAATCGTTACATCCAGCACACCCACTTAACTATACATATTGTGTAAATGTTTTATATTTAGTTTCGTAAATTTGTTATATATGTATTCTTTTCAATTGATAATAGTTAACATTTTGTAAATGCCATCTATTTAATGGACAATATGTAACAGTTTGTTAACGTCTTCTGTTAAAATTTCAAATGGTTAACATTTTAGAAATGTTTTTTTTTGTTCCTTAGATAATACGAACTATTTCTAAATGTCTTCAAGTTAATACAACAAATATGGGATGGTTTTCGAACGCAATAAATAATCACGCAGCGATTAAAACATTAGAAAGAGATAACTAGACAAAGTTGTTACTTTATAGCAAACTAATTAGTACCGCAGCAGCAACCACATATAGAACGTAATTATTGCACATTTTTACACTCACTAACATATATTGCGCAATTTTACACTCTTTAACAAATATTGCACATTTTTACACTCACTAACATATATTGCGCAATTTTACACTCTTTAACAAATATTGCACATATGCACACTCTTTAACAAATATTGCACATTTGTATACTCTTTAACAAATATTGCACATTTTTACACTCACTAACAGATATTGCGCAATTTTACACTCTTTAACAAATATTGCACATTTTTACACGCTTTAACAAATATTGCACATTTTTACATTCGCTAACAATTATTGCACATTTTTACACTTGCTAACAAATATTGCACAGGTGTGTATTCACAAACAAATATTGCACATTTCTGCACCCACCAACAAATATTGCAAAGTTGTGCACTCACCAACAAATATTGCACATTGTAGTTGCACTCGTGTACACTCACCAACAAATATTGCACATTATAGTTGCACTCGTGTACACTCACCAAAAAACATTGACTTAAGAAGTTCACATATTTTGATATGTTTGATAGGAATTAATCTATAACATCGTACAAACTGTCAACATATCAAGAATATATACAGCCGATCATTACAGAATAAATACAGGATGTCAGGAAACACGGTGTGCACTCATTCAAACAGTAGTCTGAAGGAAACACGGTGTGCACTCATCCAAACAGTAGTCTGAAGAAAACACGGTGTGCACTCATCCAAACAGTAGTCTGAGGAAAACACGGTGAGCACTCATTCAAACAGTAGTCTGAAGAAAACACGGTGTGCACTCACGCAAACAGTAGTCAGAAGAAAACACGGTGTGCACTCATTCAAACAGTAGTCTGAAGAAACCCGGTGTGCACTCATGCAAACAGTAGTCTGAAGAAACCCGGTGTGCACTCATGCAAACAGTAGTCTGAAGAAACCCGGTGTGCACTATTGCAAACAGTAGTCTGAAGAAACCCGGTGTGCACTCATGCAAACAGTAGTCTGATATCGTGACATTGCGCAGAGTTATACCCTGATGCAAGTTACTGGAAAATATAGGACTGTGGAGATCCATTATCGCCTACGCCAGTCGACACGTCACCTGATGATGAGCATGTTCATCAGATACCATGCCGTCTGGCTTTGGCGATTGTGAATCTTCATAACGTTCTATTTCTATTATCTTGAATAAAAATCGCTGTTTATTATTTGCCATGTCACGATTTTGAAGATAAGTTATCTAATCAGGTTGTATGATACCATTGTCACTGGTGCGGATCTCGACCTGGTATATCCGACTTCAACACTTGTGCCTGCTTGGGTAGGTCTGTGGTCCTGCTCAATGTAGGTAATGGCCTTGGACTCGATGAATCAAAAGGGGGTGTTTCTTACTGATGAAATGTCTGTCCTACAAGCCCTTGACAGTGATAAACTGCAAGACTGAAAGGAAGCCATACGAGAAACGAGCATTCAACGAATGGTAGTATTACAGTGGATACCATCGAACTATGGCATACTAGGCAATGAAATATAACACAGGAACAAAAAGACCAAGAAATCACCGACCAGGAAAAGAGGACCCTCATCAATGCTATTAGAAAAGTCGATCAACCACAAAATATAGTGTTCAAAAGAAAAAAGTTAAGATTGTCTCTTTCTTATATTATTATGCAGCCATCGTCTTCAAAATCATCTCATTCTAATTAGAAATTTCTAGCTATCTGTGGTACTCTCAACATTCTTCTATAAAACCACACATTCGCTACCTCTAATTTTCTAGCTGTCCGTGGTACTCTCAACATTCTTCTATAAAACCACACATTCGCTACCTCTAATTTTCTAGCTGTCCGTGGTACTCTCAACATTCTTCTATAAAACCACACATTCGTTACCTCTAATTTTCCACTCTCTTGCTTATCCAAGATCGCATCCATATGTTAGAATTGGTATTACCAAGCTTCAAATAACTTTCTTCAGCGTCTCTAATGACGACACATCACACAGTATGTTATTTATTTGTCGTAATGACCCAGATAACTTGTGATTTAACATTTTCTTGTTTGTTTGCTTAGTGGAGGGTTCGTCTCATTTGGACGAGACGCGTCCCTTTCTACCTTGATTTGTTTTAATTTTGATTATGACAGAGAATAAATATTTTAGTGGCTCATGTAAACCTGGATACAGTCATTTTAATTCAACCTGGAGGAGGGAGCCCAGAAAGAAACCTGTCTTTATCGGCCAGTTTGTGCCCAACTCTGCATTTCAAATATAAAATATGTTTCTTACATAAACAATTTCATTATTGTAGCTCATTATTATAAATAAACCAAGCACAGTAATGACTATATATCCAATATGATGATTCGACATAAATCATTTACATAATGTACATGAATCAAATAGCTTGTAATAGTATACATATATATGACATATTGATTGCAACATATAGCACAAATATACATAAAAAGATATAATATCAATACATGGTTACTAATGTTAAGGTCACCGTTCTGTGTGAATATACATCTTACATGTAGTTGAATGTAGGTATTGTGACATCATCAATAAATGTGCCGGTACTTATGTAGAATGTTCCCTAGTAGCAGCGAAAATGTCATAGATTTTGTCCAAAACGGGTTTCCGTAGATGACGTACATGGGAATTGCTAATATGACGCATTGTGAAATATGTATGTAGTCACATGTTGAAAAACATTTTCCCTCGTTGTCGTCGACTGCCTCTTCCGTGATTATCGACACTGCAAGACATATAGGCTAAAGTAGGAATCATTTATCTAATGTCACTTCTAACTTTTCCCTTGAGTTTCATTCACTGGCGAAACAAAATATATGCAAAGGAGTGAGTCAAAAGTCACATGCAGGAAAAGTCAAATGTGTCAATTTAGAAGGACGATCCCCGGTGAGCCAGCAATACTGTAATATTGACGAATATTAGGGCTTCGTCCCACATTTATTTTGCTGTTTTGTGTTTATGACTTCTTTTCTGCTGACATGCTAAAGAATGATTGTCTTGTTTTGAGTTTCACAATTAGTAGACTTCCACGTGATTGTGTGAGGATTGGTTAGAGTAATCAATATAACCTTGAGTGTTATCGTCCCCTGCTGGGAGAAGTCTGGGAATGCCAGACATAGCGTCAAGAGGCATCATTTGTGAATGAGAAAGGGGGATTCCTGGAGAGTGGCGACCCATAAAATGATGAGGCATCGCCCCTGGGCTCATGCTAGATCCTAGAGGTCCGTTTCCGGACAATGGACCACCTGGTCCGTGAGAAGTAGGCGGCGGGCCACTAGGAACGAGAGGGCCACTGTAGGGAGACCACGGTTCAAGACTTGGTCCGTCATTCGGGCCTCCTGATGGTCCATGTCCTAAAGCTCCTAAAGAGAGGTCTGAGTCCAGACTGTAGTTGTCACCTGACATTCGGCCTCCGGAAATACCTCCAGCACTGTCAAGGTCATCTAAGCTTCCTAAAAATATAAATTGGATGTGATTTAGAAATTTGTTTTCAATGTGCCTCACACATTTTTAAAATGTTTACCAGGCTCACACCTTCACATTCGCCATACATTCAGTAACATGTTCGCCATACATTCATTTTCATATTCGCCATGCGTTGAAGGTGCGTATTTAACCATCACCAGACATACCATACTGTTCTGCTCAAATCCAAGTGTTTCCCTCCCTCTCAGACAGCACCGGCAGAATCAAGACAGAGCTAATGCAGACATGCATAATGGGCAAAACACTTTTTCCATTTAAACTACCGTCATAAGTAAACATGTATTATGTAATAAACTTCGCAGACAAGCACATATATATTATGCACATTTCTTTCATTCACAAGCTCCTGCAGGATCTTTCTTGTAGCAGGACATAACTACTAGAATGTAGCCCTACAAGATTGTAGCCCTACTAGATTGTAGCCCTACAAGATTGTAGCCCTACTAGATCGTAGACCTACTAGATTGTAGCCCTACAAGATTGTAGCCCTACTTGATTGTAGCCCTACAAGATTGTAGCCCTACTAGATCGTAGACCTACTAGATTGTAGCCCTACAAGATTGTAGCCCTACTAGATTGTAGCCCTACAAGATTGTAGCCCTACTAGATCGTAGACCTACTAGATTGTAGCCCTACAAGATTGTAGCCCTACTAGATTGTAGCCCTACTAGATTGTAGCCCTACTAGATCGTAGACCTACTAGATTGTAGCCATACTAGAATTACAGCAAAATGTAGTCCAGAGAATGTAAATGCGTTGTGTCGCCGTTTTATTTACGTTTTATTGCCCGACACATCCGTCTTCCTCGGAACTCATATATCCAATAATACTAATTAACCTATTTGTCAATCAACACGTCTACCCATATGTCCGTCAACAAGTCCAGCCATTTATTCATACATTCCTAACTCGCAAGTCCTTTCTTATAAATATTTTAACCTGCCCTCCCCCCTTAACCCGTACCATCATCGCTTCTTTCATCTGCACTGAGACTGCTGTCTTGTTCTCCTTCCCGCTTCATTTGTCTATAGTAAGGATTCCATCTCTGCCTTCCAGCGTCTTTCTTCAGCCTCTTCTCTTTGGCTCTTCTATTCTGGAACCAGACCTGAAAAACACAAAAGAGATTAAGTGTTTTAAATCATGGAAACAGTGCGTATAATTATTCTGTTTTTTTTTTACTTTCTTAGACTGTATAATCTTGATTAGAACTTTTTGTTTACTTTCTTAGACTGTATAATCTTGATTAGAACTTTTTATTTACTTTCTTAGACTGTATAATCTTGATTAGAACTTTTTTTTTACTTTCTTAGACTGTATAATCTTGATTAGAACTTCTTCTCTGCGTTTAGGATTCATGTGGACTATCTAGGTCTTCAGGCCAGTCGCAAGGACGAAGCTCAAAGTCTTCTCCGGGTCAGAGCGACTGCTCCAAAGATTTTGCCTCAGTCCAGTTCATGTGGCCATGTCATACATTGCAGTTCCTTGTAATTTGGGCAACCTTAGAGAATGCATTAAGAAGTATCGTAATCAGTTCAAACACAGTAGTCGTAATCGTACAGTTTTGTCCTGAGTTTTTCCACTCGTTCGCAGTTTGACATGTCTACACAGCAAGTTCGGTTTTCTTAATAATTGCTGCTGCATTTGAAAACACCTTAGTGCTTCCATGCAGTTTAACATACCTACACAGCAAGTCCGAAATGAGGAGGCTGTCGAACACCTACTACTGCAGTGCCCAAAACTAACAGATATCTAACAAGAACTACTACCACCGTTTCCAACTATACACAACACACTCTACACAGCTGTACCACCGCTGAGGAGAACCTGTGCATTCTCCAGAAGCGTTATAGGCTGTGAAGAGCTGTCTTCTCATGGCCAATGGAATTGAATCATCATCATCATGATATCATATTGCTTAAACATGTCTCTAGCTGCGACAGGTCAACTCGCCCAGAATCGTGGAGTGTTCAGAGAATCTATAAGAAATAATGTCACATGATGATGATTTTCGGGTGCACTTATGTTTCGTGAAAATATAACTTTTATTTACTGTGGTCGCAATAATTATTGAAATCCAACCTGTCAATCGCTGGGAACATACATAGCCAGATTTATGCCACTTTGTAAGAAAAATCGGACAAACATGTCGATCGAAATCTTAGATCTATCTTCCAAAATAAAAATGAATTCTGTCCAAATGCTAAAAATACTCGGCAAAGAATGAGTCTGCATGTGCAAGTCTCTTAACTACGATCTTCAGTATTTCTGCTGGTTTGATATAACTAAATTTTACATAAGACAGAGGTCGAAAGGATTCTAACCTTACAATAAGAGGTGTAATTTAAATTATTAATTTACGTATGCGCCTTTATGTGTGTTCGCTTGTATGATTTTTGTCTACCTTTTATCAGTCTCTCTTTCTGTCTGCTTCTTATAATTTTGTCTCAATGTCTATATTTTAATGTGTCTGTCACTCTTTCTGTCCATCTTGTCTGTCTTAATGTTCATTCGTAATCGTGTCTCACTCACCTGAACAACCCTCATGTCCAGACCTGTCTCAGCGCTGAGCTGTTCCCTCACGTGACGAGCTGGCTTATTGCTCTCGTTGTAAGCTCGTTTTAGAGCTTCAAGCTGTTTAGCAGTAATTGTCGTTCTTGGCCGCTTACTCGATGAGTCCATTTCGTATTCTAGATATTGCAATATAAATTAGAGAATAGATATTGAAATATAAATTAGAGAATAGATATTGAAATATAAATTAGAGAATACATATTGCTGCAGAAATTGCAGAATAAATATTGCAATATAAATTATATAATGGATGTTCCATATACATTAGAGAATAGATACTGCAATACATACATAATTTATATACAAATAATCTATAGTATAATATAGAAGCATGAAGATTTATTATAGAAAAATATCGTAATGCAGGAAACTGGATTTGAACCAGTCCTCTCAGATGACACCTACTCGCCTCACAATTTGAGTTAGCACGTTTTCTGTCTATGGCTACACTGTATCCCAAAAACAGTTGCAGTTTTGGTCAAGAATTTCAGCGTCGAAATAAATAGAAACAGGTGCAAGTGTTGCCAATATTAGTCTATAAAACAATCAAGCAATAAGACATAGCGACAGACGACGTTTTGACTAAAAGTCTTCATCAGGAGGAGTACATCAAACGAAATAAACAGTGTCTTAAACGTAGGAAAGCAAATATGATAATGGTAGGAGGAAGAAATTAAAAGGTGGTAAGAAACATGTGCTAAGGAAGGTAAAGATCAAAGCTGGAATGTTCCCGCAAAGTAGGAGAACACTGTCATAGCATGACGAGAAAAAATGGTGGATAAGATAGTGGTAATATATGCGATGCATATCCCAAGCTGCAAGGAGTATGGATCTGTCGATCGATATAGGCAGACAACAACAATAAGAACACACATGTACATTTCAAGGGTATGTAAACTCGAAAACCAAAGACATTATGACATGATTTTTTTGTAATTAATTAACAAGGCTTGCTTCGATTCTGCCCAGTTTACTTAAGTTTAACCAGGCAGATTTCTCTCTTCTTTTGTAGGCCTACGTATATTACCAATTTCTTAAACAATCGACCTTCCTTAATCTGTACCGAAGAAATCATTACTGAACCCATAATAAACAATTTACCGTAATTGTGTAAATGAACTGTTTACGAGTCAAGGCTAGTCTTGAATATCGTTTCTATTTCATCATTTAATGGATGGTAATGTGTGAGTCGAATAATTTTATACGTTGTTGATTAGTCTTCATCTACATTCGTTCTCAAACTCCTGCAGATTAGCAGGATGTAGTCCGGAGAGCATAATGTCATGGTTTATACGTAGGCCTATATATGATATTTGCCCCTTTCGGCCTAACAAATTCGACTTTAGTTTGGCTTGTGTAATTTTATCCTAAATGGGGTGGAACGGGATTTGAACCCAACACTTTGGCCGTTATAGACATACTCTGTAACTCACCGTCACAGAGCCTAACCTTGGAATACATTCTGCTTATTTGCAGAAGTTTGAAAGTGAACGAAGATAAATCGTCGGTCACAGGAAATTAATAACTTGCTTTATGTGTACATCAAGTCTACTGGTAAAGTGATAATAAATGATTGCATTACCTCTAGCTTTTGCCGCCTCATAATCTGTCTTACACACCAATTTCCTGTCCTCCATCAAGTAAAATTCATCACCGGTGTTCAGCTGCCTTGCGCACATTAAGCAAGCAAAACAGTCCAAATGGTAGACGTTCTCCTGAGCTCGTCTGACCACTTCCGTGGGTGGAATTCCTTTGTCACAACTAGCGCATTTTGTGCCATATCGTCTGAGGATATATCAAACATAATAAGTTGTCTTTAACCACATCGATACACATACTAGCACAATGTCATGTGGATACTAACAGATTACAGCACATACTTGCACAATGTCATGTGGATACTAACAGATTACAGCACATACTTGCACAATGTCATGTGGATACTAACAGATTACAGCACATACTTGCACAATGTCGTGTGGATACTAACAGATTATAGCACATACTTGCACAATGTCATGTGGATACTAACAGATTACGGCACATACTTGCACTATGTGGTGAGGTGACTATGCAGTCCTTCTTCTTCTAGTACCCAGGAAATGCAGTTGTTCGCGGTAATGATGGTGCTGATGATGATAAAATAATTCATTTCACTGTGCAGAGGTAGCTCTGTACAGCTCATATCCTTCTTAACAAACGCACTGGTCCTCCTAAGTTGAGTAACGGAGGTTACACAGGTCTTCCTCCTAAGTTGAGTAACGGAGGTGGCACAGGTCCCCCTCCTAAGTTGAGTAACGGAGGTGACACAGGTTCTTTTCCTAAGTTGAGTAACGGAGTAACATGTCCTCCTAAGTTCAGTAGCGGAAGTTCCACCCATACTCGTATAAGGTTTGCTGGTATAATTGCGTTATGTGGTTTATTAATCTATATTTAGTAGTAGAAGAAAGTCGTTCTAGTGCAGAAGTATCACAAGAACATCACCTCCTATAAGGATGTGTCCAGGAACATCACCTCCAGTAAGGATGTGTCACAGGAACATCACATCTGGAAGGATGTGTCCCAGGAACATCACCTCCAGTAAGGATGTGTCCCAGGAACATCACCTCCTGTAAGGATATGTCCAGGAACATCACCTCCTGTAAGGATGTATCCAAGGAACATCACCTCCTGTAAGGATGTCTCCAGCAACATAACAACCTGACAATTCAACAATAGTTGAGTAGCAATGTCTTGTGCAGCCTACGCTTATATTATTAATTTTAATTTCATATCCATTCCCGTTTATAATTTTATTCGAACCACTGGAACCGTCAGCATGCACACACTATGTAATCTGCTAAAGGAGACTTAACATCTATTTGTTTGACCTCTGTGCGATGATGACGATTCCTAACCAAATTTGTAAAGTTGGAGACAAAAATAATAATAATAAAAAACACAAATTAAAAATGTATCCTGTTCTGCTTACACAATCATTCAAGTCTAAAATTGCAGTATTTGATCTTGTGGGAGGTTGATAAATCATTTTACTGATTCCGTTCAAATCAATGATTTTTAAACAAACAAAAGCCGAACTATTCAACCTATTAACTTGAAGCGAGCATCCAACAAACAAACAAACAAACCAGCCAGCTTTCATTCGAGTTTCTGAACAATGGACAAAACTTCCCAAATGTAAACAGAGAAAGGAACTTCTGTTTGCATATGGTGGTTGGAGCATTGCTTTGTCGTTAGCGTACGCGAGGTCTTTATCCTTAGAGGACACAAATAAAATGTCCCCAGGGGGTGCACTCGAAACGTTTTACGATTGCTATCTCCGGGTTCGGAAAATAACATTTTGGAAAAAAATTATCAAGGAACTCTGTATCACGAATCTTCCTATTTTGACCTTTACTAGAAGGGAATGCCTGGATAGAGAATTATTGTGAGTGCGCATGACAAGGAAACGATGATTGGCATTGACATAAAACGTCATCGCCAGTGCAGATATGGCGCCTAGGATGAAAACCAGACCGGCAGTAAAAACAATTTCGTCAATATTATTATCGTCCAGGATCTTGCTATTGCTTCCCCACAATGCCCTTATTTGTCATGGGAGATTTATTCCAGACCGTTGCTTTATTTATAGATCAATTCTCTTCCTGTTTTGACGATGGAAGTGCGGAGAAAAATAGAAGCCGTACAGTATCTAAATATAGAATTTTGTTTTCGAGATGGATTGTGGGGAAGATGATACGAGGATGTTTCTATGTGATTTTTATATCCCAATCTATAAAATGTTGTGAGGATGTTTTGAGAGTGTTGTTGAGATTATGTTATTGAAAGAAGATTGTTGAGATTATGTTATTGAAAGAATGTTGTTGTGATTATGTTATTGAAAGAAGATTGTTAAGATTATGTTATTGAAAGAATGTTGTTGTGATTATGTTAATGAAAGAAGATTGTTGTGATTATGTTATTGAAAGAAGATTGTTGAGATTATGTTATTGAAAGAATACCAACTTCTTATTAACATAGTACTAAATGTTATGTTAATATTTGCTAAGGGTTTGAAACCTTCAAATCCTACCCCTACGCTCAAATCCTACCCCCTCTCTATACTGGCTAGTTTTGTGTGTACTAACGCTACACATATTCGCACTAAATATGTCACGATGTAACAATGTTTACCTCGTCTCTCGCCATGATGATGATGATGATGATGATGGTGGTGATGGTGACGACGATGCTGATAATCTAGATGATAGTGATAATGATGTTTATGATGGTGATGATTGCGATGATGCTGATGATAATGATGATGGTTGTGACGATGGTGATGATAATGGTGGTGATGAGCTACTTCAGACTACAGAATTTTACTTCCAGCTCAAGAATGATGTTGCTTTTGCATTACTTTTTGTTGTGAATATTTTCCAAAAGATTGTAACATGTCCGTGATAGTTGTTTCGCCATTTTTACCTCGCCCCTCTCTACGGAACGCGCTTTTCCAAGCAATAGCATCACTCATAAGTGTATGCTTGTCTAAAACAAGATGTAACGACCTGGTTTCAAACCTCACCAACGTACCAACATAAAATAAATATTCTATTCACTACGCCACGAGTATTGTCTGTTACAACATCAGAAACAAATGAACGCTATTACCAAATGTCATGTATGTAACAAACCATTACCTTAAGACTACGAACTGGTCACATTACGCTGAGAATTCAAATATACAAAAACTTCAAAACTCTTCAGACAGAAGTGTACAACGGAGGACTGAACCCAGAGACTGCAGAATACATTCTTCATGCATGTCAACTCTACTAACCAGAGAGGGAGAAAATATGACACTACTTTCAAACCTTAGTAAATGAATACTATATGGAAGCATAGAGAATTTCAGAAAAATTATAGAGCAAACGGGATTTGAGCCAGGTCTGCTCAGATGGCATACACTTACCTCGCAACTTCAGTCAACAAGTCTTCCATTTTCGACTACACTGTTCAAATCTGTTTCTGCATCTTCTTCTTCCCTTTCAAACCTGAACAGTTTGCATGGATAACCTGAAGCGAAATGTAGTTCGGGCTACACAGTAAATCACGATATTAGCGCTGCAAACTGGTAACTGATTGAAGCGAATTGCAGAATTTATTTTATGCTATTAGCGCTGTAACCTGATAACTTACTGAAGCGAATTACACAGTTCTATTGTTACACTGTCACAGTTACACCACTATTGTCGATGTAACCTGATAAATGAACGAAAAACAATGAAGAGGAAGAAGACATTAATAATCTAACCCGAAAGTTTCTCACTTTTACTTCAAGAAACATACAGTATTATAGGGTGTCTATTTAGTCGCTGTGCTAGGTATGTAGATCCGTTTTTAGTACGGAGTATGTTTTTACATAAGAAAAAAAGTTATTTGAACGTTTTCATGAGCATATGGTTTATTTGTGATTATCAAATATTATGATATCATAGCGCAATATCTTTGTTTGCTGATCCAGCGGTCCATGGGGCCCGTGCCCAAGAACCAAATGCAATTGTGTGATGTATGCAGGCGTTTGTGAGCTGTTGTTTAATTCCATATACGGTGTTTCATTTATCTGACCCTGGAGGGAGAAATGTCGTTAATGGAAGGGTTGTCCCCAACTGTTGGTTACATTCCTAGTACTAAAAGCCATCTTAAGATTTTCTAAGGGTTTGAGAACCCCCACCACACTCCCTAATCTCCCACCCCTATAATCTCCCACCCCTCTATTATCTAAAGGCTTATTGTGTGTACTAACTCTACACATATTTGCTCTAAATACTCACAAGTCATATGGCTACAGGTGACAGTGTCGCTACCAATGTAAATGAGTGCATAGTAGCTTTGTAAACACCCTGTATTATCTAACTATGTTTTTCATTAATTATCAACGCAAAGAAAATTATCGTTTTGATAAGAAGGAAGATGAAAACCAGAAGCGATGATACATACAGTTATTTTCGTTTGATTTGAGAAAAGCTATCTTTGACTTCAGGGCGTTCACTTGCCAGGTGTGCGTTTACTGAAACAAAGGCCAGGGATGAACCAAACTCTTTAATTTATGGCCTTTGGACAGAACAATCCGGCACACGTGCACAACGGCTATTTATCTCGGATCATCTGACAAGCCAGTATTTTTTGAGTGAAATACATTTCCGTGTTCTTTGGTGCGAATCGCAATGTTTTCAGTGATTTCCAGTAGAATGCTAATATAATTTAAACGAATACTCCAAATATCGTTAATGTAATAACTATGTTTTCTGATAGTTTCTATGTTTTTAAAAAATGCTATGCAATCAAGAACCGAATTTTAAATGTGCACTTATTTTCTATATATTTAAAAATATATAAATTATCACTAATAAAGAATGTCTTAGAAGGAAGGATGGATGTGAACAAATGCTTTATGGATAATATAAGAAAAAGACAGTCAACATTTATTAGGTACATAATGAGAAGAGGAGGAATTGAGAATATATATAGTGACAACAGGAAAGATAGTAGGGAAAAGATCAAGGGGAAGACCCAGAGAAAAGATATTGGACAGTTTGACTAAACGGCTTCGAATGACGACACCAACAGAGATGATGACATATATGAGAGATCGATATACATGGAGAAATATGATCACCAACGCCATTCGGCACGGCACTTGATGATGATGATAAATTATCAAGATGTGTTTAATTTCTATACATTTTTTCGTCTGTATTCATTATAAAACTCCTGCACGTTATCAAGATGTAGTCCGGAGAAGAGAGTGAGTTGTGTCATGGTTCACAGCTTGCCTGCGATATCTGCCTCATTCAGTATGAAACATCCGACTTCAACATGAATCAGAGTGACTTTGATCATCAATGGAATGAGGCGGCCAGCACGTCCTAAAGCTTCATTAATCGTCTCCTTTGACTTTCCTGACAGGTAACAGTATCATGATTCTTTCCTGCCCTCTCTGGTCCGGTCAACATAAAGGGTCTATACATTGAATTTTTATACCTTTTATATCTATAAATTTCCACAAAAGAATGACACATTTGTTTAACTGTTGCTTTTTGTGTGTTTCTAACCCCATGGATTACGAGCAATGAGGCCCATGCGTTTTCAATGCCGGAGAAGGGCTATGGGGTCGTTAAACAACCAACACAACAACCACCTACGCATAATTAAAACTACAATTGTCATTCAATAATTTTAAAGAAAAAACTAAAATCATGGTTAGCCACTTTCCACCTTAGAAGTTTTACCTGAAAAAAATTAACATTAAGTGGTGAAGTGGTGGCTGTTTATTTTTAAAAACATCTTTAAAATAAATTCGAATCTACAAGTCCTGATTAGATGACATGGTTTACAGTTTTACTGCTGTCTGCACCTTTCGACCGGACACATCCAACTTCGGCATGACAGCCAACACCAACACATAACCTCCTCATTCGTCTCTTACAACTTACATGGAAGGTAAACAATATTCTTAGTCTTTGCTCCCATTTCGGATCCATGCAACACGGGCAAAAGAGGCCAAATGTCAGTAAGAAGATACCAATACCAAATATGGAAATTATGACAAAAGTTAAACCTTCAATGTAAATATAGAAAAGAGATCTGTTTGAACGTATCATGAAGTCTTTTTGTTGTTTTTTTAAACCGAAGAGATTAGATTTTCTATAACATTCGTGTTAGTAGGTTGGTTAGTTAGTTGTCGGATCATTGTCACTGCAAACTGGACACGTCAATAGTTGCTCCGATCTCTCCCTGAGTGTATCTGCCATTACACTTCTGCTGACAGTACCGGTACTATGCTGGTTGACCATCATTCTTCTGCTCCATCCAAACTGTTCACTTCTAGCAACACCGCATTTCAAACCCTGATCTTTAATCCTGGCCATTGAAAAGGAATCATCATCCACGCCAGTTTCGCGTGCTATATCTCTTAAGAAGATTCATTCGTGTTTTTTTCTTAAACTGAAGAGATTTGACTTTCTATAACATTTGGGTTTATTTTTCTTAAACTGAAGAGATTTGACTTTCTATAACATTCTTGTTTTTATGGCAGTTGCTAGATTACTGGTTTATCCTCGTAAAGTAATGTGTTTCAGTTGAGAATATCAACACTTCAGCCGACCAAGTTGTTCAGATGTATACAAATTTCAGTTTGAGACACACGTTGAGAAGCTTCAGCACCATTCTTCTTATGGTCCATGCCGTGTGGAGTTGGTTATTAAAAGAACTGTTCCGTCTCTGACGATGCAAGGCATAAAGATTATCTCCAGAGAACTCTCCTACCAATGACGCTGCAAGGTATAAAAGGGTATAAAGCGAAAAGAAATAATAAAAGAAAAGTAAGACATTTATTCATGGATTTCGGACACTCAGAATGTGACAGGTTCTGTGACGGTAATATAGAGAGCGCGTCTATGACGACCAAAGTATCGCCGCAGACAGAAAAATTGCGCATCCGGACAGTTTATAAAGCAGTGACAAACCACTGAAAGTAAATACTGCTCACAAAATCTCTACAGCCAAAAAATGCGGGATAGGTGGATACGTCTTTACTAAGAGATGTAACCAGTATGTGCTGTGCCCCTTCCAGCAAACTGAACGTATCTTATGATAGAGCATGTTCGCAGTTGCTTATGCCAATGTTACGTAGTGTTACGTAGAAAGTATTGTTGCCTTTATGCATATTTTCAAGACTACGCCAGGAACTGAACCACATCCATTTGTGAGCAAATAAATATCAATGACAGTGACCTTGGTGGACTTTGATCCAAAATCCTGCAGCATGGTATCCACACAAAAGCCGTTGTTTGCTCAAAGCCAGTTGGTTATTTTTTCAACTTCACTCAACCGTGACAAATGGCGGCGCAACAGACTTGAAAGAATGAAGTTGACAACCACAGATCAGAGACTGTCCCCTGGGTATGATGCTCTGAAAGGGGCATTTTGACGCGTCTTTCATCTTTTTATGGAAATCGTTGACAGCCCTCAGGTAGATTCCATTCATTTTTGATTGACGTGGTCTCCAGGTATCACAGTTTTATGAAGTTCGCACGTCAGCTCAGAATACATTAAAAAGTAAACTTGTAAATAAGGTGTGGTGGGGTGGGGGATTGGGGTAAATATTATAATAAACGATTTATTATAATAATTTTTTAAAATAATAAGCCAGCAAACGGGATTTGAATCTGGTCCGTTCAGATAACACATATTCGCCTCGTAACTTGAGTCACCACGTATAGACACAACCCACCTACTTATATAGACTAAGCAACTAGCCTACCTGTACAGAATAGGCAACTCAGCTACCTGTACACACTAGGCAACCCACCTACATGTACAGACTAGGCAACCCAACTATCTGTACAGACTGCTGAGACAAGGAAACTGATGGTAGCAGAAGAATAATAGTGTCGTTTCACACGTCAGATTATATTTTGTGACTTTCAAACCAATGACCACTCCAGTAAATACAGACTACAACTTCAGTGTTTACTAATCTCCACTACTCCACAAAGAAATATCACATTTTTACACTTTAGAACATACTATCACGGTCATCTAGACATATACAAGGACATATTATGGCATCACAAAAAGGGTCGGTTGTTACTAAAATAAATACACAGAATTTAACCTGCAGTAAATAAGAATCCATTCTCCAGAACAACAATGCGGGCTGGTCGCACGCAGTGTCACTCATCTTGGCTGAATGCCATTGCTGATTAGTGTCCTTGCGTGTACTTTGTGTCGCCAGCAAATCAAGAACACGGAATAAAGTAGGTTAAACAAAGATATGTGACGCCACTCGAGATCGGCACGCATGACTATTCTGAAGGAGGGCTTGTTATACACGAGGTTACCTACCAAAACATATTTTGCCACCACACCCCTCCATCACTGACACCCTTTATACAGACACACCACAGATGACGAAAAACATGCACCTACCACCACCTGGTACAGAGAAAAACAAGTGAAATCTCGCTCGCAATCCTGGTGATCGGATAATCTAATACACGATATTCGTAAATTTTCAGCTATTCTCGTGAAAAATTATTCAAGTACTTTACATCCTGGCAACGCATCTGGACAATCGACTCTCTTTGTACAGCCGTAAATCCATACCTGGATATATATATATATATATATATATATATATATATGTATATATATATATATATATATATATATATATATATATATATATATATATATATATATATATATATATATATATATATATATATATATATATATATATATATATATATATATATATATATATATATATATATATATATATATCAATGACCGTGGTATGATACACGGTGGAGGAATACTGCCCTAGGGCAGTGCCTGCAGTCCCCTCATGACTAGCAGTACCCTCGTGAAAGTCTGAATGTATCCTCCTTGGATAGATCGATGAGAACAATGTCTTGACAATTGATAGCAACATCGTATATCAATATATATGTATTTGCAAGTATTCATTCAGAATGCCTGCTCCCCAATTGTAGGACGTTCTGAACACAAGTTATTGTACAGCTCGCTAGTTACAAAAAATACAGACCCATTGTCGAATTCTCAATTCGTGTCGAGAATGATTAAAATGATCAATTGACAAAATGTCTTTCTAAAGCTCAGATAAACGTGTCTACATTTATTGATGTGCTCATTCATCTATTTATGAATATGTCTATTTATTAATTTATCAATGTTTCCAATACATCTATTTATTTAGGTGTACATTTATCTATTTATCGCTGTGGTCATATATCTACTTATCGACGGTACCATATATCTTTTTATATGTGTTAATATATCTATTTATCGCTGTATCCATATTTCACTTTAGCGATGTATCATTACATCTATTTATCGATGTGTCATTACATCTATTTATCGATGTATCATTACATCTATTTATCGATGTGTCACTACATATATATATACCGATGTTTCCTTGAAACATCTTAACATTGACGTAGGCGCTTGGGAGAGCCTCGCTCAGGATAGAACAGCATGGCGTTACAGCATTAGAACGGGAGCACTAGCGGCAGAAGAATTCAGACAAGAAACTGCAAGACAGAAGCGGACACGTAGAAAAGAAAAAACATCTCAACCTCACACAGATACCTTCTATTGTTGTCAATTCTGTAGAAGAACATTTTGTGCGCGCATTGGACTTGCTAGTCATTTAAAAACGCACTATTAACTTTATTATTTTATTATTTATTGTTATTATTATTATGGTTGAGTTTTTGGTCATCGTCGATCACGACGGACGAACATCATCATCATATACCGATGTGTCATGACATCTATTTATCGATGTGCCATTACATCTATTTATCGATGTGCCATTACATATATTTATCGATGCATCCTTATATTTGCCTAAGCCGTACCTACGTGCATCCATACATAGTTTCATTCAGTTTATTCCTCCTTTCATCTATCAATCAATCTACTAATTCTTTTTTTTTTACATTTTAGCATCAGTAATTTGCAATCCCGCTTTCTTCTCTCTCTTGTTTCTCTCTTTATCTCTCTCTATTTCTCTCTCCTCCTATTCATCTGCTTATCCCGCTTACATATTATCTATAAATCTGTCAGTTCAAACTATACTCAGCGCCATCATGTTCAACCTCAAACTATACAACCGTCTCCTCAACTGTATCCTCTACCATCTAACCAATGAATAATACAGTACGCTCATACGGAGTCCCTCTGAGCAAGCGGCACTTCCTGACTGCCTCATCAATTATAGACTAACTTAGCGCGACATGGATGATGACCAATAGCTCACAGAACAGGCATGAAGGACAAAGAAAGCA
This sequence comes from Meghimatium bilineatum, assembly GCA_034231615.1. NCBI lineage: Eukaryota > Metazoa > Mollusca > Gastropoda > Stylommatophora > Philomycidae > Meghimatium > Meghimatium bilineatum. The sequence continues at coordinate 5,644,392 of CM067307.1, forward strand.
ACTTGTTCTGCAAATCCCACACCTTTCTCTTGTTAATGAGGTAGGAATTCATAATGTAATAACTGAAATGCAGTAGTTCAATAGTAACAATGAAATAACGAATATATAATTTACAGACAAAACAAGAATCCAGATGGCAGGTACAAAGGTTGATGTAAATACATATAATATTATAATTGAAAACAGTCAGCGAAACCTGGATCTGATGAAGCAATAGATTCACATTGACACTTCACTTTTAATGAATTTTAAATTTAAAAAAATATTTGTGGAATGAATCACATAAAATATTTTTGAAATGAATCACATAAAATATTTGTGGAATGAATCACATAAAACATTTGTGGAATGAATCACATAAAATATTTGTGGAATGAATCACATAAAATATTTGTGGAATGAATCACATAAAATATTTGTGGAATGAATCACATAAAATATTTGTGGAATGAATCACATAAAATATTTGTGGAATGAATCACATAAAATATTTGTGGAATAAAATATTTTTCATGAAATATTTTCACAAATAAATGACAAGAAACATTGCTATATCCCTTGCCCATTTAGGACGTATCCATCAAACCATCATTTTTTGACTGTATTTATTTTATAGGCATTATAATACATTCAGTAGTTTGCCATTGCTTATGACAATTCCCTTGGGACGGGATTAGAACTCAGTACCTTCATCGTTACAGACGTGTTCTGTACCTCTCTCCGCCACAGAGCCGGACTAATAATACGAGTAGTAATACTATTAATACTAAAACCATAACCCGTTAAGGTCGTACGGGTGGCACATTGCGACATTTGGTACAGGCGGATCTTCAGGCATCTCTAGCCTCTACTATGTTGATGCGTTTGGAAACTTCACGCCCTGTCGATTCCTTGATAATATCGAGTCACATCTTATTCTGTCCACTTCATTCTCTTGTACCCTTCAACGTACCTTGAAGAACATTTTTGTTTACGATCGAGGTATGTCTCACCTGAAGCCGAACTTGGAAGATGTAGAAATCAAGTCAAAACAACAGATTAACCATCACTCTCTCCCCTTACACAAGACGTATGTACGATCCTAACCATCCGTCTAAGACGTACCTACGACTCCCACACACCTGTATAAGACATCTCTGTTATTCTTTCATGTTAACAGACATTCCGTCATGTTGGAGTCGGCGTATATACAGTACAAAGTAACGCACGATTGAGAAACGATCCTTCGTGGCAGGGTGGTCATCAGATCTCATATAATATCATATATATATATATATATATATATATATATATATATAGCAATAGCCATATAGCAATATAGCAATAGCAATATAGCAATATTTTTAAATTTTGGTCCTCTATTTCTCACTTAGACTAAACTTAACTGGTGTATACAAACAGTTTGTTAAACGTTTGTCAGATCCACTCCTTTCCCATTGTGAACAAAACTGTCATACTTTTGTCAAACCTACTCTTTTCCCCATTGTTAACAACACTGTCAAACTTTTGTCAAACCTACTCCTTTCCCCATTGTCACAACACTGTCAAACTTTTGTCAAACCTACTCTTTCCCCATTGTCAACGACACTGTCGAACTTTTGTCAAACCTACTCCTTTCCCCATTGTCACAACACTGTCAAACTTTTGTCAAACCTACTCCTTTCCCCATTGTTAACAACACTGTCAAACTTTTGTCAAACCTACTCCTTTCCCCATTGTCACAACACTGTCAAACTTTTGTCAAACCTACTCCTTTCCCCATTGTCAACGACACTGTCAAACTTTTGGCAAACCTACTCCTTTCCCCATTGTCAACGACACTGTCAAACACACGCCTCATAAAATTATTGATGTCTGTTATGAAACGCCCATAAGAGGCTTTAATTTCATGAAGTGGATGAACAACATGTCATCATCATTTGATGAACCAACAATCGCGTCAAAGTGAACCAGAGGCCAGGATGAAATCTAATATGTCAGAAAAAAAGGCATAGATGTCGCAGGTAGTCTGTAAACTACACACAAACGCATTCTGTTCTACGGACTATATCCGGATAATCTGACTGAGTTTGAGAACGAAAGCAGAAGAAGAATATCACAAGCAAGACGCAATCATCATCCGTAGAGATGGCGTCGATTCGTCTCGCAACGTCAGACAAAACATTTACTTACTCAGCCACGAAACATTCCTATAACAATATCAATCAATCAATCAATAAACCCACAACCCTTCAGGGTCGTAGGTGTATCACATTTGATGCTTCAGCACACAGAGTCCTCCAGCGAATTCTATCCTCAGCGATGCGGATGAGTGTGGAAATATCTAGCCCTGTCCATTCCTTGATGTTGTCTGTCCATATCTTTATTTGTCCTCCTCTGCTTCTTCCACCCTGGACAGTTCCCTGCAGTATTGTTTTTGACAAGGAATCGTGCCTTCATACATGTCCGAACCATGCTAGTTTTCGTCGTTTCACTATTGAAAGCAATGTATAACAATATGCATGCAAACAATCCACATGAAGAGGTTATCGAAAACTAGAGATGATTGCCTGCATCAGAAAGAGATTTTCTGAACACAAGATTAGAAGAGGAAAGATGAAACATATTGTAACAACAGGCAAGGGCAGGTTGAAGAGCACGTTAGAAGATGCTTGAAAACCTAGAATTGTGGCATGGGATAACATGTGTATCAGAAATGATTGACAGAACACGAGATAGAGGAATGTGAAAAGACATCATAACTAACACAACACGGCATGGACCATGAGATGAAGAAGAAGAAGAAAATGTCCACACTCAATTTTAGAAGTCGGAAGTGGTAGTTAGTTTATCGAAAGTTTCACGGAGAATTAAAACAGTGTCTGATCAGTGAACTAAAATATAATAATATTTAGTATCATTAACGCAATCAAATAATGTTTAGTACCATTAACGTAATCAAATAATGTTTAGTATCATTAACGCAATCAAATAATGTTTAGTACCATTAACGCAATCAAATAATGTTTAGTATCATTAACGCAATCAAATAATGTTTAGTATCATTAACGCAATCAAATAATGTTTAGTACCATTAACGCAATCAAATAATGTTTAGTATCATTAACGCAATCAAATAATGTTTAGTACCATTAACGCAATCAAATAATGTTTAGTATCATTAACGCAATCAAATAATGTTTAGTATCATTAACGCAATCAAATAATGTTTAGTACCATTAACGCAATCAAATAATGTTTAGTACCATTAACGCAATCAAATAATGTTTAGTATCATTAACGCAATCAAATAATGTTTAGTACCATTAACGCAATCAAATAATGTTTAGTATCATTAACGCAATCAAATAATGTTTAGTATCATTAACGCAATCAAATAATGTTGAGTATCATTAACGCAATCAAATAATGTTTAGTATCATTAACGCAATCAAATAATGTTTAGTATCATTAACGCAATCAAATAATGTTTAGTATCATTAACGCAATCAAATAATGTTTAGTATCATTAACGCAATCAAATAATGTTGAGTATCATTAACGCAATCAAATAATGTTTTTAGATCATTAACGCAATAAAACCGCGACACAATTCATCTCTATTCACTTGCTTACATCCATCTACAAATTTATCGTCCTGCTACAAAAGATATCCATTGGGATTTTGAGAACTGACTCCTAAAAAAAAAACCAAAGAAATCCGCGCTTCGCAAAAAACGTAGTGAAGGAAATAAACAGGGATCATAAATATTAACTTTGAAAAAAAAATGAATTGATGGAAGGTGATGCACATAAATTTTATAAAACAGAAACGACAATAGCAGCTGTAAACAATGAGTCGACAGAAATTACACGCAATCAGCTTTTATAAATATTTCATCCTTTACCCGATCTCTCAAAACAGAAACAATACAAACAAGAAGAATGCCGCTTTAATCGTGGACATATTAAAAATAGTGTTTACAGATACAGTCGTCAGATCATGTAACATTCATGAGATGGAACTACTAGGAGTTGTAACAAACTGATAGAAATATTACAGAGCGTATGCTGCGAATTCGCTAAAAATCCATGCACATAACCAGTCTATGTCAGTAATGGGTTTGACGTATTGTTCTGAGATGTGTTAAATATTTATTGGTTAATGTTTACATGAATTGCTATTACAGGAACAAGCTCTTCAGTGAGGAATGGCGTAAATAATTTTACGATAGAAAGGTACAGATAAAATACTGAACAGTCGACGAAAGCTTTTCTAAAAAACCGCCGGTCAGATCTGTTAAGCCATTGCTGCAAGTAAAAAGGCGACACTACATATTTTCGTTTTCTAAACTACATCCTGCTGGAATATGACCACTCTTCTGCTACAAGAGGGAGTTTGTCAGGGTGTGAGAACGAACGAAAAACTGATAAAAGCACGAAAAAAGATACGTACCAATAAAAAGTAAATGTTATATGATACTCAAGTGCCAATATACGGATGTGAAGCATGGACATTAAATAAATAAAATAGTAATGAAGAGAATCACTGCTTTTGAAATGAGATGCTACAGAAGAATTTTACGTATTACCATAGACAGCTACAAACACAAATCAAGAAGTGTTAAGATCAATAAATGTCGATGAGGGCTGGCTCCTTAACAACATCATAACAAGAAAGCTGAATTTTGTTGATCATTTAAAGAGACATCACAGCATGGAAAGATTAATAGCTGAAGGCAGAGATAGCGAAAACATTATATTTAATATCTTCTTCTGCGTTCGTTCTTAAACTCCTGCAGATTAGCAGGATGTAGTCCTGAGAACGGAATGCGTTGTGTCATGATTTACAGCATTGCTGCGATATCTGCGCCTTTCGGCCTGACACATCCGACTTCAGCATGGCTTTGGGTCACTGACCCTATATGGAATGGGACAGCCACCTCCATACCATAACCTCCTTAGTCGCCTTTTACGACATGCCTGGAAGAAAAACAGTGTTGATATTCTATGCTCCCCTTTCGGACCCAGCAACACACAGGCGATATTTAATATGAGGGCTTACAACACTGAATATTCCACATTATTTCTTCTTCGACGTTACTTATCAAACTCCCGCTGGACCTCTCTTGCAACATGACAACTGTTCTACTAAATTTCCAGCAGGCTGCAGTCCAGAAAATGGAAACCGTGTTTTGTCGCAGATTTACTTGCGCCAATGATTCGATGCATCCGTTATCGGTGGAGTAAACATTTAGTATAAGAAAATATGAAACGGTAATATAATGCAATAAAATACAACACAGAGGAATAGAAAGTACAGGAAACGTTAAAACGCGTAGAGAAACAAGACACAGAAGATAATGCAAGATAGAACAAGGCGATGTCATCGTATAATGTTCTCCCACACCAGATAACAGGTTCGACCATCGTCCAGATGTCACTGTGTACACGAAACATGACAGAACCGAACTTTCCCGAGATTTGTCGAGTCACATCTCGATTTCAGAGACGTGAGACTACAAGCTGGACACGGCTCACAATGTCCACCGAGATTTGACAGCTAGAACAGTCGAGATTCAAGGAATTGCACAGCTGCATTAAGTAGTCCATCGCTACTGTGTCATGATACGCCCATCTGGTGCATCAAATAGCTTTAGGTAAAATTCGGTTTTCAGAAAACTTCCAAAGCCAACAAAGAATAAATTGTTAGCATATCCTACTCAGTACGTAGCCATCAACCCACCAGTTTTTCATTGTAGTGACTTTATAGGAAATATAAATACTTCAGTAGTTTTCCGTTCCTTTATGATAAAAGAGTTGTACAAATTACCTGCAGCAGGGGCATCAAGAATGGAACAAATAATTGACCCCCATTTGGTCGGGATTCGAAAAGGAAGCAAAGAATGGCGAGACTGTTACCTGTCATGCATATCGTAAGAGACGAATTAGGACGTTTGCGGGATATAGTTGTCTGTCTCATTCTACATAAGACCACAGTGACCAAAATAAAAGTAAAACAAATAACCTGTCAGGATAATGGAGGTGTCCCACTGGAGAGATCAACAGAAAAATGCCTCCAGACACCTCTTATCATTTCAGAGAAATATAGAGTATAGAGACATTGGTATATAAACTAAGTTCATGTCACATGTACCAGGTCAAATGGTACAAGTAACACACATGACTCGCAAACCATGACACAGTGAATTATGTGCCCTGGACTGCATCCTGCTAATCTGTGGAACCTTGAGAACAGGCGCAGGCGAAAATGAATAACTGAAAAGACAAAGGATGATAGGAAGTTCTGGAGAAGAAAAGAAATGTCAGGCACGTATTGATGTAGATATAGAAATATAGTCTTCGTAATGACCTGACGACTAACTGACTAACTGTACACTATTTTATCTAAGCAGGGAACATTCTGACTCACCTGAAAAACTTTACCTAAGCAGGGAACATTCGGACTCATCTGAAAAACTTTACCTAAGCAGGGAACATTCGGACTCATCTGAAAAAAATGCATCTAAGCTGGAACCATTCTGACTCACATGGAAAACTTTACCTAAGCAGAGAACATTCTGACTCACCTGAAAAAGTCATCTTTGCAGTAAACCTTGTCTCCTTTAGAGAAACATTTGTCGCTGAGTTGAGCCATGCAGTCTGTACATTTGAGACACTTGGAGTGCCAGGATCTGTCCAGAACTTTCAATATGAATCTATCGTATATGTGGTCACCGCAGCCAGAGCACTTTGGGATGGTGGCTAGAGAGAGTGAGATGTGTTCGAAAACCGTATTAAAATAATTAATGTGTGACAAATGGGACACATAATCAAGACGGAAAGATAAGGAGAGATAAGACGAAAAGATAAGAAGAGACAAGATGGAAAGATAAGGAGAGACAAGATAGAAAGGCAAATAAAGACAACATGGAAAGATAAGAAGAGACAAGACGGAAAGATAAAGAGAGACAAGATGGAAGGATAAGGAGAGACAAGACGGAAAGAAAAGAAGAGATTTAATGGACAAGCAAAACAAGATGGCTGCGTGGTGCAGATTAGCAGAATAAACAATTTTAGCGTGTGTACGTATGTATGTATGAATGGGTGCATGGGTGTGTGTGTGTATGTGTATATGTGAATGCGTGCGTACTTATGTGTGTATATGTGTATGTATGTGTCTATATATATATATATATATATATATATATATCTGTGTGTATATGTAAAAATTGAAGAATTACGAACAATGCTGCTCTGTTTACTACTTAAAATTTGAGGGTGCGCGTCTCCAAAGTTTTCGTTCATTCCTCATCATACTCAGCATATTCAGCATACTCATTAGGAGGTAAGCAATTTGTGAGAGGAAGAATCCTTCTGCAACTTCCTTCGCAGAGTAGCTACTGTCGGAATCTTTGTAAGTATGCTTATAGACTTTAATGGCGCTTTCTCAGTCGAAATATCGTAACATGTTCATTTCTTTTCCATTTTTGATGCTAACTTGCTTAAGTCTATAGTTTCCGTTTAGTTTTATATTCAGATCTGGGATAGAGATATTATAGATGAAATGAATTGTGAGTTCTAAAAGATGTAATCCGTACAATATCTGTCAACAATTCTACTAGAGTTCTAGTAAGTCATGGGGATTTCATTTGATATATTATCGGTGAGACCATTAACAAGGTTGAGTTCGGCGGAGATGTAGAGATGATAGCCAGACAAGAAGTACATATTACCTTAGAAAATCGGGTTGAACAGATGAGATAGATATATTGATTCTATTGCATTGTGCTGTTCAAAGTGCATTTCAAAATAAAGGCATGTACAGACAACATCAAGGAATGGACAGGACATGATGGACCGCATCGCTGAGGATAGAAATCGCTGGAGGACTGTGTGCTGAAGTATCCAATGTGGTACCCCTACGACCCCGATTCTGTGCTGAAGTATCCAATGTGGTCCCCCTACGACCCTGTTCTGTGCTGAAGTATCCAATGTGGTCCCCCTACGACCCTGATTCTGTGCTGAAGTATCCAATGTGGTACCCCTACGACCCTGATTCTGTGCTGAAGTATCCAATGTGGTCCCCCTACGACCCTGATTCTGTGCTGAAGTATCCAATGTGGTACCCATACGAACCTGACTCTGTGTGCTGAAGTATCCAATGTGGTCCCCCTACGACCCTGACTCTGTGTGCTGAAGTATCCAATGTGGTACCCAACGAACCTGACTCTGTGTGCTGAAGTATCCAATGGTGGTACCCCTACGCTCCTGACTCTGTGTGCTGAAGTATCCAATGGTGGTACACCTACGCTCCTGACGGGTTACGGGTTTATGATAATGACAATTTACACTAATGCCTTAAAAAACAATCTTTTGTGCTTTACTATCAAAATAAGAACTTGTTTGAATTTGTATCTTGAAATTGAACAAGAAAAAACAAACGGCGTAGGAACATAATCTACAAGTTGGAAACTTGAGACCAGCAACGGGACACTAGAGTTGACAACATCAAGTAAATTCGATTGACTATCTTAACCCTCCACTTGTGTGGTACTTTCCAACAATAGCCAAAATAGGGGCCAAATGTCAACAGCACGTGAGAGAAAAGACTGGCGTCAACAGCGGGGCAAACTTAATGAAGATGTTGAGGGTGTCTTGTTTACGTGTGATGAACGGCCACGGGGTGTTGTAAGAGTAATTGAAATGATGACGAATCAGGGAGAAAATTCAAGGAGAGGAGAGCATTGGGGATGGGAAGATGTACACAGAGTTACAGATGTGCAATTAATAAATTTCTGTACTTTTCGAGATTAATATTATCAAAATTTTTGAAAATAAATACAACTTATTGAGCCTTTGGGATCAATGCCCATCATTCCTACGTATGGATATCCCGTTGCTATGTACTTATTTTTGTTGCTTTTATTTAAAATAAATAGATATTTGGTTGTGATTACAGATGTGTAATTAATAACTTTCTGTACTTTTCGAGAGATTAATAATATCAAAATATTTGAAAATAAATACAACCTATTGAGCCTTTGGGATCAATGCCCATCATTCCTACGTATGGATTGTTACTATGTAATTATTCTGTTATTTAAAAAAAAATGATAGTTGATGGTGATTACAGATTAATTACTCTCTGAACTTTTCGCGATTAGTATTTTCAAAATATTTGTAAGAACATAAAACTAATGGAGCCTTTTGGAAACAATTTACTTTATCCCTGCATATGCTTATCCCGTTGCATTGTCATTTTTCTGCGTTTTTGCTAGAATACATATGTGGTTGTATCCTGTCTTTTTTGTTTGTTTGTGATTCACCTATAATTTTCTATTTTTATACTCTTCCTGTTTACACCGATATCCATGGTAACTTAGGCAGAATCATTCCTACTGGACCTTTGTTATTTTAAAACAGAGGCTGAAATGGTTCGGTCACTAAATAAGAATTAACCTTTATTGGCCAGCAGAAATACATACAACATGAAAATGGGAACATTAAGAAGTAAAAAAATATCCAGAAGAAGGTTCATTGAAAGAGCTACCAACTTTTAGACGTCACAATATTATTGCATATCAAACAACTAAACGTGCCTAAGCCAGAAACCCGATCATCTTTCAACTCTACAATAGCTATGAAGCGACTACAGATATACAAAAGATAGACTTGTTCATGAGATAAAAATAGACGAATATAAGCCCATTGTCATTGCTACGTTGCTTACTTATAGGAAATAATAATAATAAACAACATTCTACAACTGCCAAACCTGGATTGATATTTCAAAAATACTTCACGCCAGAATTGGAAAACATGACCCGGAAGAGGTCACACTGGGGGTCAGAGAGATCCAATATGGCGACAGAAAGGCGTGAAGCGGGTGGGGATAACCAAGTTACTTTGGCGAGTTTTTGTCCAGAAATTAGATTAGACGGGATTAAACGCCGGAGTCCCCCAGGCTTGTCTCCAACATTTAACGCTGGAAGCGGTCAGGTTCAAATTGGGTCGGTGTCTGCTGTAGGATGAGGTTTGATCAATTTACGCGCCGTCGGTCCGCCATGAAGCTATGAACGCACATGTGGTCCGATCTGGATACCAGGAGGTTAAGGGAACGGGTTGACAGAAAAGTGGAATATCGTGGTTACGAAATGGAAAGAATATCATGCTTGCAAAAACTTTGAAGCAATACTCGTGAGAGAAGGTTGAAATAAGTGAAGCAATACTTGTGAGAGAAGGTTGAAATATGTGAAGCAATACTCGTGAGAGAAGGTTGAAATAAGTGAAGCAATACTCGTGAGAGAAGGTTGAAATATGTGACGGAATACTCGTGAGAGAAAGCTGAAATATGTGACTGAATACTCGTGAGAGAAGACTGAAATATTGACGGAATACTCGTGAGAGAAAGCTGAAATATGTGACGGAATACTCGAGAGAGAAAGCTGATATATGCAAAGGAACACTCGTGAAAGAAGGCTGATATATGCGAAGGAATACTCGTGAGAGAAGGCTAAAATATGCGATGGATAGCTCGTGAGAGAAGGCTGAAATATGCGAAGGACCAAACTCTTGGAGCAGGGCCGCAGATATGATTACCTTAAAGAGGGAGGGTGAGGTTTGCCTAAATCATTTTCTTGTTTAAAATGTGTTATTCGTACACTCTCGTATTAAAATTTGTTATTCGTACACTCTCGTATTAAAATTTGTTATTCGTACACTCTCGTATTAAAATGTGTTATTCGTACACTCTCGTATTAAAATGTGTTATTCGTACGTTCCCGTATTTAAATTTGTTATTCGTACGTTCCCGTATTTAAATTTGTTATTCGTACGTTCCCGTATTTAAATTTGTTATTCGTACGTTCCCGTATTTAAATTTCACTTTAACTGAAATTTTGAAGATTCTTTTGTGAAAAATCTCTCTAAAAGGAGAGGGGGGGGGGTTAAACAGCCTTTTTAGATGAAAGTTTGCAGGGGGAGAAGTAAAAGATCCAACCCCCCCCCCCCCCTTATCTACGGGCTTGTTTTGTAGGCTCGGATTGGACACGGTCAGGTACGCTTCCTTTAGCCGGGAACGTTATTTGTATTCGGTAACATTAGAGCTGTAAAACCATAAACAAATATTGGAGGTCACAGTTTTGATAATGCAGCACCCACGACATCCGAAAAGTCAAAATTTTTCTAAATAATTTCAATTATTGTCTACAGAAGAAGTACATGCCTCAAATTATGAAAATAATGTTTCCCAATTCCATTCTCGCAATTGCTCTCTGTTAGGCAATCCTTACTCGCAATTGCTCTCTGTTAGGCAATCCTTACTCGCAATTGCTCTCTGTTAGGCAATCCTTACTCGCAATTGCTCTCTGTTAGGCAATCCTTACTCGCAATTGCTCTCTGTTAGGCAATCCTTACTCGCAATTACTCTCTGTGTGGCTGTCAATTTCTGCAATTGCTTGCTGTCAGGCACTGTTTGGATTTTCCTTCCCTGTCATAATGTATTTATAAATAACTAACAAGGACCAGATTTCATTTTGTATATTTTACTAATTTCAGGTGCGGCTCATAAAACAATTTCAGGTGCGGCTCAGAACACAATTTCAGGTGTGGCTCAGAACACAATTTTAGGTGTGGCTCAGAACACAATTTCAGGTGTGGCTCAGAACACAATTTTAGGTGCGGCTCAGAACATAATTTCAGGTTCGGCTCAGAATACAATTTCAGGTTAGTTCAGAACACAATTTCAGGTGCGGCTCAGAACACAATTTCAGTTTCCTCGATACACATGGAAATTCATAGAACATAAATACATAAAGTATAATAAAGTATTAAGTAGATGAAACTGGAAAGTAGATAACATACTAAAATAGATAATACTTCAACGTAGATATAATATTAAGTAGATGAAACCGGAAAATAGATACATGTTAAAATAGATGCATTGTTAAATTTGAGAAAATATCAAGAAGGATAAAACTGACTAAATATCAAATATATTTTATAGATAAAATTGTCATATCAAAGAAGACACAACTTCAAAGTAGACACAACTTCAAAGTAGACACCACTCCAAAGTTGACACAACTCCAAAGTAGACACAACTTCAAAGTAGACACAACTTCAACGTAGACACAACTTCAAAGTAGACACAACTTCAAAGTAGACACACCTTCAAAGTAGACACAACTTCAAAGTAGATCAAATATCAAGTAGACATAAATTCAAAGTAGACACACCTTCAAAGTAGACACAACTTGAAAGTAGACACAACTTGAAAGTAGACACAACTTCAAAGAAGACACAACTTCAAAGTAGACACAACTTCAAAGTAGACACAACTTCAAAGTAGACACAACTTCAAAGTAGACACAACTTCAAAGTAGACACAACTTCAAAGTAGACACAACTTCAAAGTAGACACACATTCAAAGTAGATCAAATATCAAGTAGACATAACTTCAAATTAGATCAAATATCAAGTAGACACAACTTCAAAGTAGACACACCTTCAAAGTAGACACAACTTCAGAGTAGACACAACTTCAAAGTAGACACAACTTCAAAGTAGACACAACTTCAAAGTAGATAAAATATCAAGTAGACACAACTTCAAAGTAGATCAAATATCAAGTAGGCATAACTTCAAAGTAACGCACTGTTAGAGAAATAGTTACATCGGTTAGAATTTACCAACAGAACCAAGCAAGCCCTGAAATATCAACAGATGAAAGGCACATGCTGGTGGCCTGATTTTCTGGCAAGTTTCCTTGTCGAGATCGCAGCGCGTGCATGCATTATAGATGAGTAGAACCGTATCATGTTCAATGACGCGAGACAGCTCCACCCATATCTTTTCTCCACCAGGCATCCGTGATATTTTTCTGTGTCTCAATCATTACGTTTTTGTTTTTCATTTAAAACAAAACATTACATACATTTTTGACATCTGGGAGTATTTGTGACAGACTTTTTAAAACAGGTCTTTATTGTTTTTATTTTGACAATCTTATTTTATGTATGATTTCTGCCATCTGTCACTTTTGCGCTTTCAAATCTCTCTTTCAGCTTTAACTCTTTATCTCCAATGTCACAAAACAGAAAGTTAGGTAGACCATTTCTTCAGTAAGACACTAAAACCTCAATATTTTAAAATTGACTTCTTAACATAGTACATCATATGTGAACACTCTTACAAGGGAATAAATAGTTAATAAGTTGTTTTTCTAAATATTTTTGAGATTGAGATCTCCCCATAGTCCTTTTTTATATCTCTCACAAATCGCTGTTAATTACTAAAAGTTAGCAATCACTTCTAGAATATTTAAAAAAACCCTATGTGTTTAACAATGTATGTATGCAGGAAGACAATGAAGTTTCGGTTCATTCCGAGAATCAGTGACCACATCACGTGTCCAAATTTCAACTTTTTAATATTATGTGTAATTTCATACAGCTTCCGTGACTCTGAGATTAAAAAGACGCAAATTCTTCTGCCAGCGCAGTGCACTGAGACACCCACCTCCCCCCAATCTAAGTCATCCATGGGGGAGGGGTGTCTTTGAGTGCGTGGCACGAAGAGCGATGGATGCAGCGGTTTTTGCGTCTTTAGCGAAAGCTCGTGTGTTAAATAATGTATAATTTGTTGCGTTAAAATATGGCCACTGATTCCCGTATTGAACCCTTGTTTCTTATCAAGGAGCTATACAAAACATCCCATCTGAAGTGAACATAACATGGCAAAAGAGACATACAAGTACCAGCACTGTCAGAGGCGTATCACGATACGTCGCATGAGGACAGGACACTACAGATTGAACAAATACATGTAGAGGATGCAACTGTGTGCAACACCACTCTGCACTTGTGGAACAGCTGTACAGATCTCTGAGTAAATTCTGCAGAACTGTCCCCCATTTTGAACAAGGGGAGAGAGAACACTGCCCAAAGGTTCAACCCTGCAAACAAAGAAATATGGAACCAAAGAAGAACTACAGATAACAATTGAGTTTATTCATAATACTTGTCTGGTGGTGTGGGATAAAACAAAAGAACGAAATAACAATATATTACATGTATTGTTTATGTTTTCAACAACGCGATTAGAACAATATGCAGTGGTAATTTGTGTATACACAATTTTAACGATTGTTTCCCTTTAAATCCCAGATGAATTTTCTATATATCTCTGTAACTTTCAAAATGATGCAAGATTTGTAAGATATTTTGAACGTAATTAAATCATAAAAACAATTTTTCCAAAAAATTGTGTACATTAAAAAAAACGTGTTTTATTTATGGTATTTAAAAAAATATAGTTTTACTTTAGTTAGTTTTCTGAAATGAAATATTCATTATTGATACAAATTTAGTATATTTATGTTTTCAGTTTTTGTAAAAACAAACTCCTTTACCTAAACAAAATCCACGTATGTTAGAGAAAATGGTACAACGCCCACAAAAAAAGATTACTATACAAGTTCCGAGATAAGGGTAAAAGTACAAGATCTTGACGTTCTTGATTTCTGAAGAAATATATGTCGATATACAAAACATAATTCTATGTAAGTATTTACGACCTGCCTTCAGATCAATTTTGCCGAGCCTATGTTAGTCTTTACGACCTGCCTTCAGATCAATTTTGCCGAGCCTATGTTAGTCTTTACGACCTGCCTTCAGATCAATTTTGCCGAGCCTATGTTAGTCTTTACGACCTGCCTTCAGATCAATTTTGCCGAGCCTATGTTAGTCTTTACGACCTGCCTTCAAAGTAATTTTTCATATACCAATTTTCCACTTAAAAAATTATCTATAGGAAAAATATCATTGTGCTAGGACTCCCTCGACCCAATACGCGATTGACATAAACAAATGCATTTATTTTTATTAAGTTACTGCATTAATCTTCTTTTGACAGTAATAGACGAGTTGCATAATACCATAGTTACTTGCGCGCGTCCCAGCCTGGTATCTCCGACTTCAGCATCTACGCATCCTTTGGCAGGACTGTGGTCCTGTTTGATATAGAGGATGACCCGACCATTCTTATTTTCCAGCCTCTATTCAATGGACTAAGCCTCATTTCTACTTCAAGGAATTAGTCTCGATGAGAAATAGCGTCAGTGACGTACGCATATCCTAAATAAATGACACTATCAATGAGTGCATAACGATTTCTTAGAAAGTCTGCGCAACGGAAAGAATTCTGACAAGCTTTCCTTCATATGCAGAAGACCCGAACTCTCCGAGTTATTCAGTGTCTTTGTAGAAAGCTTCATTCCGATAGGGGATCTGACAGATAGCAGTTGTTTTGATTCCAAGGGAATGAATTATCCTCGTTGTGATGAACAAGTCATACGTTGGTATTGATTTCTTCAATAAATTGTATTCTATTCATCAACTCCAAGATAGAACTTATTTGTCCTAGCTTGTTGCAGATATATACTTGTATTGTTGGGTAGATGAATAATCATCATCAAGTTCCATCTCCGCAACGAAGGTTGGCTGCAACAGATCTCCAACATCCCCTGTCTCTTGTTTTGGTGGTGCACTCTGCTAGACTGTAACCTGTTCATCTTGTGATGCTACTCTCCCACTTAGATGAATACTAAATGCACTATTTTCAAAAGGGTATCGGTTTTTAAATGTCGCAGCCTTGTCGTCCTGAGTTTTGAATGTACGATCGTTTGTAAAATTATGGTGTCTGAGTTGGGGTAATTAATCATCTTTTTTTTCTGAAGGCCATTTTCAACCAAAGATATAACTCAGGGTGTATAACCATTAAAAGTGTATACGGCGGGACATTAGAAGTGTATGCGGCGGGGAAATATGACGAAACCCGAGTACAATCAATGAATCCTCTAGATCGTCTGAGTTCCTGTGATACTGAAGAACTTATTACGTTGTATTGTGGCTTACAACATGACTGTGATATGTACTCCTTTCTGTTTTATTACGAATGTAGTTTATTTTCAAATTCAAACATCTCCAAACGTTTTTTTTAAAAAGGATGTCTGAGAGAAACATCCCTTTCAACAGCGGATGTTGTTCAATTTGTTTATATACAGTCTTTCTACCATAAAATAATAATGGAGGTTTTTGCGTGGAGATGCACAAACTCCGAGGTATAAGATTCTCTATTGAACGCGTTTGCCAACTAGAATTACAAATTATCTACAAATAACGCTGATTGATATACTATAGATATTTAAGTAGTTACTAAAACTACAAGTTCAAATATCTACAATTTCAAATATCTACAAGTTAGGAGATCTACAAGTTGAAAAATTTACAAATATTATAAATGCAAAACTCTTGTCCGTTAATTGTGAATGCTGCATCGATTAAATGATTCAATATGAACAGAAATAGGTACAAGTGTTACCAGTGTTAGTCAATTAAAAAAAAAAAAACAACTAGCAACGAGGCACAGCAACAGACGACGTTTTGACGTAAATCCTTCATCAAGCCAAAGGACAGCAAACGAAAAAATAAAGTACTAAAAGTGAGGAACTGAATATCATTCTCAAGAATTTCTCATTCATGCTTCCTACTTGAATGTATCTGTATAAGCTATTATTTGCAGCAACATTGCCGTGCCTCTGTTATTTCTGTTCACAATAAGACATATTTGTCCTTGTAGTGCGAATACGGATGTTCTATGTTTGTGATGTTGAGAATACTTCAATACTTGTACGGGATGGGATGTTCGTTGTTGTTGTAATAGTCCGTGTTTCGATTAGTCCGTTCTCGGTGACTTGAGTACACTGTTTGAATGTCTTGACAAAATCGAATCTCTGTTCGGGGATGTGGGTAGTCAAGTCCGAAAAAAAATCCCTTACATTAGTTGCAAGGCGAGTCAGTGCCGCTAGAATGGGTTTTTTTCAATTCCCGTCATTCTCTAGAATGAAATGTGGGATCGCACATATGAGGATGGTAAGAAGAAGAGATTAAAGCATGGTAAGAAACATGTCATAGGGAAGAAACATGTCATAGGTAAGAAACATGTCATAGGGAAGAAACATGTCATAGGTAAGAAACATGTCATAGGAAAGAAAAAGATCAAAGCTGGAAGGGTCCAGCAAAGTAGGAGAACACAGATATTGCATGACGAGACGAAACTGTGGACCAGATAGTGATGATGTAGTCTAGTATAATGAGCTAAAAATGCAATAATAAATTCACTGGTCGGTCTTGTATAGGCCCACAAGCGCAACATTTCCTGACAAATTTATGACATAAAAGCGTGCAGTGAGACATCTCCCCGTGGTTTCAAGGGCAGAAAAATCTGGAGGCACCGGGTTTTTGTACAGCAGCACGTGCCCTGACAGTATACAGCAGGTTGTATTAAGTTGAACAGAAGGGGCGACTTGCGATTCAGTGGAGTATGACGGAAGATAACCGAACGGGAAAAGTTGTAGTTAATGGGACAGCGCGTAGTCATTGTGTTCAAGAAAAGTGATACACGAGTGAGTAGCATATTTGTGTGTAGATCGTGAGCGCGGAATGAGGGCGATAAAGCGAGTATTTGAGGGCCTGAACCTCTCAGAGTTTAAATAATTGAATAATAGATTATATTATTCGGGCAATATAAAATTATAAGTTCGAGTTTTACATTCCGTTGAAGGTATAATCATCATCATGTGCGATATTTCCATAAAACTCGACATCCTCAACTGTTATTTAAAAAAGTGGTAGAATATCCTATTACGGATGTAACCATCAATCCAACAATTTCTTTTGGCTGTAGTGATTTTCTAGGCAATATAAATATGTTTAGTAGTATCCATTGATGTCGGAGCAGTCAGGATCACTGTGTAGACATGTTCAACTGCAAACTAGAAGAAGAACAACAGTTGAAACAAAGAAAGCTGAGATAGTTCAGGCATGCTTATGACACGAAGAAGATGTAACGACAGAGAAAATCATAAATTCATATTAATAAATAATGAAGAAGATTTGAACTCTACAGTAAACTACACTGTAATATCTCTGTAAACTACACTGTAATATCTCTGTAAACTACACTGTAATATCTCTGTAAACTACACTGTAATATCTCTGTAAACTACACTGTAATATCTCTGTGGATCAATGTGCGCAATTATTTAGAAGTATTTTCTTTACTAATAAAAAAAAGTTAGTCCCATGGCAGCAACCTGAAGTTGGGGATGAAGATAACTTCATGTACTAAACCGCAGCAACTATTAGGTGGGGTTGCCAGTTCCCTTCCTTGCTGTCTTTACCTCCCCTAACTCATAGGTCAGGTACTCATTTACAGCTGAGTCGAATGAAGGAATGGTCGTGTCAAGCGAGAAATAGCAACCCGGATTTTACTAATAAAAATTGATTTAAAACGGGAAATTCAGAAGGAAAAGCTTCCCCTCCCCAATATCAAATCGCCGATCAGAATTACGTGAACCACGACCTCCATTACATGTCCATGGTTAAAAGCTCTGATATAACCAAAATTAAATATCGTCCGCGGTTGAAACTGTGTGCCTCGCCATAAAAGGTACATTCTAATTAAACAAAATCGCTTCCAGACCATATTTTTTCAATCCTTACGCTGCTCAGTCAAGCGTGTATGCAGCTCAGCACTCGAAACTTTGATACGCCATATGGCGCAGGCAGTGTTCCAGTACGGGGAACCGACGTTTACACATTGAGGGTTACTAAGGTCAATCTTGGCAGTGTCAGAAACAACAAAAGAGAATGGGTTTAATGGTCTGTGTTCGAATCCTTTGTTGGATGATATGTTTGCTAAAGGGTTGGTGGGTCTTTCTTTGGATGAGACATTGCAGCGATGGATTTTGGCAAATATCGTAGTCAACCAGGGCCGTAGTAAACCAGGGCCATAGTAAACCAGGGCCGTAGGCAACCATGGCCATAGGAAACCTTCTTTGATAGTCTTTAGCAAATATCGTAGGCAACCAGGGCCGTAGGAAACCCTCTGTGATCGATTTTGGCAAATATCGTAGTAAACCAGGGCCGTAGGAAACCTTCTTTGATTGTCTTTAGCAAATATCGTAGGCAACAAGGGCCGTTGGAAGCCCTCTTTACTCTAACTCGGTAGAGTTTTAGGAAATCATCAGTGTTTATTAATCCTGCACAGTGTTTATTAATCCTGCACAGTGTTTATTAATCCTGCACAGTGTTTATTAATCCTGCACATTGTTTATTAATCCTGCACAGTGTTTATTAATCCTGCACAGTGTTTATTAATCCTGCACAGTGTTTATTAATCCTCACAGTGTATATTAACCCTCATAGTGTTTGTCGATTAGTCCTCATAGTGTTTATTAATTATCGCAGTGTTTTTTAGTCCTCACAGTGTTTATTAGTCCTAACAGTGTCTATTAATTATCGCAGTGTTTTTTCCGCCACAGTGTATATTAACCATAATACATTAAGAGGTGGAGAGAAAGGGATGTGATGGGTGGTGGCAAGGTAGCGCTAGAGATTTGCGGTGTTTTGTATATTTTTTTTTCTGTTATTTTTTTTTCTGTTAGTGTCCTAATACCCGAGAAGGTGTTAAACTCTCACCTCATCTATCTACACATTTATAGAAAAAAAGTGTGTAAAGATTACAATATTATTTACGTAAAACACAGGTTTTTTATTTAGAACGTTCCACTCAGAAACGACGGACTATCACTAAAACTAAGTGGTATTACTAAAACTACTATGTATTACTATTGTTGTGACGTTGGTAGGTAGTTAATGAGTTTGCCTCTCTTTTTGAGAGGCGTGCCTCTTTCAACCAGCGGACAAAGTCCAATTAGGTTATATCAGGACACACTACCATAAAATATTAGAGGTAACAAAGACCCCATCGATATTGTTTTTTATGTGTTGTGACGTTTCACGCAGTATTACCTTATATCGTTTGTCGTATAGATTACAATGTGTCTTCTTTCCAAGAGAATGGGTACCAAGTTATACAGAAACGGAAAATTGGCGGACGGGATTTTGCTATCGTCAGTTCGTGTACCATTGATATTTGAGGTTGGAATACGAAGGGAAAAGGAAAACATGTATTGACAATATCATATCCTTGGATAGGATTTATTTGTTCCACATTCAAACACGGCAATGAAAACAGAAGAGATAGCTGGGATAATGAGAAATTGTTACTTATTTAACTAATAACTAATCAAAAAACGAAACTAATGCAAAATCAAAATAAATAGAAAACACAAGAATAAGAACGTTTTGCACGGTCCAGCTGGTACCTTTTACAAGAAACAAAGGTCCCAGTTGGACTGCGTAACGTGGAAAATGTACTTGTTCATATGTTATATGTTAATTTTTTTCACTAGTTGTCTTATTTGTTATTATTTGTTATTAGTTAAAGTTAAAGAAGTAACAATATTACATTATCCTAGTTATGTTTTCTCGATTTTGTTACTGCAGCACTCTCTACCATGTTGGATATCCTCTGACAGTTTGTTACTGTGACACTCTCCACCATGTTGGATATCCTCTGACAGTGTGTTACTGTGGCACCCTCCATCTTGTTGGATATCCTGCGACAGTTTGTTACTGCGGCACCATCCATCTTATTGGAAATCCTCTGACATTTTGGACAGAAACAGAGGGGTATTTGTGTTGATTTTTCTAATGTGGCAATGTAAAATCTGTCTAGGATTGGTTGGGTGGGGTGGAGTGGGGGGGGGGGAGTGGTTATGTGTGTTGTATTAATGAAGATGACTAGATAGAATCAACATATGCACCATATCATGGCTTCGCTTATGAGAGATCCTGGGTTCGTTCCCCAGTTGAGACAGAATTGTTTTTCAGACCGCAACGGTTCCCTAGGTCGACCCAGACTTAATTGGGTACCGGGTTAATCTGGCACGTAAAATCCGTTTGTTGCCTGTATTTATTTGTTGTCTTGCGACGTCAGGGGTAGAAGAGTTCTCTGGGGATGGCCTTCTTGTGTGATATTTGTAAGCTTGTTACTGTGGCTTCCTGAAGAGTGGGCACAATTCGCATGCTGGCGAAATATAAGGGTGACACGAGTTCTAAACAAAAAATTTGTTTTCAAATTAAATCAATTTAATTAGTGCAAGATAACAGAATTGTCGACGTACACTATTACCTGCCGCTTCATCCATTCTAAAAATAACGTTCACACTTTTCCCTAGCCCGACCCCTCCCCGCCCCACCAAAATTATTGTCAAAATTCATGAGACCCCCGCAGCTGCGATATATGCACCTTTCTGTAAAATACATCCGACTTCATTCTAAAAATTCTGCATAATTTATTTTTGGTAGCATATCCCAATCAGAATGTAGCTATCAACCCAGGATTTGTTGGCTGTGGTGATTTTCTAGGCAACATAAATACGTTCAGTAGTTTGCCATTGCTTTCCGAACGGTCCAGATGTACAATTGCCTGTGGCGGGGATCGAACTCGGTACCTTGGCCGTCACAGACGCGCTCTGTACCACTTCGATACAAAGACGGGCTAGCATGATAGAATAGCAGGATCTGCAGAATAGCAGGATCTGCAGAATAGCATGATCTGCAGAATAGCAGGATCTGTATAATAGCATGGCATATTACCGTGCGCGTTTTCTATTTTAGATCTTACCTGCAATATATGCAAATTTCTATGAGACACATCCGACTTCAGCATGGGGCAGATAAAATCCGTTATGTATATTTTGCACAAGAAGTGCTGTTTTGTTTAACTTTCAACCTATAATTATGAAGTATGTGTCGCTCTGATATCGCAGCCACGCAATAAACCGTGACACAGGTGAACATTAAGAACAATGATAATGAAGATTTGCATACTACTAGATGAATACAAGAAAATACACACAAATCTACTTTTCGTCCAAAAGGGTTTAGCATTATCACAACATAGCACATGACGAGTAAAGAACGGCACTGCCTCTTAGCACAGTACATTGCTAAATATACAAACTGCGACAAATCGCATTCGTTGTTTGGACTACAAAATGATAACAGACAGGAGCGTGAGAACGAATCTGAAAGAAGGAACTATAATTATAATATTTGTGACAGATGTGTGTCTGTACCGTATTGTAAAGTTCACGTGACTTTGTTAGAAAATGAAAGGGAGACAGACAAGGTAGCAAAGGGAAATAACTAAAAAGTGTCTCGTTTCAGATCTTAAACGTCAGTGAGGAGTAATGCTACATCAGTCTGAAGAACAATGCCAAGAACAATGTCAAGAACAATGCCAAGAAAAGAGATTAAATGATAAGATGTTTCATTCGGCTAGTTCTATCTTGACATGAGACGTACCTTTATCTGATGAACACGGAGGGAGACAAGAGAAAATCACTAATCTCGCTTCAGATAAATAGGTCCAACACTAATCGGCTCATCACGTCTAGAATCACCTGATGGCAGAGCGGATGGTGGTCACGTGAACAGTGCTTGTTTGGTGCGGGTACAAACACAGACTTGTAATAATTTGCAGGAAGTTTGTTTACGACCTTATTAGTCCAAGGGGCAAGCGGTGTTAAGCTGGCTTATTTCCTTTCTCAAGGAGTGTAATCTTCGCACTTCCGCACGCACGCGCGCACGCACATTACCGCGCGTGGTTTCTTATTGTCTCCACTTCCGGAAACCTTTCAGTGAAGTTTTAGAAATGTTAAAGATTTTTACATTTGGACTCACAGACAAACAGTTCTGTCAGTGGCAACACCATATCCGCGAGGTACACACGTGTCCTTAATGTGACGTCATGTGTGTAATGCCTCTGAGGGTAACTCGGGACGTGTGTGGCGACAGACACATGTATGACATTTCTTAATGCGCCACGAGTAAACCATCTGTGATACCATAGCATACACTGACATTCTGGAACATTCAGGAGCGTTCAAATTGATCGCACTAACAGTTTGTAAATTGTATTTGAGTTATTTCGGCACGCACACATGGAACTAGAAAAATTAAGAAATAAAGGCTTGAAAGAAATAATTTATGTATATAATTAATTTGAAAAAAAAAATCAAGTTAATAGTTCAAATATCTAAAAAAAAAAGTGAATGAAAGAAAAAAGTATAGTATCTAGTTATCTATTGTCATTTCCACTTGTGACGTTAAAATCGGTGGAGGGGGGGGGCAGCGTATCGCAGTGGTTAGCGCACTGGCTTCGCATATGAGTTGTCCTGGGTTCTTTCCCTAGTTGAAGCGGAAATGTTTTTTTAGACGGGAAACGCTCCTGGGTAGACTCAGCCTTAATTGAGTACCGTATCAGTCCGGGAATTAAAGACTACGAGGGAGAGAAACTGGCTACAGCTCTCATAAAGCAGAGACACTAAAATGTAAGATCGCTAACATCTCACATGACTACAGAAGTTAAATACTATTAGTAACTACACTTTTTTACCCATCTTTTCCGTGGTCTTCCTCTAGTTTTCTACCCTAATCTCATTTGGTTATATACCTGTACTGGAAGTTTCTGTAGCATTCTCATAATGTAGCCAAACCTCTTAATCTGCTGCCGTTCTATGTATTATATGCAAGGTGGTATACCTATTCTTTCCCTGAGTTTGTAATCTGTCGAGCTTGGTGCCCACTGCAGCTTTCCTCAGACTATCTTTCTGTAATGTGAAGATGAGAGAGATCAGGGTTGGCGCTAGTAACGCAGTGTTTTTAGGATTATACTGTAAATCGTTTGTAGATACCGTCAGTGATGCTGAAAATTTTGTGAAAAAACACTATTGCTTACGCGTGACCATCTTCAATACAAGGCATAAGGACTAATAGGAAATTACGCATTCTTAATGATTCATTTAGCTATTCCTGTGATTTTCATTTGTGACTATGATTACACTTTGTGTGATAGTCAATGGAATATCAATGGAGTAGTAAAACGTGTGATTTCGAAAGGCTGAATGTCCCATTTAGCAATAGATCATATAATACAGATGGCATATGTTTAATATCAATCGCGTGTTGGGTACAATTATCTCGTAGCATAATGAGGTTATTTCTTGAACAGGAAAGAGAAATAAACTTGGCTGCAAACAGAAATATGTTAATTCATATTGTTGTACAGATGAAAAAACGTAGAGGATTGATTTCACTGTACTTGGGTTATGCCATATGTACTTCGTCTCTCTCAATGAAGCGACATGCCGCTAACCAAGAGTACCATACACAGTACGTAACTCCGTAACTGACAATAATCCCCAGAGATCTAAGAAAAAATTCACTTTATAAACAAGAAATCGCGAGTGGGATTCGAACCCACGGTCTATCGTGAACAAAGCATATTGATTATCCCCTACACCAAAGAGACATGATGTACACACAATTGAATGACGTCATGTTTAGCACATATAGTTTATATCAAATTTAGTGAACATATCAAATAGAGCGTGGAAAAAAACATACAAGTAACATTTCAAACGGTAAGTAATGCAGCGCTATTAGAAATAAGCTTGTTCTTCTTCAGCGCTCATTCTAAACTCTCCCTGGATGTCTCTTGTAGCAGGACAACTGTTCTACTAGACTTCCAGCAGGATGTAGTCCAGAGAATGGAAATGCGTGATGTTACCGTCTTATTTGCGCTAATGGCTCCACACATCCAATTTTGGCGGATACCAAATATATAAAATTGCTTTTTTTCAGCTCAACTAAGATGTATTGAAAAAGAAAGTACTATTCCCTTATCTTTTATTCACAAAAGACATTTATTCACTATGTGAATAAATTTAAAGATTTACGCAAATAAATGTTTTCACTGTTCATAAAAACAAAGGAGTGTTTGGCGGAAGACTGTGCAAAGTTGTGAAGACGTTTGAGAATCTCTTGAAGGCCAAGTTATAACACAAAAAGGTGCACACATAAAGTATAGGTCATCTCACAGCATAAGTAACTGTGATTAATTCATAAAAGTTTAACTATTGTCTATTGTCTATTCCAAGGTGAATGATGGTTGATGGTATCCACACTTGCCTTTATGCGTTGGGGCGAGAGTTAAGTTGTCGTTCCAAGGGGCCAGATGTGTCGCCTTTCTTGAATTAAGTCAATGAGTGTTCAATGTTATCCTGATATTTTCTATCCACCGATTTCTTGATTTACATTTGGCCTTATGCCACGATGTTCTTTGGCCAAGTTTAACAACCAAAGAAATGATTTTAAGGAATACACGAAACTACTGTCTGAAAGTCGAAACAGATCGTAATATGCACCGCTGATACGGATGTGTGCCTCAGTCGTAGGCTCTGAACGTGTGCTTCACAGGCTGCGGTTTCGAATATCTGGAGGTTTGTATTTTATTTTAAAAGTCCTGGTACAGTATGAGTAACATTTTTCCCGTTGTTTCCCTGGCGTAGAATTTAAGCTGTATGCTTTGTGCTCAAGAGGTTGCGGGTTCGAATCGCGCTTGTGTCTTTTGTTTATAAAGTTGATTTTATTTTTGTAGATCCCCGGGGATTATGTCTTCAAGCTACGTAGCTGTGTACTGTGAGTGGCTTTTTCATTAGGCGACGTGCCCTTGAGAGGGACGGGGTGCATATTGGGTAACTCGAGTATAGTGAAGTCAATCCTCTATACCTTATCAACCTTTCCATTTTTCTATAACTAAATTATCTTAGCGACTCGATAAAAAATATGTATTAGAATATTTACATCAATTTTCCAACTACCAGGAAATGGGTACCAGTATTCATGTTCTAAGATTGCCAATGAATGGTTCCATCTCTACAGATTACCTGCTAAAGGCGACTGTAGGCAGGTGGTTTAGGGTTAACCACTGGTGGTGTAGCTGAAAGTCAGGTGGTTTCGGGTTAACCACTGGCGGTGCAGCTGAAAGTCACGTGGTTTCGGGTTAACCACTGGGGGGTGCAGCTAAATATCAGGTGGTTTCGGGTTAACCACTGGGGGTGCAGCTGAAAGTCTGTACTTAAAACAAACAGAAATGAAACTGTCTTAAAACTCGACTACTTTCACCTTTAAATGTTGGTTAAATTTCGCAATATCTTGCTAGACTACTAGCCTAGCCTTTCACACAATAACATATTCTATGCCTACAAATATTCAGGGGAAAGCATCTAAAATCTAGGAAGTCTAGAACTTTCCGAGTAGATCAATACTTTTTAATCAACTAACTTGCCCAGGCGATCGAAGGTGCAAGCCAGACCGGCTATTGTTGTCTGTCAAAGACGAAAGCCAAAAATATTTCATACTTTCAAATTTGGCTTTTATTTTGGCGTGGCGATGGTAAATGTGGTCATTTAAGCGGGAGACGTATAAAAATTTTGGATGTAAAACTCGTATAAAAGAAATTCTGGGAGATTAAAATGGACGCACTAGTAATGGCATGTTTTGTGTGCGTGATGTTCAGTTAAAATGAGGAGAAATCTTAAAGAAGTAAAGACAGACGAAGAAATTCACGTGGAGGATGGAATAAATCCCGTAGTCTGTTTCATTCCAGAAGTTATCTTGAATGTGTTCCAATAAAACAGTGGTCATTTCAGTCGTCGATGCTATACACACGTCGGGTATCTTTGTGAGAGAATTCTTATTGGCAACGTCACAATCAGGCTCATCAGAAGCCCCAATCTTAAGAAAGCTGAAAAGATGTTTTCTCAGTCTGTTGTAACCTTTGTAGAGTTTGAATATTACTGCTCGCTCTATGCTGATGATATGGTAATATGTCTTCTTTGTATTGTGCTCTTGGTTGTCTGTTTTATGTTTCACGTGTTCTGTCTTGTGGCCAACTTATTTTAGCTAAATAAGTATTGCTTGTTTGTATTCTGGTATTGTATTCCCCTACTTTGATGTTATGTCAGTTTCTTCATTACCAGAAACGTTTTGTGGTACATAACTTTATGAACAGATGATTTATAGCATGATTTTTATTCAGAGATTGAAGGAATGTGAAATTACTGGAAGAGATAGTAGATGAGGTGGATTGAGACAAGAATAGCCCTGCTCCAAATCAGCTTCCTGTAGCTTAAAAAAGAAAGCCACTTTTTTTCTATTACAATCTGTTACTCATTTTACGGTCGTAATAGAGGTGTGACAAAAGAAATAATTACAGGCATAGGGCTGGCAGAATAAGGCTGGCATCATAGGACTGGCAGCATAGTGGTTGTAACATAGGGGTTGCAGCATAGAACTTGCAGCATATGGGTTGCAGTATAGAGCTTGCAGCATAGGGCTTGCCGAATAGAGGCTTGCAGCAAATTCCTTCAATAAACTAGTTTACATCTGGCAAACAAAACCCTTAAAGACACATATCAAGAGTTTCTGCTCCTGTGTGATCCATGTACAAGCTACGGATGTGAAAGATGAAAATCCAGTCATAGAAAAAAAGAATCCATAATTTTGAGAATAAATATATGCGAAAACGCTTGAATATAGCTTAGAAAAAATTGCACAAATGAATCAATAATACTCATACCCAAACAAAAATATATGTCAAATATTATTAGAAGAGGAAGTTGGCAGTATCTAGACCATGTGTATAGATCAGACGAGAACAGACTTATCCACCAAACTCTGTTATGGTCTGCGACAGGAAAACGAAAACATGGAAGGCATCTGAACAACACAATGAAGAACAATCAAGAAGGAAGCAATAATAATGGGTATAACAGCACCAAAGAACTACAACAACTTGCAGCGTTCAGCAAGTTATTGAGAAACATGATTTCTTCCTCATGTGCAGTCCTTGGCACCAAAGGAACATTCTAACTGACTAACTAAAAGGCGGGCGATCCAATTTCCTTATTTCTATGTACATTTCCAATTTAAACCAACTATTTTCTTCTGATAGTATAGTCCCGATAACAACAGAATACAGTGAAATAAGAACAGGCACACACAAATTTGTTGAGACCACAATCCTGTAACAATAAACAACAAATGTGTTGAGAGCATGTGCTTATAACAATCACACACAAATGTGTCGATCAATACAAAAACAGACCGATGGGTGTATTAGAGATAAACTCACATCACCCCCCACCCACCCCCTGCAGAACCAGTACATAAAACCGAAGACCGAATTGAGAACATTTTAGGGAAGCACAAAGTAAGCCTTAACCTCCAGAAAAAACACCATACACACGCACAGCGAGAATAATACAAAATAAAGCAAAAAGTAAAAGATTTACCCCTGCACTCACTTGGTAGCCATGGTAGAGAAAATCGAGGCCACTGCTGAGGCGACATAACTATAGTAGGCATAGAGTGGTTAAGTCAAATGACTACTGATATGTTGGTACAATCACATAGTATTTTACATATACCCTAGACTCGTAACAAGCTGCTGAAGTTGTATTCTCAGCGCGAACTTACAGTGCAACCAAAGAGGAATCTTTCACAAACAACTACGATGATGCCAAGACTGTTAGATTCTCAGCCCTAACATCAATCACTGCCTAGTCCAAGACCAAAATTATAGACAACACGAACATCTGTTCATTACATTTGCTTATTTCATTCATATATATTTGACGGTTATAGTCAATAAACGCCATGTTAAAATTGTAAATGGATTGTATAAGTTAATTTTATTCTTATCTGTGCTGATTTAAAGTGTGTTGTAGTAGAGGTATTGCATTGCTTTGTACACTTGAACACAAGGACCATGTTTTATCTATTTATTTTGTCTGAATATGTGTCTGTATAGATATATTGTGCTATATGGTAACAATATCTGATTTATATCTATACGTGTGAATATGGGGAAGAAAGACAATATCCACGATTATCATAACACGGAATAGTATACACCACAAACACTCGCACGACTACCTGGCAGGTCATATTACCTAACATGACCTAACATGACCTGCCATGACCCCACAGGTCATATCTCATGTCGTAGGTTATAGCAGGTCATGACCTATTACAGGTCATATAACCTGTTATGACCTGCTGTAACCTACGACATTGAATCATACTAATGATACTGGGAAAATCTACCGCACGTTCCTGTCAGAATCGCTCGAATACAAATACTTAAATACAATTAGAAACTCGAAAATAATGTCGATATAACGCATTGAAATTAATGTCGATATAACGCATTGAAATTAATGTCGATATAACGCATTGAATTTAATGTCGATATAATGCATTGAAATTAATGCCGATATAACGCATTGAAATTAATGTCGATATAAGAACTCATTGAGAATATGATGTTACTAATTATATCAGACATGAAATGATCCTGCTTGACCTTGACATTAGTGTCACGTGATCTGATTACAGAGGTATTAACAAAGATGGATGCTCGTGTAGAGTTTTTCTAATCATGATAAATGAGTACGCTGGTGGTAGTTGTCGCTGAGGACTGGATAAAGAAGGTACCGTTGTTGATGTTGGGACTCGTGGATAAAAAATAGCACAGACAGATAAATTAGGACTGTAAAAAAAATTTATGTAAACATGTAGTTGCAGTTTTTTAAATGTAAACTTGAGGCGCAGGAATGGTAATGGTAATAGTAATGAGGACACTAATTGAAGAGTTGGTAGAAGTGAAAGATGGATGAGACTTGGAATTATGGTAGTAATTACAGAAATGTAGTGATGATAATTACCATTATTATGTTGAAGCCATAACTACATTCATTACTGTATCGAAGTCATTATCTACCATCACTAGATTCATTATTGTAAAAATGAAAGAAAAACTGCAGTAAAACTGTCTGCCGTGTGGTAAATGAAATTTGTAAAATAACAACAACAAAAAATGATTAAATATCAGTTTTATAAATTGGACGAATACACGGATTCAACGTTTCCACCACCAGCTCTTTATCAAGATAAGAACAAACACAAAAATTGGAATTAGAATAGACAAAAACACTGCATTGGAGCAAGTATATGGACATTTATGTTACCATGTGAGAAATAGATGGAAATGAAATAGAGCACAAAATACATATAAGCTACATGTTGAGACAGGTAAGTAGTTAAGGTAAATGCAGAAATAGGTAGTGGAAATAGCATTCACAAGGCTCGCCACTCCCACCCAAAATAATTTTATTAGTTCGTGTTTTCCTGTTAAGGAGTGCGGGGAGGTTTTCTTGGCTGAAGAAATAAAAGCCGCCATCGCTGTCACCGCAATGTCTTCAATGAACTGTGTGATTCGCTTCTTCGTCGTTTTCTTTTTTAGTCATTAGTTTTCAGAACCAATAGAGGCACTTATATTAAGGAATACTAAAATTTGAAAAACATTGCTGTAAACAATAATTTCTAATGAAAATATTAAATTTGAAGACATTTATATACAAAGCTGACATTTATCTTTCTGTTACTGCTGACGGTGCCTTTGCAAAAGTTACGTTTACCGTATGTATCTATCCTATATTTATTTTAATTTATCCTCATGCTTCCTACTTGAATTTACTTGTATAAGATATTATTTGAAGCAACATTGTTTTGTCTCTATGTTATTTATGTTTACAAGAAGGCCTTTAGGTCCTTGTGTACGAATATGCATGTTCTGTGTTTGTGTTCCTGAGGATACTTTAATACTTGTATGGGATGTTCGTTAATGTTGTAATTGTCCTTGTTTCGATTGGTCTGTTCTCAGTGACTTGAGTACACAGGCTGAAAGTCTTGACGAGACCACATCATTTTTGGGGGATGTGGTTGGTCAAGTACGGAAAACCTGTTTACTTGTGTTGCAAAGCGATTCGGTGCTGCTAAGACAGACCTTGTTCAATTCCCGTCAGCTGTAAGAATTATTTTCATTTATTCTCATGCTTCCTACTTGAATTTACTTGTATCTATACTACAGTCGTAAACATTTCATACATTCTCTCTCTCTCTCTCTCTCTCCCTATATATCCATCTTGTCACTACACTCCATATCATGCCAACTAATCCTCTTTTAAGGAGCAGACATGAGTCGCTGAGAAAATCGGATATTCCCAATCCTATTACACGACTTCTCGGCTACGGTATCTGTAAGGTTTCCTAATCGGGGTTTCCCGATGGACAGCTTACTAGTGACTTGTCGTTTGAGGGATAGATAGTAGGGAAATACCGCAATTCAAGAGGGCTAAATGACCTTATGATGACACATATTCTGATCCATCATTATCTCCCGTTACCTGGATTTAGATGGTTGAGGCTAGTAAATTGTAAAACAGCTTGTAAGAAAGAATGGTGCCATCATTTAATTAAAATTATTATTTGGAAACCCCGATTTTCACGCCATAATGTTGTATATAGGTGTATCAAGTCTGTTGCTGGTCGTTTTTTTATTTTATTATTCTAGAACAGTTCATTTGTTGTCCTGTTATTCTCGTCTGTTAACGTTATCCATATTTGTGTTGTAGTTATTGTTACAGTTAATAGTCTGTTGTTCCTATTGTTATTCTCAGACTCGAAGACAAAATAACATCTAAAGAATCACAAATTAAAAATATGATATTAAATTTTATCTATTATTTAGTTATAGAATAAGAGCAGAATAAGCGAGCGTCATGTATGAAAAGAAATTGCACATTGATGATAAATAGAATTAGGACTATTGCATAACATTTTATATAAACTTTCCCTCACTCAGTCGCGTAAATCGCATCTGTTGTTACACTCACTCAGTCTCGTAAATCACACCTGTTGTTACACTCACATCAACTTTCCATCACTCAGTCTCGTAAATCACATCTGCTGTTACAGTCACATCAACTTTCCCTCACTCAGTCTCGTAAATCACACCTGTTGTTACACTCACATCAACTTTCCCTCACTCAGTCTCGTAAATCACACCTGTTGTTACACTCACATCAACTTTCCCTCACTCAGTCTCGTAAATCACACCTGTTGTTACACTCACATCAACTTTCCCTCACTCAGTCTCGTAAATCACACCTGTTGTTACACGCACATTAACTTTCCCTCACTCAACCTCGTACATCGCTTCTGCTGTTACAAACACTCATATTGTCAGTATTTACAAATATAACAAATGTAGAGACAGAAGTATGTGAATCCTGACTCGTGTCACGAGTACTCCCTCATTATTCCCAGTGTCATTCCCTGTTTCCCGCTCGCTATTCTATCAGATATGAGAGCTTTGTTTTCCAGCAGAAGCTACGACGTTGTAAGAAACCTTCCAAAAGCACCATCTTTTCTTCAATACAACCTCATTCGTTCTATCTGTTCATTGCTCATGTCCTCTCGTATTGTTCCTTTCTTCCTTCCACATCCAGAATTTAGCCTGGTTGTACTGTAGCCATGCAGTTATACGGACTATGTTGTTAGAAGTAACCAAGATTGATATGTACTAAAAAATGGTTGCTCGCAATGGAGTGCGGTGACTTATCTTAATGGGGACTATGTTACTGCGGGGATTTCTATCAATGGGGACTATGTAATTTTGGAATTGTTGGCTACATGTTTAAAAAAGGGGGTTATCAACAAATTTTTGGTGGTGTTCTATATTGAAGATTAACATATCTTGGGGGTCTTTGTTACCTCTAATATGTTATGGTAGTATGTCCTGATATAACCTAATTGGACTTTGTTGTCTGCTGGTTGAAAGGTGCACGCCTCTCAAAAAGAGAAGCAAACTCATTAACTACATACATTTTTAGTGAGAGGATTAATAAAGACACACTATGCAACATCTCATTGTTTGAACCAGATAGTTTTGCTTTCCTCTCTATTCACTCTATTCTCCGCTGGAGGAACATAGACAGGTTTTTTTAAAACTTGATTTATTATCTGCAGTGCGCAACTCGACCGGCTCGAAATTTTGGCGGGCTCGACATGTGACCAAAAAATAGTAGCATTGTTACCTGTTATGCATGTCATAAGAGGCGACTAAAATAATTTTGGTTATGGAGTTAGCTATCTCATCTGATACATGGTACAGTGATTGATAAGCCGTGTTAAAAACGGATTTGTTAGGCTCAAAGGTGGAGCTATCGCAGGCAAGCTGTGAACAATGACACAAAGAACTCTATTCTCCTGACTACATTCTGCGAATATGCAGGAATTTGTGGAAAAAGTACAAAATAAAAAAGATATCTATCTGTATAATTATCAAATTCTGAAAGTGGAGACCAACTCAGCATTTTATCAGCAGCAGTGATTTCCTATGGAATATTTACCCTCAGCAGCTTGTCATTATCTTCTAAGCGGTTCAGATACGAAACTACCTACCATGTCTAAAAAAACCTATCAATACTGCATTGTCCCCTCTTAAAGGAGTTGTAAGTAGGTAGCGAATGGATTGTGCCGTAAAAGCTGTATGACAATGGGAGTGACTAGAGGTGATGGGAGAAAGTGTTCCCTCTCCAGAAAGGTCAGAAGAACGCGTAATCAACAACTGGGACACTGAGCGTATACACTTTTAGATGGTCTGACGGAACGGCAATCAGAGCATACATGGGAATGCCACCAGTGCTGTGACGCTTGTTCCTAATCAAGAATCAATCCGCATGACTTTATGTCGCCTCGTCAACTTTATGTTAATTTTTTTTTAAATTTTATTTACTTTTTCAACAGTCATAAAAAAACACAAAGTTCTTACCGAGAAGGAACAAAGTTCTTACCTCAAAGTTGTGAGACCAACGCCCGCTTATCTTGAGGTTAACTTGGCCATGCGTCACACTACGAAACTACTGTCTGGAAACCAATATGCATCTTAGCGATCTAAGGCGTGTTCACTATCCATCAATTACAGATCCAGGCACCATCTTTTACAGATCCATGCACCATCTTTTACAGGTCCATGCACTATCTTTTACAGATCCGGGCACCATCTTTTACAGATCCGGGCACCATCTTTTACAGATCCATGCACCATCTTTTACAGATCCATGCACCATCTTTTACAGATACATGCACCATCTTTTACAGATCCAGACACCATCTTTTACAGATCCCGGCACCATTTTTTTTTACAGATGTACACACAATTTCACCCGTTATATCAATCAATAGACGCCGTTCTCATACCCTTGAGGTCCCGGGTTCATTTCGCGGTTGGCACATAATTTTGTATTTCGGAGGTACACTCAAAATCCTTTCGTTACATGTCGTGGCGTCTGCTGTGGCAAAGCGGCCTTTATTTCCCCAGCCCATATAAAACCTCCCTAACGCCTTCACGGGAAAACATGCAGTAACAAACCATTCTTTTATTAATCAAAATATGGTACAAGGATATGATACATTATTGACAACGTCGCAATAACAATTGGTTGTACAGAAATATTTTTGGGAATTCCCTTTATGTGTATACTTCGTCAAGAAAGTGTTACTTTTTGTACAATCACTGGTGGTATGAGGTTCGGGGTTGTCGCGCTGACCAGGATATTGATATGGTTGGGGTCTTATTGTGATAGAGGTGTCTTTTTCTTACCGATTCGATGAGTCGGCTTCGAATGATTTACATTGTCAGTGGTGTGAGTCAGTGATGAAGTCTGTGCTTTAGAGATTTACTTCCGTTTGTGTACTTGGAAACGTGGATGTTAAGGGGACATGAAAGATCAGACAGATTTACCGACCCGACCACAGTTATTCGTGGTAGTTCAATGGATTAGTTCAATGGCTATAATGTAGGACCAGGGAGTGAAGTATGGTGTTGCCAGAAACTATGCGTTGTGTTGCAAGTAGTGATGCGTGGTATTGGAAGTAAGGATGCATGGTGTTGCAAGTAACGAAGCCTGGTGTTGCAAGAAGCGATGTGTAGTTTTGCAAGAAACGATGCGTTGTGTTGCACAAAACGAACCGTGGTATTTCAGTAACGAACCACGGTGTTGCAAGATGTGAAGCGTGGGGTTGCAAGTCTAAGAATTAAGAGATGAGTTATCAACCAGTACAAACCCTAGACAGCCAGTCACGACATGCTGAAGAGCATAATGAATATAAGATCAAAGCACATATAGACGTGTCCGGAGTGCCATGCAGATGACCTCACGACTAAATAACATAGTCTATATATATATATATATATATATATATATATATATATATATATATATATATATATATATATATATATATATACATATATATTGCCTGGGCTATGAGAAAAAGCACATCCAACACAAATTTAGGAATCAAAAGGATAAATAAAACAACGTTAGAAGACCTGGATTTTGCCGATGATCTTGCACTATTGAGTGAGTGAAAACCATCAAGATGCACAAACAAAAACTGATAGATTAAAACTCATTGCAGGACAAATAGGTCTCCACATCAATTCAGCAAAGACGAAAATTATGGACTTCACCAAGTCACCTAACGAAATTACTTTAAATGGACAACAACTTGAAAAAGTACATAAATTATCATTTCTAGGAAGCAAATTAACACACGACGGTGATGTCATGCCAGAAATTACAACTCGCATTGCCCTAGCATCAAGTACATTTAACAGACTGTCTAATATCTGGAAGTCAAAGTCAATCAGCACACGCACGAAAATGCGCTTATTTAATTCCTGCGTTATTCCGGTGCTATCATATGGATGTGAGAGCTGGAAAAGCTCTTTATCTTCAGAAAAGAAATTACTGAGTTTCGAGAACAAATGTCTTCGTAGGATAACTAACACCCATTGGAGTGAATTCAAATCGAATGAAAAAATCAGAGAAGAGACATCAAAATTTCATCACAGATGTTATCAGAAAACGCAGTTGGTCCTACATCGAGCATGTTCTACGCGCAGACACAAACAGAATACACCACCAATCTCTTGAATGGATACATACAGGCAAAAGAGCAAAGGGTAGACCAAAAGAAACACTCAGAAGAACAATACTTAGAGAAAGTAAAACAACCAATATTCATACTATTCAAGAACTGCACAGAATAGCTTTGAACAGACAGAATTGGAGAGTTCTGACCTCTGCCCTATGCGCTAACTTCAGCGCAAAAGGAAAATGAATGAATGAATATATATATATATAAATATATCATATAACCATTTTGTTCCAAAACGTTGTTTTAATCATGGATTCTCTGAGCGCTTCTCTGTTCCGGGCAAGCAGACCTGCATTGACCAGAGACATGTACATACATTCTTCGATGTCGCTGGCTCACCTTCTCATCTGGATATATTGGTACAAAAATATCTCAGTAATACTTTGACTAGTTTACCACGTTTTCATCAGTATAGCTCAATATCGTATAGAAATCTCTCGGTACTATAAAACAGTAGTTCTAAATCTTTTTTTGCGTATGGCCCCCATTTTAGAACATTTTGTATTTTATGATATATACAAAAACAACTGTTACCATCAAACACTTCCATCACTAACACCCTTTATACAGACACAACACAGCTCAAGAAGACATGCACCTACCACCACCTGGGACAGGGAAGAAAGAGGGAAATCTCGCAACCCCGGGGATCGGATACGTAAGCAAGTAAATACTCTGGCTCTACTAGGCGAGTTTTTTTTCTTCTTTCCAATTTCAAACTATTTTTCTTAGCCCATCCTGAATGTTTCTGCCCCCCCCCCCCCGAATCAAGAGGCCCACGGTGAGACCCACTGCTAAAAATAAGACTTAGGTAATGTTTGTTGACGATCAATTCTTATCATGACGTGGGAAATCTCATAGCAAATCCTTCTATTTAGAGTTACGTGGTGAAAGTCACCAAACATTGTGAACCATCAGTAGAACAAAAGAAAAACCACACGCAGAAACACCACAAAATATCAAGACTTAAAAATTCAAATTTGTCCAAAAAAAGACAACAAACGGCACGTGCAAAGGAATGCAAGTCACGAGATGGTGTCAAGTAAGGTTATTCATAGGGACAAAACGAAACAAGGAGAATCAGAGACGAAACGGAAGTCTGCCATGAAGCTCGGCGCATGCGCACGGATT
This sequence comes from Meghimatium bilineatum, assembly GCA_034231615.1. Taxonomy (NCBI): domain Eukaryota; kingdom Metazoa; phylum Mollusca; class Gastropoda; order Stylommatophora; family Philomycidae; genus Meghimatium; species Meghimatium bilineatum. The sequence goes on from CM067307.1 coordinate 5,681,175, forward strand.
CTTCAGACCAGCTTTCCGGAAGCTAAGGTGTCTCGGACGGGATTCCTGAAAGCTGAGAGCTACAACTGAAGAAATCCTCTTTGTTTTGTTACTCCAACTGTGTTTAAAAAAAGCAGACGAATTTAGCCACGACCATCTACAACATTAAACCTTCTGGCTAATGGGAAATCAAGCCTACCTATTGACTCATTTGATCAAACATTTTTATTGGTCACTATGATTAGACTTTATGTTACAGCCAATGAAAACCAAGGGAACAATCAAATATCATTTTAGGAAACTTGATTCCCTATCCGCCAATAGGTCGCATATAGCAGTGACATATACAATAGTTTATCTCATACAAATAAAATGAATTGAATACTCTATATTCAAACAAAGAAATTCTACGCTGTCGTTCTATCAATACCCTCAAGGTTGGCTGTAAGGTACCTCGAACATCTCTTTCTGTGGTAATTGTTGTGTTGTGTGTTCGTCCCTCACAATTGATGATGACCATTTTTACATTCACTTTTGAAAATTCACTTAGAATTATGCCCATGCACAATAGTTCGTAGATGGCTAATGAGCCCTATTCGAGCTGTAAATGTTCTTGGACGGTTCGGACATGGAATGACCACTGTAGGCGGATTTTGGTCTATTAATGACTTTCTAGCTACTCTCCGCTGTTGCGCAGCAGCATTTCTCCTCTTTTCACAAGATGATGCGTTCTTTTTTACTGTAGAACGCAATGTAGATCTATTTTGTGCAAGTTCTTCCCATGTATCGTGGTCTATTACAAAGGCTTTCAGTGAGGTCTTTAACGAGTCCTTGTAGCGCTTCTTTTTGACCACATTGAGATCGTTTACTCTTCTCCAGCTCACCATAGAGAAGTATCTTTGGAAGGCAAAATGAATTAAACAGGTTACTAAAACACTTACCTTGCCTATTAATAAAGATATATTTAAAAAAGTATATATAAAAAAAACATACAATAAAACTAAACAGGACAATTCTCCACGTATCGGCTCAAATTGAACCTTTTTGGCGCTTTGGAGACGGGGCTTGATGAAATCTAGTCATCTATTTTGTTTTTTATTTTGTTGTTTTCTGTTGTTTGTCTCTTGAGAAAGGTTCAATTTGAGCCGATACGTGGAGAATTGTCCTGTTTAGTTTTATTGTATGTTTTTTTATATATACTTTCTTTAATATATCTTATTAATAGGCTAGGTAAGTGTTTTAGTAACCTGTTTAATTCATTTTGCTTGACTATTTGTTCATTAGGTTACTGCGGCACCATCCACTTTGTCGGACACCCTCTGACCATTTGATTAGTTATCTTTGGCAGGCGATAGTCTGGCATAAAAAAATGCATCCTTGGTAATATACTATGTTAGACCAACCCGTCTATGATGCGATGTTTACCTCTGACTTGTCTTCTTTTACTTCTTGCTCGAACCCTCTCAAGTCTATCTTCAAGTACATTTGTAAAGTATATGTTTTTTTTAAATTTCCAAAAAACTGTCTTTGTTTAATTTGTATTTCCTTTAATACTTCGTTGTTCATACACAGTGTTACCAGAGCCTCTTTGATCTTTTTATTATCTTTCCATGAAAATATCCTTTTTTATGTATTGTTCAGCACTGTATTCACGCCCTTGGATAAAGGAGAGTAAGGGGGACATAATCCCCTCCCTTAGATAATTAGAACAAGACTTTTAGAACTAGGAGTACAGATACAAGGAAATAAGTCTCCCACTTTAACGATTTTTTCACAAAAAAAGGTTGTCAAATTTCTTAGCAAAAATCAGGAATTCCACACGAAAACAAATATTTTTAGATCAAACCCCCATCCTTAGTGAAAACCTATCTACGACACTGACTTTGTGGTCAGTGTCAAAACTTAGCAATAAAGATGATGATGAAATAATCCCTCAAGATATGAGAAGACAACTCTTCACTGCCCATAATAGCCTGTCTAACAATAAAACGGTGTCTTCTCAGTTGTGAGATTGAAATTGACACACGGACTCCTATACGATCTCAAAGGCATGAATGCGTAAGGGGGGGGGGGGGTCTACGAATGCATTAATAAAATCCATATGGATGGTACTCCATTCCGCTAATATTCCAGAATTGCAATGTCCTGCCAGAGGCACAGCACACACTTATGTGTCAGATATGTCATCATTTTTCTATCACATTTGTTGGTTCATCTGTAATGATAGTACATCTGTAGTGATGGTACATCTGTAGTGATGGTACATCTGTAGTGATGGTACATCTGTAGTGATGGTACATCTGTAGTGATGGTACATCTAGCATTTACCGTCACCTAGATGTCTACTACAATATAACAAAAGTACAACAACATCCCATATCCGGTAGCTCTTCGTCATGCACGTGGATTACTTGATTGAAGACAAAAGTACAACATCGCATGTCCAGTACCTCTTCGTCATCCACGTGGATTACGTGATTGAAGACAAAACTACGAAATTATGATACGACGTGACAAAGATGTTCCACAGCTGACAGGTTATCAGCTCATTCCCCCAACTTTACTTAGTTGTCCACTACGATATAACAGGAAAGAAGACAGTAGCCTTATTCTTCGGATCGTGAAATGGAACTTCAAACTCCTGGATTCTTACACTGGCACTTGATAATGATATCAAGACCTATTAAAAGAATAGTACCAACAGTGATGACGTATCTACGCCGATTACTCGGTGGGAGAGGAAGAGATTTAAGAAACAGTGATATCAGAACAGAAAGTGGTAGCGTTGACGTTATGAATATCTCGAAGAAACAGTGATATCAGAACAGAAAGTGGTAGCTTTGACGTTATGAATATCTGGAAGAAGCAGTGATATCAGAACAGAAAGTGGTAGCTTTGACGTTATGAATTTCTGGAAGAAGCAGTCATATCAGAACAGAAAGTGGTAGCTTTGACGTTATGAATTTCTGGAAGACACAGTCATATCAGAACAGAAAGTGGTAGCGTTGATGTTATGAATTTCTGGAAGAAGCAGTCATATCAGAACAGAAAGTGGTAGCTTTGACGTTATGAATTTCTGGAAGACACAGTCATATCAGAACAGAAAGTGGTAGCTTTGACATTATGAATTTCTGGAAGAAACAGTGATATCAAAACAGAAATTGTTAGCTTTGACGTTATGAATTTCTGGAAGAAACAGGGAGTCATAGGACTACGTAGTTAGATATACTTCAGGAAGTCTACTAAAACAGCAGCGACATTCTTCTTCGTTTATTCTAAAATTCCTGCAAATTTTCAGGATACAGTTTTACAGCTTTGCTGTGATATCTGCGCTTTTTAGTCTGACACATCTGACTTCAGCATGGCTTCGATAATTTGACATTTTATAGGATGGGACAGAAAACTTCATGTCTCCTTAGTCCTAATCTACTTGTCATGCATGAAGGCAAACAGTGTTGTTTGTTATTCCTCACTCGGTTTTCGGTATCACACATTTCACAACATTCAAATATATTCGGACAGACCAAGATGACAAAAGCATTGGCTATGTGGGTAACAAGTCTAGGGAGATGCCGTGCTATGATGCAGAGAGGCGGCCCTATCAGGATGGGTACCATAATGGGACGGAATAAGCTGCAAAATAAAAATACAATTTGAACTATTCAGTAATAAAATATCTTAATGCAGCGCTGTTCTATGTTGGTGCATGTTATTCCGATATTAATGTATACGATTTATCGCACGCCGTCGACTTAAGCACTTTCCATCCGCTTTGATTACGGTTTCTTGTGCAAGTGCATCGTTGGCGAGTGCTCGCCGAAATACATGTGATCTGACAGCGCTAATCAAACCTTTAATATGAAGGTAAATATAGAAAAGACTGAAGTAATGAAGATAGGAAAAACAGAAAGAAACAATATATATATATATATATATTTAAAAAAACAGACGTACAACAAGTGACAGAATTTACATACATTTGAAGCAATATAACAACAGACGGCAAGAGCAGCAAAAAAATACACAATAGATGTAGTAAAGCATACTAAGCCCTAGGGTAAATGACACCAATCTTCAAAAACAAAAATATAGATTGAAACACTAAAATAACACTATTAAAAACGATTATTATGCCAACGCTGTGCTACCAAATGCCAAACTTGAACAACGACAGCACAAGATAAATGTAAACTTGTGACAGCTGAAATGGAATGCTTGCGCAGAATCATAGTAATATCGCTAAGAGACAGCGTGAGAAATGAGGACATTAGATAAAGAACCGGTACCACCTCAGTCTAGGAATATATTAAGATACAACAGATCAAATGGTTTGCACACATCAGCAGACTACCATCAGACATCATTCCACATCAATATATGTTACACAAATAAAGTGAAGGTAGACCTAGAGGCCGATCACGAAAACGATGTGCCATCGGGAAAAAAAGAGACACCAAACTCCACAAAATACAAAATATTCAGCACACAGGATAATCTGCAGAAAACGCTTCTATCCGTGACACTGAAAGCGACAAAGGGTTTAGCAAATAGATAGATAAAAGGCAATTATTTTTGTTAGAAGTATATCCCGCGGTCGACCCTAAAAACTGTGGCGGTAATTTTCACAAGAGACAATTACACATATTACATGGTGTTAGTTCTCCCTTTAGCTTACAATTATTGGTATTATTTGATTTTAATGTTAGTTTGATTAGTGAAGTGGCAAGTGGCCTGTGCTGTGTTTAAACCAGTAAATAATATATCTGCATTAGTATAATAGTTTTGTATTTAAACTAAATCATTTTGTGTGTTTAAGAAGTAGATCTAGAAGGATAATTATTGGAAAAGGGTGGGGGGAGTAAAAGTAATTCTATCGATTTACTTATTGTCATTGAAAATGATTATGTTATGTCAATAAATTATGTTATGTCAATAAATTATGTTATGTCAATAAATTATGTTATGTCAATAAATTATGTTATGTCAATATATTATGTTATGTCAATAAATTATGTTAGGACAATACATTTTGTTATGACTATAAATTATGTTATGACAATAAATTATGTTATGACCAAATAAAAATCGTTATTCATTGCTCTAATTTTACCAAATTCATATACTTTGAAGTGGAGACAATACATAAACAATTTTTAAAAAAGGACATATGCCAAAACGTCTGCTAACTGAATATTTGATATTCCTTATCTATTGTCCTGTCACCGACACATCTTACTACCTTTGCAACTCATTTCTATCGTTATTTTTTCCTACACTACTGTAAAAGCATGATAAGCATCATCATGCTGCATGCAGTGGCGATGCAGACTAGCTCTGTAACTGGCGTGGACAGATGTTTTCCCAAATTAAAATTAATAAAACATAACATAAGAAGTTTAATAGGCCAAACATAATGTAGAAGTCTGTCATTTATTTCGATTAAATCTACATTGGATGTCACTCTAGACTACTTAATGAATTTGCTAAGGTTATAGTTAGAAGGCTAAGACTGTAGTAGATTGTTATAGTTAGAAGGCTAAGATTGTAGTAGATTGTTATAGTTAGAAGGCTAAGATTGTAGTAGATTGTTATAGTTAGAAGGCTAAGATTGTAGTAGATTGTTATAGTTAGAAAGCTAAGATTGTAGTAGATTGTTATAGTTAGAAAGCTAAGATTGTAGTAGATTGTTATAGTTAGAAGGCTAAGATTGTAGTAGATTGTTATATTTAGAAGGCTAAGATTGTAGTAGATTGTTATAGTTAGAAGGCTAAGATTGTAGTAGATTGTTATAGTTGGAAGGCTAAGATTGTAGTAGATTGTTATATTTAGAAGGCTAAGATTGTAGTAGATTGTTATAGTTAGAAGGCTAAGATTGTAGTAGATTGTTATAGTTAGAAGGCTAAGATTGTAGTAGATTGTTATAGTTAGAAGGCTAAGATTGTAGTAGATTGTTATAGTTAGAAGGCTAAGATTGTAGTAGATTGTTATAGTTAGAAGGCTAAGATTGTAGTAGATTGTTATAGTTAGAAGGCTAAGATTGTAGTAGATTGTTATAGTTAGAAGGCTAAGATTGTAGTAGATTGTTATAGCTGGTAATGGATACTAACATTATTTCAAAGTTGTTTATATTTACAGTAGTATTCTGAGTAAAAATAATATTAACACATTTTGTGCAGTTTAAAAAAATAAAATCACAAACAAAGATTATTTTAAATAAAAAAACATTATAAGGAGAGACATTTACAAGACGTGCATCATACTAAGAAAATCTACCACGCGGTCCGGTGTCTCCGGGTTCGAATCCTTCTGATTTTATAGGATTCGCAAGCAGGGTTCGAACATTTTATTATCTATAAATTGGACATCAATTTATTCGGAGAACATATGATTATCGCTTGGAGCTACGGAGTTACGTTCCTGAGTGATATTCTCGGAAAACGTCGTGCCGCTTCGTTGAGATGGGCGGTGCTCATGTTGAGTATCAAGAGTACACAGAAGTCAATCCACTACGCTTATTGGGCCGTTTTGTTTGAATAATATAAAGAAAACGTTCAAAAGTTTATCTAGTTTTTCTTCACATTATTTTTAGATTCAGTCCACTGGGCATCGTTCCCGTTTAATGTATTTTATTTTAATTTATTAAAATTTGTCATTTCGGTATTCCATAACTCCCTAACAGATGTCAGAAGGATTTCTTTAAAGAGAAATATCGTTTAAGAAAACCGAAAATCTATTCATGACGATATTTTTCGGGCTTTCAATCAAAGTCGGCTTTGTATGCACGCAGATGGTAGAAAACACTGAATAACTAATGTTCATTAGAATTGTTAATGACGCTGAGTTACCCTTAATTTTCCTTTATGATCACTGTTGCCACTCCTTGACTTTAAACGAAATGGTTAAGTGGTAAATGAGTTTCTGATATTGATTTGAAATTTCACTACATATGTTCATCATGTACACACTTCTATGCATGTCATAAGAAGCGATTCGGAGAATACCGTGTGAAGTAGACTGTCCCGTGCATACAGGGTCAATATGACAAAGAAGGCATGCACAAATCAGATGTGTCAGGGCCGGATTTAGACTTGATAAGCTGTTTGAGATATGGGGGAGGGGGGCCCTTTAGCGATTAAAAATAAATAGATAGTGAAATAAAAAAATGTTGGGGGCCCTAAACTATAACTTGTTTAGATTATAGGTAAATCCGGCACCGGTCTCAGGCAGACAAGAGCATATATTACAGGGAAATTGTAAACCATGACATTCCGTTCTCTGGACTGCTTCCTGTTACTTTGCAAGAATTTTAAAACCAGTGACAAAGAAGAAAATGATGATTCTATTAACAGAAGGATTAACAAAAGTAAAGAAATACTAAAAACAATATTTATATTTTTAAAGCTACATATACTTATATCAATCAATAAACCCATAACCCTTCAGGGTCGTAGGGGTACGACATTGGATGCTCCAGCACACAGAGTCCTCCAGCGAATTCTATAATCAGCGATGCGGATGAGTGTGGAAATATCTAGCCCTGTCCATTCCTTGATGTTGTCTGTCCATGTCTTTATTTACCCTCCTCTTCTTCTTCCACCCTCGACAGTTCCCTGCATTATTGTTTTTGACAAGGAATCGTGCCTGCATACATGTCCGAACCATGCTAGTTTTTTGGTTTATTGATTGATACTTATATTATTTCTATATAACTACCACACTTGTGCGAATATATCTTGCTCTTCAGCGTTCATTCTCAAATTCCCATTGAATTTCTATTGTAATAGGATAACTGTCCTATTAGATTTCCAGCAGGAGATTGTAGTCCAAGGAATGCAAATGCAGTATGTCGTTGTTTTATTTGCTCCAAGGGGCCCGACACATCCGTCATCGGCGGGGTGCAGATATATAATCTTTAAACAAAACAAATCCGCGATGTTAGCTGCCTACAAACGAAACTCAAATTTCTCAAGAGTTATTCAATTAATTATACGGCCAGTCATAAGATGTGGAAACAACATAGCCCGGACATGAAATTCTATACGTTTTAAATTCTACATAATCTATTCTATATGTATAGTTCTTTAGTGATATATAGAGTCATACATGATATATTAAATTATATTATTCTTCAGTGTTACACAGAGGCAGCGATGATACAGAGCCATGATGTGTACGATGCAGAGAAGCGGGCCTTAGCAGGCTGCACCAATAAATAAAAAAAAACATTGTCAGGAGTGGCATTCCGAAGAAAAAATTTTTTAGGTTGGGAGGGAGGGGGCGGAATATCCAAAACTTGCATCATACTCATAAAATTTACCGCACAGTTCTGCCATGGTATATGAAATTCATGGTTTCTTATTATAATTATATATTTCTTACAAAGATCATAGAAATGCGCCGATGTAAAAAAAATGATATCCGACATTGAATAAATTATGCTTTCTCTTATTAAAGTAAAAACAGACTAGCTACATAATTTTAATTTACAAATACATATATCTTGTATTAAGTAAAATAAACAAAAACAGTATAAGTAAAAAAAAAAGCAATAACAGTAGAAGTAAAAATAATTACAATAACTGGAAGTAAATTATACAACAGTAACACAAGCAGTAGCAATAACATAAACAATATCAACACGCTCAACGTTAACAGTAGTAATAAGATTAACATAAAGATAAACAATAAGATTAACATAAATAATAACAATAATAGTACTATTAACATAAATAATAATAAAAAGAACAGTAATGTTGTCATGAACAATAACAATAGCAGTAATATTAACATAATTAATAACAATAATATTAACATAAATAATAACAGTAATATTAACAAATAATATGAGTAATTTTAACATACAGAATAAGGCTCGCAGTAAGATTAACATAAACAATATCAGTTACATAAGCAACAACAGTGGCATAAACACAAACAATAACACTGACATAAACACAAATAATAACAGTGACGTAAACACAAACAATAACAGTAACAGAAACAGAAACAATAACGGTGACAATAACAGTGACATAAACACAAACAAGAACACTGACATAAATGCACACAATAACACTGACATCAACACAAATAATAACACTGACATAAACACAAATAATAACACTGACATAAACACAAATAATAACACTGACATAAACACAAATAATAACACTGACATAAACACAAATAATAACACTGACAAAAACACAAACAATAGCAGCGACATAAACACAAACAATAACAGTGACATAAACAAAAACAATAACAGTGACAATGACAGTGACATAAACACAAATAATAACACTGACATAAACACAAACAACAACAGCGACATAAACACAAACAATAAGAGTGACATAAACACAAACAACAACAGCGACATAAACACAAACAATAAGAGTGACATAAACACAAACAATAACAGTGACATAAACACAAGCAATAACAGTGACGTAAACACGAACAATAACAATGACAATAACAGTGACATATACACAAACAATAACAGTGACAATAACAGTGACATAAACACAAACAATAACAGTGACAATAACAGTGACATAAACACAAACAATAACAGTGACATAAACACAAACAATAACAGGGACAATAACAGTGACATAAACCCAATCAATAACAGTGACAATAACACTGATATAAATACAAACAATAACAGTGACATAAACACAAACAATAACAGTGACAATAACAGTGACAATAACAGTGACATAAACACAAACAATAGCAGTGACATAAACACAAACAATAACAGCGACATAAACAAAAACAATATCAACGACATCAACACGAACAATAACAACGATATAAACACAAACAATAACAGTGAGAAAATAAAAATAAAAACTAACGGTGTCAGTAATATTTTTGTAAACAACAGGAAAGTTAAATGAATATACGTACTAATGGGAATAGCTTCAATGGAGGAATGATAGCAATGATAACACAAAGTCCAAATTAAAATGACACAAAGTCCAAAATTAAAATGACACAAAGACCAAATGAAAATGAAGTTTACCTTCCAAAAACTGACTCCTAGTTATCATATCAGCTAGTGCAGCCGCTGGTGGACTCGGTCCAGGAGAAATACACACGCTAGACATCTGTGCCCACATACCGTCAGTTCTTCTGGCCAGCTTCCCAATCAGTGGCCGATGGATATCCAGCTTGATGATTTTTTGGGAGCACTTGGGAAGTAACGGGTTTCTATCTGGATATCCGATATTAGGGAAGGTTTCACAAAAATCCCAACGTTTCGTTTAGATTACGAATGTTTACAGACTAAAAGTGTTTAAATATGAGTTTCAGTAAGTTTGATTAAGTTCTGTAGAAGTTACAACATAATCGTACATAAATGATTACACTAAGCAAAACGCAAATAGAACTTGAAATACACAACTGGTTATAATTATGCATTCTATTTAAGTGTGATAAGTGTCCTTTCTGAATATACTCGATAAAATATTCATGGAGGAAAAACTGGAGGAAAAACGTATAAACGGCTGGAGTAATCTGGATATAATTATTTACTGGTATGAAAAATGGATATAGTTATGCAGTGTTGAAAAAACTGGGTATAATTATGTACTGACGAGAAACTGGAAATAATTATGTACTTTCGAGAAATTGGGTAAAATTATGTATTGTCGAGAATCTGGGTATAATTATGTACCGTCGAGAAACTGGGTAAAATTATGTACTGTCGAGAAGATGGGTGTAATTATGTACTGTCGAGAAGATGGGTGTAATTATGTACTGTCGAGAAGATTGGTGTAATTATGTACTGTCGAGAAGATGGGTGTAATTATGTACTGTGGAGAAACTAGATATACGTATATATTGTGGAAAAACTTGGTACAATTGTACATTGTTGATAAACTGGGTATAATTGTGCATTTTTGAGAAACTGGAATTCTTTCCAACCAATATTTAAAAATTTTCTAAGACATTTATTATCAAATTCATTCAATTTCTTCTCCAGTGTTTTGTTGTTTTCCAACTTTTACGCAAATCACATGTTAATACGGGTATTACGTTGGACTTAAGCAGTCGTAGCTTCGTTTATTTACTGTGTTTGAAATATCGATGTAATATTTTTATAAATGTGTTTACGTTATTTAGTTGTTTAGTTCGTTATGCTGCTGTTGTTTGTAGTTCAGTTTAGTTTAGATTATGTTATTGATGGTGACTCATTTTAGGCAAATTCATATATGCATCTCCAGCATACAGCAAAGATATTGCATGCTAATGGTTCCTGTCGCTCGCTGGTTACTCACACTCTCTAACACCCTTCAAGCAGCCAGTTATGCCCTCGTCTAGGCAATTTCAAATTCTCATATTTTCAGTAATATATCATATCTTCCATTATTGTGTCTTAATTTAGGCAATGTTTTGTCATTTTCATATGTACTTCTTGTCCGTATTGACTTCCCCTGACATTGGTGCTTTCAAATCCAACGTGTCTGCTCTCTCCGTGTTTCAGATTCTCTCATTCCAGGACAAAAAAAATTCAACAGGTCTTCGCAGATAAGATTCCTCCTATTATTACCTGCAGGGCCGCCCCTAACAATTGCGGGGCCCTATGCGAAACGGATTGCGCGGGGCCCAGTCTGGGTAGGGAAGAGGATAATTAAAAAATTATAATATGAATTTATGAGCCTATGAAAGTGCAGTGCCCACTGCGGTTATAGGTTGCAATGGCCTAAGACCGGCCCTGATTACCTGAGTCCGCAGTTAAAATCGTAAAATAACGCAATTATAACGACAACCCAGCCCATTTACATTCTATGGACTACATCCTGCTGGAAGCCGTGGTTCTGTTACAAGAGAGATCCAGCGGGAGTTTGAGAAGAATGAACGATAAATAAAAGAAGAATCCCACCAGCATAATCTTGAATAGATAATGAATTATTTCAGAGATCCCTGGACATTATCGTTCTAACCTACGGAGTTACGTGCTATGAGTGATACTCTCGATAGGCAGCGTACTCCTTGTTGACATGAGTGGAAAACATATGAGGTAACTGATTACACTGATATCAACTCTACGAATTTTCAAACTTCGTGTATTTCAAACTCCACTTTCCAATCCAAAATGTACAGCCCTGCCTCTCACAGGGCAATAAGTATCTGAATATAGTGTTCTATGTCCTCTCCCGTTTTACACATTCCTCTCTGCTAACTATGAGATTACTTGAGGTTACAATTGCAATATTTTCTTCCGTTGGTACCATCTATGATATTCCCTCTGAAATCTGGAACGTATGTTGTATGAGTTCCTGTGGAATAGGTAACTCTTGATGCTGGCAGATAGGCCTCGGTCTAGGTCAATAATTGACGCTGTTTGATGGAAATTGGGCCCAGCGTGTTATCTAACTAGTATCCTATATGCGATACTGGGGTATCTCTACTGCATCTCTGACCTGTTTGCATCCATTGTATGCTCTCGTAACACTGATTTTGTGTGTTGAATAGCTTTAGGAGTCTCGAACTGTTGTCAACAACTGACTGAACCAGCTGGATAAAGAGAAAGATACGCAATCGATGTTCCACATGTGCTACGGCCATAAAGGTGGTGTAATTACTCAAATGTGCTACAGTTATTTTGAGGATGTAATGATTAAAATTTGCTGCAATCATTTTGGTGGTGTAATAACTCAAATGTGATGCCGTCATTTAGGTAGGAAACATGAGGATAAATGAAAATAATCCTTACAGCTGACGGGAATTGAACCAGATTCGTTCTAGCGGCACCGAATCGCCTTGCAACTTAAGCAACTAAATTAATGCAGTCATTTAGGTGATGTAATGACTAAAATGTGCTGCTGTCATTTAGGTGGTGTAATGACTCAAATGCACAAATATTGAAATGAGGAAGGGAAATAAAATATAGCAACACTGTTACCTTCCATGTATTTTGGAAGACGTGACTAAGAAGCATTTGGGGAGGAGTTGGTTGTAACTTCCCCTTGAATGTCGAAACACCACAGAAGCTATAATGATTTAGGATATGTCAGCTGCAGAGCGCAGATATCGCTGCTGAGCTGTAAGCTTTTCATAACGCATTCCATTTTTCAGACCATATCCTGTTAAACTGTTTGAGCGTGAGAAGGAACGAAGAAGAAATGCACAAGTTATTTGCAGCATCATATGACGTGATATTTCTACTTCTGTTCGTTCTCAAACTCCTATAGATTAGCAGGATGTAGTCTGGAGAACATATAGTGTGTTGTGGTTTACGGCTTAGCTGCGATATCTGATCCTGTTGACCTGACACATTCGAGTATAGCAGAGAACACAGACATGGCAAAAGATGGGCATGGCACGCATCACCGCGTCATACCACTTAGTTGACCCGACCTGATTGTCAAAATATTGTTATTGACTAGTTATAAAATGTGACGAATCCAGCATCAATACAATCAGCCAATAATTGTGACGCGTTCAGGGGGAACACACAGGTCTTCTTTCATCTATAGTTGGTCATGATCTACGCGAGCCCCTCGTCAATTATGCAGTCATGTACAGTCATCGGTTTCATCCTTTAAAAGTTACGCAATTGAACTTTTCCCGTGATTTTCATCGGTTGTCAATAAAAATGCACACAGTGAGCAATGAAAATCATAGGAAAAATCAAATAGTGTCACTTTTGAAGGATGATTGTCAATGAGTCCAAAGCACTATACAATTGACAAGAGTTAACTTCTAGCACACCTATTCACATCACTGTAAAACTAACTGAACACCTGGTGTAATAGATTTTAGTACAGGTGTCACAAATTAAAACATTAGGGGATGTCATTTATTACGAAATTGAAGTTTACTTAATTTTAGTCGTGAAGAGGGACAGTGCGTTTCTGCGACGGCTAAGGTATCAGGATCAAACCCTGTCGGTGGAATTTAGGCATCAGGACAGTCTGACAGCAATTACGAACAACTGTCCAAAAAAAAACACACAAAAAATGTTAAAACTGTCAATACTGCATTTTACCAGTTCAGGTGTTGCAGGGAGGGGATTAAATAGCTGTGTGATAAAGGCCGCATGCTCTTGTTGTCGCCACGTCATGTACAGAGTGAGTTTTTTAATTTACCCTCCGACAGAAAAAAAAATAAGAAAACAATGGCAACCTACTGAAACAATCTATATCGCTTATGAAATCACTAAAGCCCAAAAATTACTGGAATGATCACTGCATCCTCAATAGAATGTGATACCAACAACTCTAGTAATATATATATATATATTACTAACATGCCTGTAGATAAAGGGGAGGGGGTTGGGGCGTTCAAACCAACCCCCCTCCACCTTAGCAAATCTTAACATGAATGTTAGTATTAGGAAGATATCCAAAAGGTGAGTTAACCAACTCCCACGTCCCACTAAACGATTTTTCAAAAGAATTTCCTACAAAGTGCTCGTGAAAAAATAAGAGCGCATTACACATGAAAACGCGTGAATGACCTTTTTTTAAAGTAATACCCCCCTCCCCCCTTTTACTGAAGACGTATATACTTCCTGTAGACTAATTTAGTCTTTATAACTTGCATATTCCCAGTTACGTTATATAGACGTGAATCGTGGACAAACACCAATATAGTGAACAATAAATTGTAGCAGCGTTTGAAAGAAAATGTTACAGAAGAGTTTTTAGAATACCTCAGATAAATTAGATCAGTGATTAGACCATCTTAAGAAAAATAAAGTAAAACATAACAACTGTCCGTTCAACATGGTTCTATCGAGAAAATTACAATATCGTCGCCATATCAAACCACAAGACTAACCAGAAAATAGCATTATGATTGGGGAAATTATTGGGGGTTGAAAACAGATGTACACCGATGTACACAGATCGATACGAGATATCAATGACTATCTGAACATTTCAGTGAGAAAAATGGGAAGATTAGCTCAATATTAGTCAATAAAGTAGTCAGAGATTTATGGGGCTACGGAGTTATGTGTTGTGAGTGATACTTTCAGCAGGAGGCTGCCCGTTTCGTTGAGAGGAACTGAGTACATATGGAGAATCTTGAGTACAATAAAATTGAATCATCCACGACATTAGCGAACTTTTGAATCCTAGTCAGGAGTATGGCTCTGATTTTTGCTATATCCTAATAATAATATAGGATAATACTGAAACGTAAGAGATCACGACATGTTACTTTTGTGGATGTAGAATCTTGCTTATTTAATCTATCACTTCACTTTTCACTTAAATAATATATCATTTTATATATCATTGGATTAACATAATATTTGTTATCATTAATTTATCATAGAGCGTCATGACGTTTCGAATAATAAATCTTTTTTCAGAGCGATAATAAAAATGAAGGATAAACATTAAAAGTACAGCAAGAAACCTACATACATTCCTTCATTAATGAATTCCTGTGTAGAATAGAAGGTTTGAAATAGTAGGATAAGATTAGCAATCAAGAACTCAATAAACAAACTAAACAAACTTCAATGAAAGGAAGATGTAAACAAACTCCTGTGAAAGGAAGAACTAAACAAACGCCAGTGAAAGGAAGAACTAAACAAACGCCAGTGAAAGGAAGAACTAAACACACTTCAGTGTAAGGAAGAACTAAACACACTTCAGTAAAAGGAAGAACTAAACACACTTTAGTGAAAGGAAGAACTAAACACACTTTAGTGAAAGGAAGAACTAACCACACTTTAGTGAAAGGAAGAACTAACCACACTTTAGTGAAAGGAAGAACTAACCACACTTTAGTGAAAGGAAGAACTAACCACACTTCAGTGAAAGGAAGAACTAAACACACTTCAGTGAAAGGAAGAACTAAACACTCTTCAGTGAAAGGAAGAACTAACCACACTTTAGTGAAAGGAAGAACTATCCACACTTCAGTGAAAGGAAGAACTAAACTCTTCAGTGAAAGGAAGAACTAAGGAAATAGATATGGCATGCATAAAGAAGTTTATTTTAGATTAGTTGTGTTTAGTCTAGTTTAGTTTAGTTTAGTTCCAGTTTCTGAATCGGCGTTGACGCCTATGAGCAAACACATGGGTATTGGGCCTCCACCAGCACATGACGAAAATTATGCATGCTGATGATTCCTATTGCCCACTGGTTACACCCACATTAAGCAGACCAACACAAAGCATCGTAAGACAGACATGGTTCTAGAAGACTCCGGGAAAGGTGAAAAGAGAAAGGTTAAAAATATTGGGAGGAAGGAACTACAAACATACATAAGCAGCAGAAAATGGAAAGATCTGGAAATAATAAATGAAAATGGGACAAGATATGGAAGCCTGTTGAGCGCCTGTGTTTCGCTCGGAGCTAATAGGTGTGTGTGTGTGTGTATATATAATACACAACATTTATTTATGCACGGTTAACATATATATCTACCAACTGAGATGTCGATCAAACTCAGTAGTTAGTGCACTGACTTTCTAGTCTGACGTTCCAAGGTTCAATTCCCAGCTAACTTCAAACATTAAAAGAAATAATCAGTGAGGATATTAGTTCGATTTTTCTTATTCTTCTTTGTAATTAATTCTCAAACTCCCATTAGATTTATCTTGTAGCAGGATAATGGAACTACTAGATTTCCAGAAAGATATTGTTCAGATAATGGAAATGCTTTGTTTCGACATTTTTTTTGCGTCCATGACACGAAACCTCCGCCTTTATCGGGTAACTCGATTCAGCCTTAAGAATTTTTTAAACAATGAAATTGTAGTATTTATCGACAATGTTGTTGTCAGGGCCGTAGATATAATTATATTAAGGATGGGTTTTTCTAATTGTGAAGATCGTATTTTTTGGTGAAAATTCACTAAGAAATGGTCTTTTTTTTAAAATTGATCATTTAGTTAAATTTGTAGTACTAAAAGTCAAGTTCAGGTTTGATAAGGGAAGAGTTTGAATATTCCAAACCCCCACCCGCCCCCCCACCTTCCCATTATCTATGGGCCTAGTTTTTGTCTTTCTTCAAATGATGGAGAACTTGACGGAAAGTGCTGTCATCATAAGCACTAATAGTGCATGACGAAATGTATGGTCCTTTAGGAGATTTGGTATCGAAATGAAGATCTTGTGTGAAAATAATGGAGTTATTGATATGCTGACCAAATGTTTCCTTGGTAAGCTGTTGTCAGTGCAGATAGAGAGATATAATAGCACTTTGTTTAATACACAACAATGACAGGAACAAAGGGGAAATCTTCAAAGTTTCGTGTGTACATACACTACTAAGGAAATCAAAGGAAAAGGTTGAATTTTCGTAAAGGATTCACTTTATTCTAATCGGGTTACCCCAAATGTATTCCGTCCTTCTCAACTAAGCGGCAAGCCTTCATACGTGGGTACTAATAATAAGGAGCCGCGTTAGCTCAGTGGTTAGCGCACTGGCTTCGCATATGAGTGATCCTGGGTTCATTCCCCAGCTGAGGCGGAATTGTTTTCAGATCGCAACGGCTCCCAGGTCGACCCAGCCTTAAATGGGTAACGGATTAATCTGGGAAGTAAAGACTGCGAGGGAGAGGAGATGGATACCGCCCTCATTTGCAGAGCCTGTGAAATGTGAGATCGCTAACATCTCACACCCCTACGGCATTAATAAAATGCTATGGGTTACTTTACTTTTACTTTACTAATAATAACACGTAACTGCCGTGCTTCATGCGATAAGTCAATGTGGGTATACAAATAATCAACCTTGTAAATAATTCCTTGCTAGGGAGATTCGAACCCCCGCTCGTTTGAGCACAATAAGAACGGTTTAAACACTTATGCCATATACATTCCCAAAGAAATCGAAGATGTGTGTAAAAATATATTACTAAAGGAAAACTAAAGGAATGTTGCATAGACATCAATACTGAAAATCTACAATGAAAGAAATACTATCGCGCAATAAGGAAGACTTTTAGACGGGTAGAAAAACGATTTTGGAAATCTACAAAAACAATGTCTACAAATAAGTAGTTCATCACGCCCTGGACATAAACCAACATTTCTAATCTACACCGAGTCTTCATGGTTATAATCTATACTGAGTCTTCACGGTTCAAATCTACACTGAGTCTTCACGGTTCTAATCTACACTGAGTCTTCACGGCTAAATCTACACAGAGTCTTCACGGTTCTAATCTACACTGAGTCTTCACGATTCAAATCTACACTGAGTTTTCACCTTCTAATCTACACTGAGTCTTCACGGTTCTAATCTACACTGCGTTTTCACGGAAAATTTGGAGAGAGAAAAAATTAAGTCTATAATTTAACAAGCAATCTTGAAATGTATTAAAGAAAACAATTGAAAAATGTATTTAAATGACAGACTCATGAACACTATGGAAAACCTAACTAAATGCATCAGTCTTTATCTCGGCGTAACTAAGGAGTTAAAAAGCTATACTTTAGGAATAATTACACGAAAGTCGAACTTTAAGTAAAATATGTTGGTCTACACTTTAATTTTGTGAAGATTATCTACGCCCCTTTAGTAATACATTATACAATTTCCACGATACTGTAAATCTGCAACATTTTGTTAATTAATATTCCTAATTCCTTTTTGATGTTCGAACACTAATGTGTGTTGCTATTTATAAAATTAGTTCTTTAATGTAACCCGTATAATCAAATAATACGAACCTAGTAACGCACTGAATGTTGTTTCCATCAAAAAAATTATTATCAGAGGTCCAGGATGACGAGGTCAATTATCCTAATGAATTCTGTCAAAGTACAACAATCTTCGCAAGAAGTTATGACTGATGTCGTTGAAGCAGGCGACAGTGCTGGTGGCTACCTCTGCTTGTGCGCCAAAGCTAAATAGCGGTACTTATTCCTTTGGTTTATTTTCTCACTTGTACTTCAATTCCTTACTCACTCTCTGCTAAGGTTTTACAGTTGATGAGTGTGTCTGTTCATCTTTGCGTTGGTGGGTTGGGTGCTGATCTAGATAACTGTTCAATCAGCTCCAGACACATGGACCGTCCCTTTCTCATCCGTAACCCCAAGCAACAACCCTCAGTACCAGACTAACTCTCTGAATCTCTGAGGGAAGCAATCGATAATTACTTAATATTCATGACCTCTGATCGATTTTGTCCCTGCAAACAAAAGGAGAAACACTGGGACAGGTTAGGAGATGGGGGCGGACCTTTCATTGATTTTGCTTGTGTCCCCGTCTGTGCTCATGTCAAGCAAGGCCGCGGCATCTTTATGCACGCTCAAACTCCCCATGCCCGCGCACATTGGGTCATGCCTAGAACCAAGACTAGCTCACATACCAGAAATCTCGGCTTTCCTGATACAGAAACTGGACTCCACTTCTCTGGAACCAACACTCATGTCTCATTCGTTGATTACAGCACCTCCATTGCCCGGGCTGAAAGAAAGAAGGGGCGGGATCAGAAAAGATCGTAAGTTCCTAGTTTAACATAAGGCCACGCCCCTTTAAACAAACTGCAATATGGTTGGTTTCCTTGAAACTAAGACATTTTTCTCTCGATCTGAAATTAAGAGTCAAGCTTTGGTCTGATCATGCCGAGAGGGCGATGAAATCGTTCCTATTAAACAAACGAGGGGAAAAAAATCAGCCAAGTAATCCGAATGAACTATTCAATGATTAAATCCTGTACCGTATTGGGAAAGATAAACCACGAAGTTAAAGTCTTTAAGTATTTTTCTTCAGTAATTTTCTCTCGGTATCTCTCTCTCTCGCTCGCTTTCTCTCTATGATAAAAGAAATATTATACCGAGGTTATGGCCATCATTGACAATGATGGACTGCAAGACCGATGTTGTGGTCTGTATCAACAATGTTGTGGTCTTCCTACAAAATGATGGATAACATGATGTAAAGTTGTGTCCTCATAGGCATTGATGGATCATTGTCGAATTTATCGAATGATAGGAGTATCGAAAATTTGGTCTCCATCAAGAAACGGTCAATTGCATGAACGAAATTATGGTTCATCGACAATAAAGGTTGCCTTATTCGAAACTGTAGTCCTCATCAACAATGATGACAATCATTTTCGAAGTTGTAGCCCTCATCAATAACTGATTTGGGTCACAGGGCATGAGCCCATGGACCGCTGGATCAGTAACCAACCAACTAACCAACCATCGATAACTGATGAAAATCATTTTCATAACTGTAGTCCTTATCGACGATGATGGGTCAGCACGACTAGAACTATAGTATTCATCGGCATTGAAGGATCGTAATTTTCTATGTGAATAATTAATGAGCGTCGGAAAATATCAACATACATTCACTTCACATTCTGTTGAAAGAGGCTGAACCATCACGAAAACTATCAACATACATTCTCTTCACCATCTGTTGAAAGAGGCTGAACTATCACGAAAACTATCAACATACATTCCCTTCACCATCTACTGAAAGAGACTGAACCATCACGAAAACTATCAACATACATTCTCTTCACCATCTACTGAAAGATACTGAATCATCACGAAAACTATCAACATACATTCCCGTCATCATCTGCTGAAAAAAGAATAAACCATTATGAAGCTGTCCGTAGTTTACCAATTGCTGTCCAAAAAACACTAATAACTAATCGCATTTTCTGTTATGTGTCTGTTTGCCAAACGTTACTTCACACTGTCATTCTGTACATTGCCACATTTAATTGTGTCCTTTTTAGGTGCCTTTAGAACACTCTATGCGCACGACGTCTTCGTCTGCATCACTTGCTTTAACCTGAAGACTGTCGTCCAATAATATTCTTCCTAACTTTAACCTGAAAACTGTCGTCCAATAATAATCTTTCTAACTTTAACCTGAAAACTGTCGTCCAATAATAATCTTTCTAACTTTAACCTGAAAACTGTCGTCCAATAATAATCTTTCAATTTTAACCTGAAAACTGTCATCCAATAATAATATTCCAAACTATAAGAGGGCCTAGAAAGTCACATGCGTAGAGGATGAATTTAATCTTATTCTGGCTATCCCCATATATATATATATATATATATATATATATATATATATATATATATATATATATATATATATATATATATATATATATATATATATATATATCATCTCTCTTAACGTTGTGACACGTTACCTTCCAGAGCACCATTCATAGGACGTAGACCCATAGATCCAAGTGAAAATCTCGAAGAAATTCTGAAATAATGTACTCTATAAGCAGGGCGGCACGAGTGGTATTGAAATCCAAGACTCTTAAGCACACAGCGAACGACTGAACCCATGGATATGAGGAAACAAAAGGATGTGAAACTGACTTGTAAAACGTCACAGAAAGAGTCTCTTGCTACCGAAAATAGCTACACTTCACGCACGCACGCACGCACACACATACACACACACATACACACACACAGACACATATATATATATATATATATATATATATATACATATATATATATATATATATAGAGAGAGAGAGAGAGAGAGAGAGAGAGCCTTTACCGACAGAAATTTCAGTATGTCATTGCAAAGTTCTGTAATAATATCCACACCAAATTTATTTAGATTTACTGCTGCGACTACTGCTGCTGCTACTACTACTACTACTACTACTACTACTACTACTACAACTACTACTACTACTACTTCTACTACTACTACTACAAGTACTACTACTATTACTATAACTACAGGGGTGCAAAGGGAACGCATTGCTCTAAGCGGACCCAGGGTTAGCAGATAACCAAGATCCCAAATGTACCTCCACGCGGTGCACCCTGGAAACAGAAATACAACAGCTCGAGCTGATTCTGGCCAAATCATTTGGAGATCGTGTCCGAGAATGTGGAGGTAGCAGATGGAAAGAGATTTGTCTGCAAAGAGACAGACACCACCAGCATCACCACATATAGCGACACTGTCGACATACAGTGAAGCTAGTCAGTCCAGTCCGAACATTGGAGGGACGGCCAATGTAAAATGCACGTAAAGGTAGATGCATGGCGAGAGACAAATAGATTTCATACCTGAAACAATGAAAGGGCAGAACATCGCTAGAGGGCAGCGCGAACTGCAAATAGAAAGTGAAAAGTCCCTAGGAAAGGGGAACTACAAGCTCCGTCAGCTGGAGACGAGCTTCTAGTTACCTGTGTTCCTTACAGGCAGAGACACAGACTTATTCATTGGCGTTTGGTAAAGCAAGAAGACCTAATCCAACTCTAATGTCGAGCCTTCCTAAACCGGAAATATGCTCGCGAAGAGAAAGGGTTCTGTACCCGATGGGCTTAGGCAAGAAAGGGACAACGATGGTAGTCCTGGCCCAACTCTACTGTCAAGGTTTCCTATAACGGAAGTACACGTGCAGAGAGAAAGGGTTCCGTACCCGATGGGCTCAGGCACAAAAGGGACGATTTAGCCCTGGCCCAACTCTACTGTCAGGTTTTCCTACACCGGAAATACACTTGAAGAGAGAAAGGGTTCAGTACCTGATGGGCTCAGGCGCTATTGGGACAAGGACGCTCAGCTCGAGAACGCCTTGCTCTCAAACGCGTGGTGTGAGACTCGAACTTGGACAAGGGGTACACGATGTCGGTGAATGACACCTCGGCTAAGAGGGCGAAAGAGCCAGGGTCCAAATCCTCTGTTGAGTTCTTCCTCTTAAGGAACCAGGCTCACGGATGAGAAACGGTTCAGTACCCAATGGGCACAGGCACAGCACGTCCAATTACACGAGGCAAGTTCATAGACAGTGGAACACCTCGTGCGAGTCAGACGCGAGCAAAAATCGTCTGGGCGAAGAGTCGCCACTACGCGTGCCTGGAGACAGATATAGAGGCTGTCACAGGCTAAGGGTAGCCCACCCGAATTGTCAAGGCATGCCGAAATCGGATGTGCTAGGCCTACAAGGCGCATAACGGTGGCACAACGTAATCACGCTCCCGGCGGAAATCGCACGGATATCCGTGATGGTTACAATGGAGCGAACGCAAAACAAACAAACAAACAAACTATAACTATTAACATTTCTTCTATAAAATACTACGAAAATTACTAGTGCTACTACAATTATTACTACTGCTGCTGCTGCTAATATTACTATTAATACTAACATTATTACTATAACTACTACTACTATTGTTATTGATACTTTACGACTATTATTATTACTACTGCTGCTGTTACTACTATTAATATTGATATTAATACTACTACTACTACTACTACTACTACTACTACTACTGCTACTACTATTACTGCTACTAAACAACAACTATCACTACTACCACTACTTCACTACTAGTAATAGTTTTATTATTACTACTGACACTACTACTAGTGCTGTTACTACTGCTATTTCTACTAATATTACTATTACTACTACGACTACTACTACTACTACTACTACTACTACTACTACTACTACTACTACTATCATTATTACTATTTCTGCAGCTGTCACTATTAATACTAATTACTTACTTGAATATCAGTGATCGATAGTCGTAGAGTCAGAAACAAATACAGAGTTAAACAGGAATATACGATCTAGAAACATCAATGTAATCGTAGAAAAATTATAAGTTCTGAATTTACGATCTAGAAACATCAATGTTATCGATGCTAACTTTTAACCCCCTCCACAAGGAGGAAACATACATTCTAATTCACTGTAAATAGTATATGCAATAACTTGTTGTTGACATCAACTTTTGCCAACCGTCCTTCCCCTCTTCCTCCCTTCGTGAAAAACAATCAAACACTTTTATGTAGAGCCTGATTTAGACTTGATAAGACCCTAAACTATTTGAGATATGGGGCCCTAAATTATTTGAGATATGGGGCCCTAAACTATTTGAGATATGGGGCCCTAAACTATTTGAGATATGGGGCCCTAAGCTAGTTGAGATATGGGGACTCTTTAACGATTAAGAATATATAGATAGAAAAATAAAAATGTATTGGGGGGCCCCAAAAAGTGGGGGCCCTAAGCTATAGCTTGTTTAGCTTATAAGTAAATCCGGCACTGCTATAATATCCCCTCTTCCCTCCCCTAACTGTTTACGCAATTTATGGATATCATCTCAATCGTATTTCTTTCAAGTAGACCGATGTGTCGGGCCACTGCGCAAAACAAAAAACGGCGACACAATAAATTTCCATTCTCTGGGCTAGATGTTGCTGGAAATCTACTATGATCATTGACCAGCTACATCAGAGATCTAGTGGGAGTTTGAGAATGAACGGAGAAGATGTAGTAGAATATTACTTACTATTTCATCTAATTTTTTTAACTCTATTTCTCTAGTTTTTTTTACTCTATTTCTCTAGTTTTTCTCTCGGTTGTAGACAATATTATATGTTCGTTAGCTGCACTGTCGTCATGTCCCCAGGGTACACTTGGATGCGTGTCTGCAAGTGTGTCTGTGGCTGATTGACAAATCCCAGGGGTCGGTTTCAGTTTGTGTGTATTGATAGGGGTCAAAAAACTCTCGAGGGAAATCATACAGAGTGGAAAAGAGAACGTAACTCGCGGTGCATCCAGGACGCAATACTGATGCCAGGATGTCAGAAAAATGGAGGACACCCGTCGAAAAGGTCACTACATGGAATGGGACGCTATATCACTTTTTTAAATTTTGTGTTTTGTTTTGTTGTAACTGCAAACATTCCTTCTTCTGATGTGCTTCAGAGAATGTTTCCCAGTGAAATCATTTTAATACAATAAACGTAATGATAAAAATGTGTTTTTCCAGTTCTAATTTTATTAGCCAATCAGATGCAAGATTTGTAAAATAGATGCAACAAAACATACCAGATCCTAGGACAGATGACACGTATTTTCAAGAACAAAAATGTAAACATAAAGACTAATGTTGCATTATAGAAGACTATTATTAGTCAATCACTGGGCTACCAGTGTCAAACCTCAACAATGATAGCACAAGACAAAAGAAAAATAGTGACAGCAGAAATCCCATGTCTACGAAGAATGCTCGGAGTGTCATTGAGAGATAGAATTAGAAACGATAAAATCAGACAGATAAGCAAAACAATACCAGTATTGGAACACATCAAAAGACAACAGATCAAGTGACTTTCACACGCTTCCAGACTACCAACAGACAGCATGCCACAGATGCCCATGACACATAGACATAACGACTATAAAGCCAGAGGCAGACCATGTAAAAGATGGATCACAGAAATCAAAGAAGCCACAGGAACAAGATTACAAACACCACACACAAGAAGGCCATCTCCAGAGAACTCTTCTACTCCTCTCACCGCAAGGCAAACAAGGGGCACAGTGTATATATATCTATTCTATATTAATATATGGAAATAATCATACACATGACCCAGAAGGCTTGTTTGAATTTAAGGCACAAAATAAGATTACAGAGGTAACTCTAGAAGTCAGAAGAACCAGAAGAAGAAGCTTAGGCCTAGATCAGTGTTTCCCAACCTTTTTGTCACCATGCCCCACCTACGTATTTCTAAAATTCTGATGTCCCCCAATGTAACATATACATAGTTTTTCATATTCAAAAATTGAATTATTCCCTAAATGAAGCCTAATTACAACTTGTTGGAATTGCCCCACTCAACAATTAAATTGCTTCCGTGTGGGGTGTGAGCCCCACGCTGGAAAACACTGGCCTAGATTAAGCACACGTTGAAGCTGAAGGGCATCCATATTTTCCAGGGTGTTTTAAGGTTAGTAATTCCATTTTTATTATTCAAATGTGTTCCGATATTTCTCAAAATATTGATATAATTTTCACTTTTACGATCATAAATTTTTCACATATTAACCAATATAGATGAAATTTTGCATGCATATTTCTTACATAGATCACTATCGAATATACCAAGAACATTGCTATCTGCATGTTTACTGTTTCTATAGACGTTCAAATTTGGAAATTTTTCATGAAAAAATTGGTGAACTTTGAACCCACGTGTTACGAAAAGTTTGAAAATATATTCTAATATCCTTAGTATACGCCATAGCTATTGCATCTGTTTGCATACAATTTAATTATAACTCATGGAGGTTAATATTTTGTATATCTTATATATAAATAATGAATATCTTATTAACACAATTTACAGAACTGATTTTACTATTGAACATGAAAATTTTAACATTTTTGATCAAGACCAAATAATTTCTATTTACCCTGTACACTGAAAGCAATATCTTACCTTGAAATGATAATGTATTCATTAATGTATCTACTGTAAAAGTATAATGCAGAAAGTGTAATGAGGAATGTGAGAGAAGGTATACACAACGCTGACTATCACGCTTTAAAAATCGGTGGATTCAAAATTCCTGAACTAGGCTACGCAGACGACACTGTGCTTCTTTCAAATGATATAAAGGGATTGGAACAACTAATCAAGAACACAAAGAAATATATAATGAATCAATCATAAAACTTGTATTTAAACACGCAAAAAAACAAAAATCATGTCAACAGATATAACATCACAACAACCAAAAATCAGAATAGATAATACCGAGATAGAATGTGTGGATAAATTTCAATACTTAGGAGCAAACATCAACGGTGCAGGAGACTGCATGGCAGAAATAAGGAAGAGATTGGCAATGGCATATTTTAAAATAATGCGGTTGAAAAACATATTGAAAAAAAGAACAAAAGAGAAACGAAATTGCTAATGTTACGAACGTTTATTTTTCCGTCTGCAACATACGGCTGTGAAACATGGATCCTAAGTAAAACAGCGACAAAGAAGATCAACGCCTTCGAGTTGAAATACTACAGAAAGATACTTAGAATATCATGGAAGGAACAAAAACGAGAAGCTCAGATATTATAAACACATTGAAGATTCCAGAGTGTTGGTTACTAAACACAATAACAAAAAAGGAAAATTACACCTGTTTGCTCATATAAAGAGACACAACTGTTTAGAAAGACAACAAATAATGGAGGGCAGAACACCTGGAAGAAGGAGAAAGGGCAGACCAAGAAGACGATGGACTGACGACATTAAAGATAACATGAATACATCGTTGGAAAATACAAGCCGCAGCGCCCAAGACAGAGAAGGGTTCAGACTTCATTGGGAGGCCAACGTTCTGGTGAGAATATGTCACATGACACACTGTAAAAGTTGCAGCCATAAACCATAAACATAAACCATGCAACCATATGGTTGCAACGTCAACCATATTTTAAATATGAATTTTCTTGAAACTCTACCGTCTTCTAGGTGAACCTCCATCTCAATCTTACTAGTAATAATAATAATAATAATAATAATAATAATAACAATAATAATAATACCCATGACCTGCCAGGGTCGTAGGGGTGTCGCACGGTAAACATCAGCACACAAAGGCCTCCAAACAACTCTAACCTCTGCCATTTGTAGGAGAGTATACAATCGCGTGCAGAATATTCCTTAATGTTACCAATGCAAGATTTTGTCTGACCGCATCTTCTTCTTTTACCCTCTACATTTCGTTGCTAAATAATTTTAGAAAGGGGTGATGTCTCGCTGCGTGTTCAAACCAAACAAGTTTATATCGTGTCTCGCTACTTGTTCAACCGAAACAAGTTTATATCGTGTCTCGCTACTTGTTCAAACTAGACACGTTTATATCGTGTCTCGCTACTGGTTCAAACTAGACAAGTTTATATCGTGTCTCGTTACTTGTTCAAACGCGACAAGTTTATATCGTGTCTCGCTACTGGTTCAAACCAAACAAGTTTACGTCATTTCACAATATTGTTGTGCATGGTAATCGTTCTATCATTGATCGTTCTAACCGACAAGGATATCTTTAATGACAACAACTTGCTTAATAAAACTCCCAATTTATTGTCTACCTCCAACAACAGAGATAAAATACTCGGTCATAATGTTCTAATAGAGAGAATAAAATTAATGAAGAAATTTTTCACTAGAACAGAAGTTGGAATTTTAATTTTAGCAAGAATACAAATATCAACAATATTGCCATCAACAATACAGACTACAAGTTGTTTTATTGTGACTGTTGTCATATTTGTGGTATATGTTTGTTTGTCATACCATTTCTTCTCTCCGATCATTTTCACGGCTGGCAGTCATTCTAAGGGTTTGCAGTCATTCTCAGGGCTTGCAGTCATTCTCAGGGCTTGCAGTCATTCTCAGGGCTTGCAGTCATTCTCATGACTTGCAGGCATTCTCAGGGCTTGCAGTCATTCTCAGGGCTTGCAGTCATTCTCAGGGCTTGCAGTCATTCTTAGGGCTTGGGGTCATCATTAGGGCTTGGAGTCATCCTGAGAGCTTGCAGTCATCCTGAGAGCTTGCAGTCATCCTGAGGGCTTGCAGTAACTTTCAATGCTGTCAGCTATTCTGAGGTCTGTAAGTCTCACTAGACAACCCACAAACGCTTGAACAGAGGAAAACGCACCAAAGAAGTTTAGCACAATGTATTTCCTTTCACATTAATTGCACGCTTTATAACATGATTTCACCCAGGACCGTTAGATGTTTATCACACGCAGATCAGGATCCAGCTACATATAGAAGCAAAGGCAGAACGACGGCACGGTTTACCATCAGATGAATATAGGAGCGTGTCAGGGATGCATAATTTCTCCAGTAATTTTTAACATATATTTTTATATGTAATGAAGGAGACAGTACAAAGTCTCCAAACATCAATGACTATTGGCGATAGACCACTATGTAACCATAGTTATGTCGATAATGTCGATCTCTTAGCTAGTTTAGTTCCGAATCTGAACTTCAGAAACTCATTTCAAAGTTGGAATTAGCCGGAAATATGGCCTGGGAATTGACATTCATGAAGCGAATGTATTAATGATTAGTGAAACCAAGCAAGATCCCACGAATATCCGATTTAACGGTCACAAACCTGAAGAAGTTACCCCCTTCAAACATCTTGGATCCCAAATATATGAGGGTAGAAATTCCGGAAATGAGATTAAGCTAAGACTTGAGTAGATGATGGCGGCCATGACTAGGTTGAATATGATTTGGAAAAGTAAGATCAGTATTACAGTAAAGATCAATCTATTCAGATCGCTAGTGCTAAGTATAATTTTATACGGATGTGAAAGTTGGACACTTAATGCAAACACAAAAAGAAGGGGTCATGTTTTTTAAAACAATTTCTACATTCGTTTGTTGAGAAATAGCTATATCGAACACAAGACAAATATATTTGTTCGGCAGTAAATAAACAAACATTCAGGTTATCACTTAGAGAAATTAAAACAAACAATATTTATACTATTCAAGAACTGCACCGAATAGCTTTGAACAGACAAAATTGGAGAGATCTGACCTCTACCTTATGTACTAACTTCAGAGTTAAAGGAAAATGAATGAATGATTATATCCATCCCTTACGCTCATCACCTGTTTTGACTTTATGAATCATACTCGTTGAGTCACGCAGTATGCACCCATCGAAATAGGCTTGCGATTCCAGTCACTTTAGTACCTGCGTTACGGGAAATAACTATCGTTAGACTGCGTATTTCTGCGGTAAGTTGACCATAACATATGATCACCATTTGTTACATCCAATTTATAAAACTCAGCCATGACCTCGTCTCTGAGTTCGTAGGTGGCTGAAACACCTAATGGTATCCTCAATGGTTTTTGGGAAGTTGTGGTATTGGATGATCACTTTTTATTATGTTTGATTTGCCCTTAACTTTCTAGCCTGTCTCCATTATTGAACTACGACACTTCTCCTATTTTCAGGAATCGCATATATAAATAGGCAAATAAGAGACCCCAAATTCAGCAATCACAAATGTTAGGAAATAACATGAAAATATTGTACAATCTTAGACGTAAGAGAATACTATTTAACAATCGTATCTTCGTCATGTACTTTCATTCTCAAACTCCCACAGATTAGCAGGATGTAGTCGGGAGAGGGGAATGAAGTGTGTCATGTATGAGATGGTTTTGACACATCCGACTTTTATCAATGGTTTCTGGGTCACTTAGACCATATATTGGGATACAACAGCCAGTTCCACCCCAAAACATAAAGTAAACAATGTTGTTATTCGTTATTCCCCTTCCGGGCTCAAGCAACACAGATTAAATCATATACAGAACAAATAGACGCATAACAAACTACATTCAACCAATATGAATATAAGAAAATACTAGAAATATTAATCTTATATAGGTCTATTACACGTAGTACATGCAATTACTTCTGTGGACCGAAAGGGGAACAAAGAATAGCTACCCTGTTACCAGCCAGAGTCGTTTCATGTCTATTGTTACAGGTTACAGTCTAGCAGAGTGCACCACAAAAATAAACGACATGGGATGTTGGAAGTCTGTTGCAGCCAACCTCCGTTGCCGGGACGGCACTAGATGATGATAAATGAGTTGATAAAAAAAACCAGAGGCGATTATGGATGTTATTATGCTGTAATTTGATGTCCCATATCATAGAAGGTTAACGGAACCAGAAATGGTACTGAAGACGGATGTGTCAGGACAGAAGACGCAGATATACCAGCTGTAATCCATAGAACAACGCATTCCATTCACCAGAATAAATCCTGCTAATCTGCAGAAGTTTGAGAACGTTCTTTGTATTATATCATGCTAATATGCAGGAGTTTGTGAACGTTGCCTGGACTACATCCTAATAATCTGCAGGAGATCGAACGAAAAAACAAAGACAGGAAATAAAAACAGAAGTGAGAATGTAACCATCAGATATGTAATAAATAGAATTTATCGCATTCTCTGGACAGAAAGATATAGAAAAAACAGAGGTTTGTCTTAAAGATGTGGAGAAAACGAAGGTTTGTCTGAAAGATGTGGAGAAAACGGAGGTTTGTCTGAAAGATGTGGAGAAAACGAAGATTTGTCTGAAAGATGTGGAGAAAACGAAGGTTTGTCTGAAAGATGTGGAGAAAACGAAGGTTTGTCTGAAAGATGTGGAGAAAACGAAGGTTTGTCTGAAAGAATGACAGAAATTGTCAAGATGGAAGATTATGTCAATAAATACGTGACTGGGGATACAGAATATGTGAGAAAAAATATCTAAACAGAGTAAAAAATAGGGGAGAAATAAAACTAGATATTCTATTTAGGATTTCGTTTTACGGATCAAGGGAAGTAAGTTTTAGAAATCACCTTTGAAGGAAACCATGCGTTCCAAAGTATGGGACACGAACTTCAACATCGGAAGAACTTATATTGGATTAAAAGGGTTTCAGCAGGAACATTTCTATAGAAAAGAAGCAGTGCTGCAGAGATGTGGAAGGGGTAGGAAAAAAGAGAATGGCAGAATAAGTTTAAGTGATCAAGTCATCCATTAGATTGATTGGGTTTGCTGGAAAGGGAGACAATTCCTTGTCACGAACTGATGGAAACAGAGACGAGGGGGGCAACAGGAGAATTGGATTAGAGTGACGTGGGCTTGTCAGTTTTCAATAACCCTTGGATGCTGATTCGTTTGAGGGAGGATTTGGGATAGAGTGGTGGAGGAAGTGGTGAAGTTGATTGTGGAGGATGTTGTAGATTTAAAGATGGAATTGCTAGTGGAGGTGGTAAATAGGGAGGTGCAGATACAATTTCTGTTGGGATATTAAATAACTTTCTAGTCACAGGGACGGGATTACCTGAATGACAACTTCCATTATGTTTGGTGGTCACAAGACACCCGTATATCCAGCTGAGACTCCGTGGTTGAAATAAGCGCACCTCCTCCTTACAAAGGGTGCGAATTAAATGTCCAGGTGTTGTAGACAGTGATTCAACTAGGGGTGGAGTGCATATTAACCTTAAAGGTTGAGTGTATATTCACCTTGCAGATGGAGTGTATAGTGACCTTGCAGGTGGAGTGTATAGAGACCTTGCAGGTGGAGTGTATAGAGACCTTGCAGGTGGAGTGTATAGAGACCTTGCAGGTGGAGTGTATAGTGACCTTGCAGGTGGAGTGTATAGAGACCTTGCAGGTGGATTGTATAGAGATCTTGCAGGTGGAGTGTATAGAGACCTTGCAGGTGGAGTGTATAGAGATCTTGCAGGTGGAGTGTATAGAGACCTTGCAGGTGGAGTGTATAGAGACCTTGCAGGTGGAGTGTATAGAGACCTTGCAGGTGTAGTGTATACAGATCTTGAAGGTAGAGTGTGATATCGTTAGAGGTGAATGTTTCGTCTAGTGTGAAATGACCATATTAAAAGATATGACACCTTATTGAAGACCTTACTTGAATTAAAGTTGATGGGAGGTGAGAAATATGTAGGCAGAGACACAAGTGGAAGAGTAACATCACGAGATAGGTTACAGTCTAGCAGAGTGCACCAACAAGGCAAGAGACGGGGAATATTGGAGGGATAAATATTCCAATGTGATTCGGATGTGTAACAACCCTAAACAGGTAGTAGGTAGCTGCAGTAACACAGGGTAAATATCAAGATTAAAAAAAAAATAGATGTGTTACCAAAATAAAACCAAAAAAACAATCTATCCACGAGATACAGAGACAGATGACGTTTCGACTAAAAAGCTTTCATCAGGACAAACGATGTATGCTTTTTTAATCGAAACGTCGACTGTCTCTGTATCTCGTGGTTAGGTTGTTTTATGTTTTATTTTCGTAACACATCTAGCTATTTGTGCTTATCTTGATGTCTGTTGGTCTGTTGCATGCAATCTTCGCTGCGGAGACGATACCTCGTGATGATGAAAGTGACAAGACCGTGTAGGTGCTGGGGTATGTCATCTGATGTCAATTTTCTGGAGGAGCTTGTTTCGAAGTTAACATTTTAAATTGGTGATAGATAATTAATTGGAAAATGTGAAGGTGACAGTGACAAATTGTTGGTAAGTGGGATCTTCTTCTTCTTCTACGTTCGTTCTCAAACTCCTGCAGATTAACAGGATGTAGTTCGGAGAACGGAATGCGTTGTGTCATGGTTTACAACATTGCTGCGATATCTGCGCCTTGCGGCCTGACATATTCGACTTGAGCATGGCTTTGGTTCACTGACCCTATATGGGATGGGACAGCCAACTCCATCCCATAACCTCCTTAGTCGCCTTTTACGACATGCGAGGAAGGTAAACAGTGTTGCTATTTTTTTCTCCCCTTTCGGGCCCCGGCAACACATTGTAAGTGGGATTTTGGTAATACCATTCTTTAATTTAGGATGGTTTATTTTATCTTTAGAGTTTTTGATCTACGAGATGTCGCTCTAAAACTTACGTTGCACTGCAATATAATTCTTGAAGACATTTATTTATAAGTCTATCCTCCTGTCCGTCTATCTACACGAGAAACTAGACGTGAAATATATGGTAATTAGTTATTTCATTTCTTTTGGGTTATATTAACATATGCGGCAGAAATCATTTCTTTATATGTTGAGCGCCTCCTTACAAATTGCTACATTTCTTGTGTATTGCTTATGCCCAATATTTATCTTTCGATGTTGATTGTTCTGATTAGTTTATTTTGGTCGGCCTAAGTTTCTTTTTCCACTTGACTTCGACGTGATGGTCTATTTAGAAAGTCTGTTTTCATTCATTCTAAGTACATGACCGATGTAATTCTAGCGTCTTTTTCTCATAAAACTTAAGAATTCTGTTTGTTTTTCTCTTTTTACACTGAATCTTAAATCTGCTAACTTTATATATAAAATACTTCTAAAGAACTGGTATTCAACTTTGAATAATTGTGTGTCTTTTGCTAGTTGGTATTTTCAGATTTCGAGTCTGTATGTCAAATGTGATTAAGTGTATGTCTTTTGCTAGAGTGTATTTCCAGATTTCACGTGGGCATGCCAAAATAGTTGAACTCAACAAATCCCAACACCTCCCTTTCTACGCGCTTGCCGAAGTCCGTGCTGTAGACGGATGTGCTAGGCTGAAAGACGCAAATATCGCAGTCAAAATGTAAACCCTGGCGAAATGCATTCCGTTCTCCGGACTACATCCCTAATCTGTAGGAGTTTGAGAACGAACGTAGAAGAAGAAGAATTCCTCATTATAGATACAAACTTATTCACCGTATTCAGTGCCGGATTTACTTATAAGCTAAACGAGTTATAGCTTAAGCCCGGGACCCCCAAATTTTGTGTGCTTCACTATCTATATATTCTTAATCGTTAAAGGGCCCCATATCTGAAATAGCTTAGGGCCCCATATCTCAAATAGCTTAGGGCCCCATATCTCAAATAGCTTAGGTCCCCATCAAGTCTAAATCCAGCCATGACCGTATTTCTATCAAATGTTTTTACTTCCCGCTTTCTCTCTCTCTCGCTCTCTCTCTCTCTCTTTCTCTCTCTCTTTCTCTCTCTCTTTCTCTCTCTCTCGCTCTCTTTCTCTCTCTCGCTCTCTCTCTCTCGCGATCTCTCTTTCTCTCTGTGTGTGTGTGTGTGAAAGTGTGTTTTATTTTTTCCACAATTGTGTCGAGATTGTGTAACTTTCAATGAAATAGAAAGAGAAAAACAGCAAACAAAAACACTCGGCTTTTATTGTGAGGGAAAAAGCAGGAGGAAAAATGAGAAACCAATATCATTATTGCCTGGTCTTTCTAAGCCTGTCTGCTTGTCCTAACTGATGGATGTTACATTTGCATCAAGACTGACTTTTTTCATAGGAATTCTTGAAGTTCTCCCCACAGGACACGGGGTACAAAAGATAAGGACAGCAGGCAAATTCTTCCCTATTTTTCCTTGTCGTGTTCTCTTTTATTCATCCTCTTCTGGTGTTATTTTTTTCCTCTCATTTTCCATTTCACTCACTCCTGTCTTTACTCCACCACTCCAATCTCAGAGTCAGCGGCTAATGAAAGAGTGTCATTACTGTTGCTCGCTCATTAGACTCATGTATTGGTTGTCCTCGTAGGGCATTCTTCCTATTTACTTGCTGCTTGTTTTTTGTTTCTTCTTCTCTGATCAATAGTTAAACATACAGTCCGATAGTGCTCGTGTATAGACCGGCTTGTTTTAGATCATCTTGGGCTTTTGATAGTACACAACAATTGATGACACGTTACTGCTGCTACTACACAACTTTTGTGAGCAATCGTAAATTCGTCTTCTTCTTTTCTTCTGTGTTCCTTTTCCAACTCCTGCTGGCTAGCAGGTTGTAGTACAGAGTGTGTAATCAATTGCTTCATTGGCTTAGAATTTGGTTGTGATATTTGCGTCTTTCTGACTGACAATCTGGTTTCAGTATAACTTTTTAGTTATTTATTAAATTATATACATCATTGATTTTTATCAATATTTCTATATGGCTGTGAGACCTCGACTCTAAATGCGGACTTAGAGAGAAGAACCCATACGTTTGAAAACAAATGTTATAGGCTTGTGTGTTGGGTATCTGTTACCAAGAACATAAGAACAATGTGTTTGTGCATGACTTAATTAATGTGTTAGCGGGTCAACAAGAACTACTGTTAACAACCGTGAAACAATCGATAATAAACGATGTTCATCAAAATACGGTGGAGGGTGGAAGAAGACAAGGTGGAAAATAAGACATGGCTACATAATATCAAGGACCGAATATGGTGAGAAGTTTATTCACCAGGATGGTAGGGAATCGAGATCTTTCTGCAGCAAATGTCTCAATGAGACACCCCCCCCAATACGTCCCTGACGGGTTATGTCTCCAGTGAGACAACCCCTACGTCCCTGACGGGTTATGTTTCCAGTGAGACACCCCTACGTCCCTGACGGGTTTTATATCCAGTGAGACAACCCTACGTCCCTGACGTGTTATGTCTCCAGTGAGACACCCCTACGTCCCTGACGGGTTATGTCTCCAGTGAGACACCCCTACGTCCCTTACGTGTTACGTCTCCAGTGAGACACCACTACGTCCCTGACGGGTTATGTCTCCAGTGAGACAACCCTACGTCCCTAACGGGTTATGTCTCCAGTGAGACACCACTACGTCCCTGACGGGTTATGTCTCCAGTGAGACACCCCTACGTCCCTGACGGGTTATGTCTCCAGTGAGACACCCCTACGTCCCTGACGTGTTATGTCTCCAGTGAGACACCCCTACGTCACTGACGGGTTATGTCTCCAGTGAGACAACCCTAAGTCCCTAACGGGTTATGTCTCCAGTGAGACACTCCTACGTCCCTGATGGGTTATGGGTTTTGTAGTTACTATTATTATTGGGTTACATTTACATATAAAATGGGATAGATAGCCACCCATCCCCACTCCCCCATTTTCAAACTCTTTTCATTCGTCTCACCTGGTAGGGCACACTGATTCTGTGATCCCTTTTTGGTCATCCACTATTGTTTATACTACTTCATCTCTGTGGTGGGAGTGGTACAGACAATGTCTATGATGGCCACGGTGCCGGGTTTATATCTCGCCACTGGCAACTGTGCATCCTGGCTATTTTTACTATTATAACTCATAACAATTATACATACTTCAATAAAAATCATATAAATACATTATTTTGGACATGAAAAAGTTATGCGGTTATTGTTGTTGTTGTTCTGCATTACATGATGATGACCATTTGTTACACCAACTTTTGAAATTCAGAGTTATGTCTTTGATTATGAGTTCATAGATGGATAATAATAAGGGGATCTCCATGGCGTAGTGGTTAAGCTGTTCGCCTTGTGTTCAAGACCGTGTCGTCTTGTTTATAAGGTGGATTTTTTTAATCGGAGATCCCTGTGGATTATCACTTGAAGCTACGGAGTTACGTGCTATGAGTGGTACTCTCAGCAGGCGGCGTGCCGCTTCGCTGAGAGGGACGGAGTACATATGGGAAACCGAGTACAGTGAAGTCAATCTTCTACTGCTGTCAAACCCTTTCAGGTGGCTAATAAACCTTATTCTGGCCGCACATCAACGGTGCAGGACACTGCATGGCAGAGATAAGGAAGAGATTGGCAATGGCATATTGTAAAATAACACGGTTGATAAACATATAGAAAGACAACAGATTAGAAAGAAAACTGCTAATGCTAAGAACTTTTATTTTTCCGGTTGCAGCATACGGCTGTGAAACATGGATCCTAAGTAAAACAGCGACAAAGAAGATCAACGCCTTTGAGATGAAATGCTACAGAAAGATACTTAAAATATCATGTAAGGACAACAACGAGAAACTCAGATATTATAAGCACATAGATGAGGCCAGAGTGATGGTTACTAAACACAATAGCAAAAAGGAAGACTACACCTGTTTGGTCATATACAGAGATACAACTGCTTAAAAA
Organism: Meghimatium bilineatum; assembly: GCA_034231615.1. Taxonomy (NCBI): domain Eukaryota; kingdom Metazoa; phylum Mollusca; class Gastropoda; order Stylommatophora; family Philomycidae; genus Meghimatium; species Meghimatium bilineatum. Next base: position 5,718,392 of record CM067307.1, read on the forward strand.
GAAACATAATGGAGGGCAGAATATCTGGATGGAGGAGAAAGGGCAGACCAAGAAGACGATGGACTGACCACATTAAAGATAACATGAATACATCGTTGGAAAATTCAAGCCGCATGACCCAAGATAGAAAAGGGTTCAGAGAATTCATTGAGAAAACAACGTTCTTGAGAGAATACGAAACATGACAACTGGCCACAATTGTTCTTGGACAGTTCTGACATGGGATGACCACTGTAGATGGTTTTTTATCCACTCATTCATCATCATCTAGTGCCGTCTCCGCAAAGAAGGTTGGCTGCAACAGACTTCCAACATTCCCTGTCTCTTGTTTTGGTGATGCACTCTAACCTGTCCATCTTGTGATGTTACTCTCCCACTTTTATCTGTGCCTACCTCATGCTCGCTTCCCTTCTAGTGTACCCTCAAGTAAAGTCTTCATCAAGGTTTCATGTCTTTTAATGTGTCCAAAATATTGTATGTGCCTAATCTTTATTTCCCTTAATAATTATTTCTTCATATTAAGTGTTGTTAGAACCTCTTTCTTTGTTTTCTTCTCTTTCCATGATGTTCTCCCTATTATTTTATATATCCATATCTCAATGTTATCAATTCTGTCTTCAAATTGTTTGTTTAGTGTCCATGTTTCTGAGCCATACATTAATATGGAATAGATGTAGCATGTTATAATTCTCATTTTTAACTTGTTTATAATTTGTTTAGATGTTAATATTTTTCTCATGTCCTGGAAAGTACTATTTTAGCCATTCATATTCTCCTTTTAACTTCTGTGTCACATCTGCCATCATTTGTGACTATGTGTCCAAGATATTGTCTACTCATTACTTTCTATCTACTCTCCGCTGTTGTACTGTTGTATTTCACCACTTTTCACAAGATGCTGCGCCTGTTTTTTTTAATTGTAGAGCGCATGAAGTTCTATTTTGCAATTTATCTTGGTCGGTTTCAAATGCTTTTGGTAATTAACCAGTCTGTGTAGAGCTTCTTTTTGGCAACATTCAAATTATATGCCCTTCTGCAACCCACCATAGAGAAGTATCTTTGGCAGGCGATGAACTGGCATACTTACCACATGACCCGCTCAACGAATTTGTATCTGCATCTATCAGGAAAGTGTCAATACTATGGATATCAGATTTATCATAAACAATGATATCCAGAATCTTGTCTGACCATCTGATGTTCATAACGTTTCTGAGGCAAGTTGTATGAAAGTGATTGAGTTTCCTCACATGTTGTCTATACACAGTCCATGATTCACCAGTTTGTAACTGCAAGTGAAAGAAAGGAAGTCACCTGGTTTTAGACAACATTCTATCAGAACTCTTGAAATAAGATGGAATTAATGTGGTAAATACAATCTGCCAGACTATATACAGCACAAAACAGTCACTAATAATACCCATTCCCGAAAAAGAAATTTGAAAGTGTGTAAGAATTACAGAACCAGTAGGTAGTTAACAAGTTTGCCTCTCTTTTGGAGAGGCGTTCCTCTTTCAACCAGAAGACAACAAAGTCGAATTAGGTTATATCAGGACACTACCATAAAATATTAGAGGTAGCACAGACGGCATAGTTAATATTAGATATAATTTTAGATATAATTAGATATAATATTAGATATTATATATAATCGACTATCTAATTAATTATATCTAATTAAGTAATATCTAATTAATTATATCTAATTAATATCTAATTAATATCTAATTAATTATATATAAACAAATTAATTAATTAATTATATCTAATTATATATAATTAGATATAATATTGGATATTATATTAGATATAATTAGATATAATATTAGATATAATTAGATATAATATAATTTTAGATATAATATTACAGGTAGCAAAGACGGCATAGTTAATCTAGAGTAATTTTAGAACCATTAGTCTTATAACACACCCGAGTAAAGTGATGCTCAAAATACTACTCAAAGGAATAAAATACAGATCAGAAGAAGTAGTTGCAGAGAAGTACTGCTGAACAAATATTTAACATCAGAATTCTAATTGAAAAACATTCAGCACCAACGTAATCTATACACCATATCGATTTTACAAAGACCTTTGACCGTATTTTGTATGATAGTCTATGGCACATACTGAGACAATTTAATTTTGACACCACAAGCATAGACATTGTTGAATTACTTTACTAAAATGCAAACAGTGCTGTCGTATCAAACAATATAATTGGAGAGTTTTTTTAAAAACAAATGTGGGAATTCGGTAAGGATACACAATGTCCCTGGTATTTTTCAACATATACCTAAAGTACACCATGCCGGAGACGCTACATGATCACAACACGTCTATATCGATCACAGGTCGCCATATTTGCAACTTACGTTTCGCTGATGATATTGATCTTACTGCTGGGTCAGAACAAGATTTACAAGAGTTAACAGCAAAGTTGGAAAAGTTACCTGCAAGTTTGTCATGTGACGTATTCCTTCCAGAACGTTGTCTTTCCAATGAACTCTCTGAACCTCTCTCTGTCTTGGGCGATGTGGCTTGCATTTTCTAGCGATGTATTCATATTATCTTTAATGTCGTCAGTCCATCGTCTTCTTGGTCTGCCCCTTCTCCTCTCCCCATGTACTCTTCCCTCCATTATTTGTCTTTCTAAACAGTTATGTCTCTTTATATGACCAAACAGGCGTAGTTTTCTTTTTGTTATTGTGTTTAGTAACCACCACTCTGGAATATTCAATGTGTTTATAATATCTGAATTTCTGATTTTATCCTTCTATGATATTCTAAGTATCTTTCTGTAGCATTTCAGCTCGAAGGCGTTGATCTTCTTTGCCTCTGTTTTACTTAGAGTCCATGTTTCACATCCGTATGTTGCCACCGGAAAAATAAAAGTTCGTAACATTAGCACTTTCGTTTCTATTTTGTTGTTTTTCCATATATTTTTCAGCCGTGTTATTTTGCAATATGCCATTGCCAATCTCTTCCTTATTTCTGCCATGCAGTCTCCTGCACCGTTGATGTTTGCTCCTAAGTATTCAAATTTATCCACACATTCTATCTCGGTATTGTCTATTCTGATTTTTGGTTGTTGTGTTGTTATATCTGTTGACATGATTTTTGTTTTCTTCGTGTTTAAATACAAATTTTGTGCTTCGCTATATTTCTTTGTGTTCTTGATTAGTTGTTCCAATCCCTTTATATCGTTTGAAAGAAGTACTGTGTCGTCTGCGTAGCGTAGTTCCGGGATTAGGAATCCACCTATGTTTAAAGCGTGGTAGTCAGTGTTGTGTATGTCTTCTCTCACGTTCCTCATTATACTTTCAGCGTAGATGTTGAACAAGTACGGAATGGAAATCAACACAGAAAAGAGCAAGATCTTGTTAACAGAGACACAGAACAACATCATGATGAATAGATATAAGCTTGAGGTGGTGAATACTTTAAAATACCTCGAATCTAGCATATGCAAAGATGGAAATACAAGTCATGATTAAAAATAAGCCTGCAGATGGTTTTAGCGTCCTTGCCAAGACTAACTGTGATTTGGAAAAGGAACATCAGTGTTGGAGTGAAAGTCAAACTGTATAAGTCGTTGGTGCTTTCTGTTGTGTTGTATGGTTGTGAGAGTTGGACACTCACTGCGGACATGGAGAGACGATTACAGGCTTTCGAGTACACATGCTTCAGACAAATTCTACGAATTTCCTACATAAGACAAATGTGCACTAAGAGATAAAGTAGAAAGGTATGCAAGAACAATTGCTTTCAATAGTGAAACAACGAAAACTATCATGATTTTGACATGCATGCAGACATGATTCTTTGTCAAAAGCAATATTGCTCGGAGCCGTTGAAGGAAGAAGAAGCAGAGGAAGGTAAATAAAGACATAGATAAACAACATTAAGGAATGGACAAGAACAGATTTTTCCTCACTCTCTTGCACATCGCTAAAAATATAAATCGCTGGAGGACTCTGTGTGTTGAAGCATACAATGTGGTACCCCTATGTCCCTGTGTGTTGAAGCATACAATGTGGTACCCCTATGTCCCTGTGTGTTGAAGCATACAATGTGGTACCCCTATGTCCCTGTGTGTTGAAGCATACAATGTGGTACCCCTATGTCCCTGTGTGTTAAAGCATACAATGTGGTACCCCTATGTCCCTGTGTGTTGAAGCATACAATGTGGTACCCCTATGTCCCTGTGTGTTGAAGCATACAATGTGGTACCCCTATGTCCCTGTGTGTTGAAGCATACAATGTGGTACCCCTACGACCCTGACGGGTTACGGGTTTATAGATAACACCGCACAAGAAGTACCACTATTCTGTAACCTTTTAGCTTAGTCTATAACTTAATGATATTTTTAAAAAATACAACACATTATTGAAGCTTACGGAAGGTGATGTGAGTCAGACATAGATACACACGTGGAAGGTTAGATTTGATTCTTGATTATAAACTAGTTTCACAGCGCGTGAGGCATTCCCATAAGTGCCCCGCCTTTCCTCCAGTAGACATCCCAGTGTATGTAGACTCAAGAGTACCGATCACGTGTTTATGGCGTAATCTTCGGGGTATTCCAAAAGATTTACTTTTCCTTCTCTCCCTTCTAGATACTCCAATTTTATATATTCTCTGTATGCGTATGTTCTCAGCCTCATTGAGATCATTTGCACCTTGAAATGAATTTATTACTGCCTTGATCAAGTCTGCTTTATCTCTTCTCAGCTTTGTGTCGTCTATCGCCGTATTGCCTGCCAATACTTCGGTTCTTTCGTTTCCTCTGACCCCAGCAAGACAATGGCAATATATCCATGTAATGCTCTTAACAACTGAGTTGTTCAATAAGTCCCACCATCCTTTTCTCAGCATGTACTTTTCTATCTTGCGCAGCATGCTTTGAGAGTCTGTGAGTATTACCGAGTGTGGATGTATCAGTAGACAACCAATTAAGTGCTGCTGTAACTCCATCTATATCCACCCTCATACGCGATGTGACAGTGGAACAATTGTCAACAATTTCTCAACCAACTTCACTTCGTTTCTGTAGGCCACAAAACCCCAGTCGCTTTTATTTGTATTTATGTTTACTGAGCCATCTGTATATATTAATTATGTCTTGTGGTTTAGAGTGTAGCTGGGAGAATTCATGCGCTGTAACCCTGACACCCGTCTATTTTTGACATGTTTCATTTAGTTGTATTATTACTTTAAAAAAATTGATAGCATATCCTTTACAGGACTTAGCTATCACCCCAGCATTTTTTGGCTGTGGTGATTTTCTAGGCAATATAAATACGTTCAGTAGTTTGTCATTGCTTTCTGAACGGTCCATAGGCACAATTCCCTGTGGCGGGGATCGAACTCAGTACCTTGGCCGTCACAGACGCGATCTGTATCACTTCGCCACAGAGCCTGACTATTACTTTAGTCAGTGATTTATTCTCAGTTTCTACCTCCACCCATTCACTGCCCTTTCCTACCCTTTGAGTCATCTAGACGTTGGTGTAATGGTATATGTAGACATAGACATAGATATACAGGTGAAAGGTAGGTATAGATATACACTTCAGAGAGACATATGGGAGGTAGACACAATGAGATGGGTAGAATATTTTCGTATAATCAAAGTGTATCACCTAGGAAAGAGACAGGTATTGAAATTCGTTGCGGCTAGTCATCAATACAGAGACGGCACTTGATGATCATGATGATGAGTCATCAATGCATAGTCGGCACTTGATGATGCTGTTTCAAACATAAGCTGTTCTTGCTCAGTGCACAGACTTCTTAGTCGGGTTGTCCAAGATTCGATTTCTATTTCAAGGGGAACATTTTTTTAGATTTCAGTTCTACCCAAATAAAAAAAATGTTACCATATCTTCTATGGATTAAAGAGGAAAAAAACACCGATTTCCTCCTTTCTTCTTCTTCTTCTGCAATTAAATGTTAAACATCCAATCAAATATTTTTCATGTATAGAGCGGTTTGGTTTAGGTCATCCAGGGTTCCTGATACTACACAACAATTTATGACGTGTCAAAGTGATACTACGCAATAACTGATGACGCTTCTCAACTGCTACGCAACAATTGATGACGTGTCTATACTGATAGTACACAACAATTGATGATGCGTCGGTGCTGCTAGTACACAATTTCTGCCATGAGTTGTTAAACATTCAGTCCAATATACAGAATATCCACACAAGCCTAGAGAAACAATCAGAACACCGACAGGAAAATTCTGCAATAATTATGATGCAGAAATCCAGGCAATTAGTGTGGCAGCTAAAAAAACTGCTGAACACCAACTCTGACCTACAGCGTGTGGTATTCCTGGCAGATGCAAGGTCAGTGCTTCAAGCTCTCCAGTCTGGAAAACTAACAGACTTGAAAAAACTACTTAGCGAATTGTCTTACCAGTATAGGGTAACCATGCAGTGGATACCCTCTCACTGTGGAATACCAGGAAATGAAAAAGCAGACCAACTGGCTAAGGAAGGTGCTGCCGAAGACCAACCAGACATACAAATCACCTACCATAAAAAAACAGATGATCAAGTCAATAAGAAAGCCACAAACACCAACACAAGATGACTATCATATTATGAACAGACCAGAACAAGTTATAATTCTACGTCTCAGAACAGGACACAACCGACTCCGCAGTCACATGTATACAAAGTTCAAGATTGGCAATACGGCCATGTGTACATGTGTACAGGCAGCACAGAGTGCCAAACATATACTTCAAGAGTGTTCTGAGCATGAAACGCTGAGGCAGACATATTGGCCAGAGGAAACAACACTGGAATCAAAACTCTATGGGACACTGAATGAACTACAAAAGACAGTGAGTTTTATTAAGGAGACAGAATTACAGATATAGACATGTTTCAAGTGAACGAAAGAAGAAGAAGAAGAATTCAGTCCAATATTGATCATGCATAGAGCAGTTTGGTTTAGGTCGTTCATGGTTCCTAATACTATACAACACTTGGTGACGTGTCTAATTGATATTACACAATAACTGATGACACATCTCCGCTGCTACGCAACAATTGATGACGTGTCTATGAAGATAGTACAGAACAATTGATGACACGTCGTTGTTGCTAGTATATAACTTTTGCCATCAATTGCTAAATATCCAGTCATATATTGATCATGTATGGAGCAGTTTGTTTAGGTCATCTTGTGTTCCCCACAACTTGTTTTACCAGAGAAGCTACTGCGGTCCATATTGTCGTTCTGGGAACATCGAAACTCGGACAATTCATTAGTTTGTGTTCTGCGATTTGTGTTGTTCTATTTCAGGAAGTCGACTACACTCTATCTTACACCTGCGATAAGAAGACTTACATGTTTAGGGATTCGAACTCTAACTATGTCAACGCACACGCAAGCGATCTAACCTCTCTCCAGGTCAATGCTAACATAAAAGGCGATGTGTACAGATACGATAATGATTACTATACGAACGTGGACCCGTATTTGATAATTTTATAGACGAAAACGACGACAAAACAAGTTGTTTACGAAGGTAATTAGTTTTTTCTGGAATCCTGCCGACGGCGAAGTTCTAAAGACCGACTCTTTGTGTGTGCCGGACCGAAAGATTTAATCCCTCGACCTGGAGGCAGCGGAAAAATCTTCAGCTTCCAAGCTACTCCCGCACAGCAGTGCGTTTTCGACCGTCTTAGGAACGGATGACATCGTTGTTCTGCTTAAGAACTATTAAGAGATAATGTACGCTTGTGTAAACAGGAGCGGACCTAGGAAAGGCTTAGACTTGAAATCACAATAAGTAGTGGCCTAGTAAGGAAGGGTATTAAGTCGCTTCGCTGAGGGCATGGGATTGAAGAAGATCAGAGAGGCGGAGACAGAGGTGATGAGCATTATGGAGAAATATTGTTGAAGTATAGAAAGAATATAGCAATGTTCGAGGATGAGCAGAGGGCGACATGAGCAAGTGCGTACACTTTATGACGGAAGTCATTTTTTTATATAGTTTCTGTGTGTTGAGGTCTAAAAGGGGAGCAAAAAAGATTAACTTTGTTTGTCTTCCATGCCTGTTGCAAGAGTCGAATAAGGAGGTTTTTTCGATAGGCGGTTGGTTGTCCCATTTAAATAGAGTCAAAGTTATGATGCAGAAGTCATGCTGAAGTCGGTTGTGTCAGATGTTAATACCTAGATATAGCAGAAATGAAAACCAAGACACAACTTTTCCGACTCCGGACTACATCCTGCTAATCTGCAGGAGTTATAGAACGAACGTATAAGAAGAATATTACTTCTCTCTCTCTCTCTCTATATATATATATATATATATATGTATATATATATATATATATATATATATATATATATATATATATATATATATATATATATATATATATATATATATATATATATATATATATATATATATATATATATATATATATATATATATATATATATATATATATACGCACTTTCGGCTCTCTACAGAGAAATAGGTTTTCAACAAACGACCTCCATCATGTAATTATTGCTTCCATAACTTCTCATGTTCTGCCAAGCCTACTTGTCTTCTTATCTAATTCTTTCCTCAAGATATTTCTTGGTCTTCCATTTTTTCTCACTCCCTGTGCGCATCTCAGAACATGTCCTACAATGCTTTATGTTTATCCGGTTTCCTTAATAAATTCTGCTGTATTCGAAAACTCCTCAGTGCTCCCCGTACAGTTTTCTGTTGATATCCGTCTTTTGGTCCAGTGTTCTTCCTTTAACTGGTTTTGTGCAATGCAGTCTTGCAGGATATATTCCACTGTATGTGCTGACTGTCTACATCGACACCTAAATGTTGGAACACTATATGGCTAGGTCACCGAACCTGGTCTTCGCTGGGTGTGCTGGCATGCTCTTATCTGCATGCATCATGGTCTTAGTTCCCCGCCTGTATGATAAGGGTGTGATGCAGGCAAGTATTTTAAATTTGCAAAACATATAACATATCAAGACATATGATATGTACAATTTGTATACCAACACTATGCTACCAGTATCAAACATTGGTTTATAAAAGACTCGCAGCAATAAAATTAAAAAAATACCGTTACATGTGAAATGAAATGTCTATGGAAAAACTGCACTGGGTAATCCACCTAAATTCCTAGTGGACATCTCTTGTAGAAAGCAATGTCCCTATTAGATTTCCAGCAGGGTATACTCCTGGAAATGGAAATGCCTTATGTCGTCGTTTTATTTGCGCCAGTGTCCCGACAGCTAATCTTCAGTGGTGGATGGTGATAAAGGTCGCAGAAATATATAGGCATATAGGGTTGGTTTTTAATTTAACCTTCCACAGAAAAATAGTTCTTACCAGAGGAGCGCGGTAGCCTAGTGGATAGTGAGCTTGCTTGCTATCATCTGGTTACAGCGTGCCAAGTTCGAAACCACGTCCGGACATTAAAAAAAAAAATCCGGGTTGTGATTTCTCACTTGACACGACCACTCCTCCAGTCGACTCAGCTCTAAATGAGTACCTGACGCATGAGTTAGGGAAGGTAAAAAAACAGCAAGGAAGGGAACTGGCCACCCCACCTAATAGTTGCTGCGGCTTAGTACATGAAGAGTTATCGTCATCCCCGACGGCAGATGCCATGGGACCTACCTTTACCTTTACCTTTTTACCAGGTGTTGAAACCCGGACATTACCTCTACGAGACAAACGTCCGAACCTCTCAAACATGAAACATTTTAAGAGTTATAATATTACTATATAAATCAACTCCTTCTTCTTCTGCGTTCATTCTCAAACTCCTACAGGTAAGCAGGATGTCGTCCGCATAATAAATACGTCGTGTTCTTATTTACTGCTTAACTGCGATATATGCCCCTTTCGTCCTGATACATCCGACTTCAACATATCGTATCGGTCACTTTGACCAAACGAATGGGGCAGTCAACTCGACCCCAAAATCGTCCTTAGTCGCTCTTTATGACATGATTTGCGGATAAGAATGTCGCTGTTCTTTTCTCCCCTTTCATCCCCCTGCAACGCAATTGCGTTGTATGTATAGCATTGATTTTTTTTCTTTTCCGATCCGGTATTTACAAATGTAAGTCATACCTGTCGAGGAATAGAACCCCGGTCTCCGGCGTGACAGACGGGCATACTTACGACTATACTCCAGAAGACAGATTAGAACTATGAAATATGAGTTCGTACTCATGTACAGAAATGAGAGGTAATGAGAGAGTCTGCGATTGTGAAAAATACTTTCATAAAACAAATTAACATTGCAGACAATGATGACTTCTCCGAATGTCAAAGGAGCGTATGAAAAATTTGATACTTTGAAAACAAGGCAGAAAATGAAGAAGACTATATTAACGATAATTAACACAGTCGATAAGACAACAAAGGTGATAATAGAAAGGTGAGACCTGGTTGCACCTTAGCCAGGTAAATTAATCATACGATATCCACTTGAAGGGTCTCTCGTGTTTCTGGTAGCAGAGATTTCTTCCAGGAATTCGAACAGAATTCGATACAGCAATATGGTATGTTGAGTATGATTACAAATGTCATCGCTTGAAGCGTTTAGTTCAGTGATTATGGTTTGTTAGAGGTTGAACAATCTAGCGAATACAAAGAAAATATTAGTTGAGATATCTTCTTCGTCATCATTCATTCTCAAACTCCCACTGAATCTTTCTTGTAGCAGGAAAATGATCCTTTAAGATTTCCAGCAGAAAGTTGTCTAGGGAATGGAATTATATTGTATTGCCATTTTATTTCTGTCAAAAGGCCCGACACATCGGTCTTCAGTGTATTGCAGATATAGAAATAATAGCTATAAGCTTCAGTGTTGTGTAATGCTGTGTTACATACACACATACACAAAACCAATGGAATTCCGTAGATTATAAAAAATATGAATGGGGGAAAGGGGGGGGGTGTAGTTTAAAATGTTCAGCCAACTCCTTCCCGCTTTCCCGTTAATTTTCTACTTTACATAATTTAAGTTATATAAATATATACAAGGAATACAATGTTTATGATGATAGAATTATATTTATAATGTTAGAATAATGTTTATGATGTTAGAATTATATTTATAATGTTAGAATAATGTTTATGTGTGTGGTGTATATGAAAACTTTACATAAAATATTCGGTTTTAGAGCGGAGCAACTGTGCAGACATGTTGATAAAGGAGGCTGTTTCAACCCCTCACCTATAGTAATTCAGAACATGACTTTTCGTAATATGAACTAGGGGCCCAAAATTCGGTAAATTACCCTAAACCGCCCCCCCCCCTTACTTAAGTAAAAAGTACATATACGGCCGTGCAACTATGGTAGCATTCGACTGACACTATTATTCTTTAAATCGAAATCAAGGTGTACACAATGCGGCACACAAAGCAACTATCAATAACCCTCCAGGCTGATTTAGAAGAATTTTGTCCTTTGTCCTGAGCTAATAAAATTTTACCTGAAATTGAAGGTGGCTAATAAAAACAGAACATTATTGGCCCCATTCTACAAATCCCCATTCCCCATTTTGGCGAAATGGGCACAATCCAGCCCGGAGACTGAAAAAAGGTTGCCGTCCTCTGATCTAAAGAGTATGAAGGATGTGTGACTGACTCAATAAACTTCTCTAATAAGGTAATTCCTAAAGACAAATTCTTACCCTCATTAGAAGGAGACAGTCTCCATTGTGTGGACACATTACGAGAAGAGAAAAGATGGAACACATTGTTACAACAGGCAAGTTGAAGAGAAAGAGGGGCAGAGGAAGACCAAGAGAGAAGGTGCTTGACAATCTAGCATTGTGTCATTGGGGAATATCAGAATGGGAAATTATTGACAGTATACGATATAGAAGTATGTGGAAAGAACATGATAAACAATGCCACACGGCATGGGCATTTGGAAGAAGAATGAGCCATAACAGCGCGACCAGTTTATATGGCAAATCTGAGTATCTGAAAAGTGAACAGTACTTTCTTATTGACAAAATAATTAAGATAAAGATAAATGATGCAATCTCATGTATAGAAATTCTAAATGAAGGCTTACCACAGGGTTCCGATTTGAGCTGCATCCTCTTCTCATTTACATTAATGAGGTGGTCAAGCATATCAAAGCTGAAAGAGCCCTGAATACTGATGACTTAACGATATGGCAGAGCCATGAGAATGTTGAAAGTGCTGCCACAAAACTAAATAGAGATTTAAGAAGACTGATCGAGTACTGTCAAACATGGAAGATGAAAATAAACTGTGAGAAAACTGTCTATACCATCTTTACCAAGAGTCATAAAGCAGGCAAAGAAAAACATATCAGTCTATGGTTAGATACACATAAATTGTCAAGAGTAGAAGATCCTAAATATCTTGGAATCACGTTTGACCGACAGCTCACCCTCAAGAAGCATGTAGATAATGTCAACAATAAAGCAGTATCAATACAGACGCGTCACCACTTGTTGTAGAGTTCCAGGAAACCAAGACGACCTAAAGCAAACTGCTTTATACATGATCAATATTGGACGGGATGTTTAACAATCGTTCGCAGAAGAAGAAGAAGATTTAAAAAGTACTTATCTTCACATAGCATGACTCCATTACTACTGTACACATCTTCTATGTCGTTCTATAATTATCATTCCATCTTGGATGTGCAGCATACATGTTTGTTTCTTTCTTTCTTTGAGAACCCCAGGAAGTTCGAGCGATTATCTTGTACTTCTTCCTATGTGCAGAGGAATAGTTTTTTCTGAGCTTTCTTACATACCCATGAGATTTCAATTTTCGACTTTGTGCCTATTGAAGGAGCCTTCTACTCAGAAAGGGCATATAATTGTATAGATCGCATGCTTCAAAACTTTCATTAGACAACTTCAATATAACGGCATGTCATCTAGTAAGGTTTTCTGTTGCATGGTTGGTTTGTCTAGTACGGCATTGGCGAGACCCACAAACGCAACTGCATGCTTGTATCATAATTATATAATACATACTATTTAAATATTGGTAAATTTTTTAAAGTATATTTAGGTATGACTACTTTCTTCTCCATTTGTTCTCAACTCCCACTGTTGAGCAGGATATAGTTTGATGAACGGTATGCGTTGTAACAGGGTTTACAGTTTTGCTGTGCTGTTTGCGCCTTTCGGGCGGATAATTCGACTCCAACATGAGTTTTAGGTCATATTGGGGTGGGAGCACCAACACCTCACCTAAACCTCCTTAATCGCTTCTTGTGACATGTATATCTGGTCACAGCGTTGTTATTCTTTGCTTCCTTTGTGTCCCCCGGGAATACATAAACATAGCATTACTAGTACATCTAATCATATCGACTGCAGAATGTAAACAATCTTCTTCTTCTTCTTCTTCCTCTTCTTCTTTCTGTCCTCATGTACCTTTCGGTGCTGAGGGGAGAGTGAGTGTACGGTCTTTTGCCCTTCTATTTCCATCTTCTGCTGTTATATTTCCGAGTGTCTCAAATACACTATCTATCCACCTTTTACGAGTAAACAATCGGTTTTCCAATAACTTTTCCGATTTTATCGCAATTACTTAGACAACAATCTTTATTAAATAAGTTAGTTTTACTTTTTTCCCATTCACAAGATTTCCTATAATCATAAGTCGCCCACCTGAACTAAGTAACAAGTGGAGACAAAGCTGTGGTCCCAGGTGTCTCTCGGAACCAGTCAGGACATCAGATACTGTGTATAAGGTTTCGCCTGATTATATTTCTTCACACTCTTTCTTCCCGTCAGTCACTGTTTTCCGTATACCCTGATTACCACCCTCTGCTCTGTGGTTGAGTGGTAGAACGGACATCTTGAATGGCAATTGCATCAGATCCAATTACATGTGCAGGCAGATGTCAATCAACCGAAACTTGGAACAGGATCTTGAAGTTTTGTTAATCACTGGAAACACACATACCATCACACACAAATAAATGTTTCGGCCACAAAGTTTATTATCAAGTACATATTCATAGCAAGAACGGTACATATTCATAACAAGAACGGTACATATTCATAACAAGAACGGTACATATTCATAACAAGAACGGTACATATTCATAACAAGAACGGTACATATTCATAACAAGAACGGTACATATTCATAACAAGAACGGTACATATTCATAACAAGAACGGTACATATTCATAACAAGAACGGTACTACTCACGTTCACATGCGGAACTAAATATCAATAACAGATACGATTTTTCGGTCAACTTGACCAATGGGGTGCGAACTCTAACTCCACCCATAACCATTCATAGTTGAAATATGCGATATATAGCAGGTCACAATGTTGATTTTCAATGCTCCCGTTAGGGTCATATATCTATCTCCATCAAGGCCGTTCAGAAAGTGCCATGTATCTATCTCCATCAGGGCCGTTCAGAGACGTGCTACTTTCTGAACGGACATGATGGACATAGACACATGACACTTTCTGAACGGCCCTGATGGAGAATATCACACCCCCTTTTCGATGGAAAATTTAATGACCTTTTTTGCGAAAAATTGCTAGGATTGGGCTTTTTGGAGGCTTTTACCTTCATTTAGATCGTTCCTCGAACTAAAAGTCATGTTCCGATATGTTGATGTGGGAGGAGGGGGGGGGGCGTTAACCATCCCCATACTATCTACATGTCTGGTTGCTATCAAAAATAACTGAGATTATCATTAACAGTATTTACCAAGTCCTTCTTCATGAATATCCCCGAGTTTTGATCTCACACAGTGTAACTAAGTCTGGAGGATGCAACAGATAATTTGCCGATTTGCTTATATTGTGTACCGCCAGCCAATGAGAAGCACGGAGAAGTCTGATATACCAAGATAAGTGATGCTTCATGAGACCAGTGCGCAATACTATCTTAGAGAATTACATGTTTTCTGTGACAAAACACACTAATGGACCTTCTTTCAATAAAATAAAATACAATAGAATCCCTCTATAGCGCATCCTTTTATAACAAATATCTTTATTTAACAACACTTCAATATTCGCCAATTATATATATTCTTTATTGTTTGTACTGTATATAGCGAATTTCTGTTATAACATATACATTTCTTTGGTTTCAACCAAGTTATTATAATGGGATTCCATTGTATTATCTTTCACTCGTTTCAATTTGATGAATATACTTGTACATTTCCCAGTGATTTTACTTTTTAATTAAGTCAGAATTTATCAAGTGAATTTTGTATTTTGCAAGGCTAGTGAAGAACGTAAAAGTTTGAAGTAACCATCACAGCTGTTGTACAATAGGAATGCACGACTTCCATTATTAGCTTTCATTTTGGGTTGAATATCGTTCAGAACATTAACAACATGAAAATAAATCACGATTATTTTGATTTTTTAATGATCAGATATTTTGAAATCACATATTTATTTTATTGTCTGCAAGAGTGTGATAAATTCTGTTAACAACAATCTTAACATTTCCACACATCTGGTTTGTTAACAATAATCACACATCACTCGCTACATCCAACTATACTCAAGAAACCAAATAAGTTTAGATCATTAAAAGTTGCTAGCGTGATTATAACCTGATTAAGTTACATCTGGGCTTCCATTACAAAGATGAGTTGATTAACAGCTAGCAACCTGCGCCCCCTTATGCATGTCTCTGGTGTTGAATATCATACCTCAAGGTTATGTTGTTACATCGTTGGTGTTGTTACATCGTTGGTGTTGTTACATCGGTGGTGTTGTTACATCGGTGGTGTTGTTACATCGTTAGTGTTGTTACATCGATAGTGTTGTTACATCGTTGGTGTTGTTACATCGTTAGTGTTGTTACATCGTTAGTGTTGTTACATCGTTGGTGTTGTTACATCGGTGGTGTTGTTACATCGTTGGTGTTGTTACATCGGTGGTGTTGTTACATCGTTGGTGTTGTTACATCGTTAGTGTTGTTACATCGTTGGTGTTGTTACATCGTTAGTGTTGTTACATCGTTGGTATTGTTACATCGGTGGTGTTGTTACATCGTTGGTGTTGTTACATCGTTGGTGTTGTTACATCGTTGGTGTTGTTACATCGTTGGTGTTGTTACATCGTTAGTGTTGTTACATCGATAGTGTTGTTACATCGTTAGTGTTGTTACATCGTTGGTGTTGTTACATCGTTAGTGTTGTTACATCGTTGGTATTGTTACATCGGTGGTGTTGTTACATCGTTGGTGTTGTTACATCGGTGGTGTTGTTACATCGTTAGTGTTGTTACATCGGTGGTGTTGTTACATCGTTGGTGTTGTTACATCGTTAGTGTTGTTACATCGTTGGTGTTGTTACATCGGTGGTGTTGTTACATCGGTGGTGTTGTTACATCGTTAGTGTTGTTACATCGTTGGTGTTGTTACATCGTTGGTGTTGTTACATCGTTGGTGTTGTTACATCGTTGGTGTTGTTACATCGTTAGTGTTGTTACATCGTTGGTGTTGTTACATCGTTGGTGTTGTTACATCCTTGGTGTTGTTACATCGTTGGTGTTGTTACATCGTTAGTGTTGTTACATCGTTGGTGTTGTTACATCGTTAGTGTTGTTACATCGTTAGTGTTGTTACATCGTTGGTGTTGTTACATCGGTGGTGTTGTTACATCGTTAGTGTTGTTACATCGTTGGTGTTGTTACATCGTTGGTGTTGTTACATCGTTGGTGTTGTTACATCGTTGGTGTTGTTACATCGTTAGTGTTGTTACATCGTTGGTGTTGTTACATCGTTGGTGTTGTTACATCCTTGGTGTTGTTACATCGTTGGTGTTGTTACATCGTTAGTGTTGTTACATCGTTGGTGTTGTTACATCGTTAGTGTTGTTACATCGTTGGTGTTGTTACATCGTTAGTGTTGTTACATCGTTGGTGTTGTTACATCGTTAGTGTTGTTACATCGGTGGTGTTGTTACATCGTTGGTGTTGTTACATCGGTGGTGTTGTTACATCGTTGGTGTTGTTACATCGTTAGTGTTGTTACATCGTTGGTGTTGTTACATCGTTAGTGTTGTTACATCGGTGGTGTTGTTACATCGGTGGTGTTGTTACATCGTTGGTGTTGTTACATCGTTGGTGTTGTTACATCGTTGGTGTTGTTACATCGGTGGTGTTGTTACATCGTTAGTGTTGTTACATCGTTGGTGTTGTTACATCGTTAGTGTTGTTACATCGTTGGTGTTGTTACATCGGTGGTGTTGTTACATCGTTGGTGTTGTTACATCGTTGGTGTTGTTACATCGTTAGTGTTGTTACATCGTTGGTGTTGTTACATCCTTGGTGTTGTTACATCGTTGGTGTTGTTACATCGTTGGTGTTGTTACATCCTTGGTGTTGTTACATCGTTGGCAGATGTTACTACAGATGGTGCAAATTTAACATATCTACAAGTGGCTAAAATATGTGACGCATGGTTGAGAGGTTAGAGCGTTGGTCTCACTTTAGTGAATAGAGTTCGGTCTCCAATAAGGACTGGGGTTTTTTGTTACTGTCGGAGGGTAAATTAAAAAAACTCACAATGTTCATAAATAGCTTGAGGCCTTTATCACACAGCAACAAAATCCCCTTCATTATCATCAGTGTCTTAATTATCATCAGTGTCTTAATTATCATCAGTTTCTTAATTATCATCAGTGTCTTAATTACCATCAGTGTCTTAATTATCATCAGTGTCTTCATTATCATCAGTGTCTTCATTATCATCAGTGTCTTAATGATCATCAGTTTCTTAATTATCATCAGTGTCTTAATTACCATCAGTGTCTTAATTATCATCAGTGTCTTCATTATCATCAGTGTCTTCATTATCATCAGTGTCTTAAATACCATCAGTGTCTTAATTATCATCAGTGTCTTAATTATCATCAGTGTCTTAATTATCATCAGTGTCTTAATTACCATCAGTGTCTTAATTATCAACAGTGTCTTCATTACCATCAGTGTCTTAATTATCAACAGTGTCTTCATTACCATCAGTGTCTTAATTATCAACAGTGTCTTCATTACCATCAGTGTCTTAATTACCATCAGTGTCTTAATTACCATCAGTGTCTTAATTATCATCAGTGTCTTAATTATCATCAGTGTCTTAATTACCATCAGTGTCTTAATTATCAACAGTGTCTTCATTACCATCAGTGTCTTAATTATCAACAGTGTCTTCATTACCATCAGTGTCTTAATTACCATCAGTGTCTTAATTACCATCAGTGTCTTAATTATCATCAGTGTCTTCATTATCATCAGTGTCTTCATTATCATCAGTGTCTTAATGATCATCAGTTTCTTAATTATCATCAGTGTCTTAATTACCATCAGTGTCTTAATTATCATCAGTGTCTTCATTATCATCAGTGTCTTCATTATCATCAGTGTCTTAAATACCATCAGTGTCTTAATTATCATCAGTGTCTTAATTATCATCAGTGTCTTAATTATCATCAGTGTCTTAATTACCATCAGTGTCTTAATTATCAACAGTGTCTTCATTACCATCAGTGTCTTAATTATCAACAGTGTCTTCATTACCATCAGTGTCTTAATTATCAACAGTGTCTTCATTACCATCAGTGTCTTAATTACCATCAGTGTCTTAATTACCATCAGTGTCTTAATTATCATCAGTGTCTTAATTATCATCAGTGTCTTAATTACCATCAGTGTCTTAATTATCAACAGTGTCTTCATTACCATCAGTGTCTTAATTATCAACAGTGTCTTCATTACCATCAGTGTCTTAATTACCATCAGTGTCTTAATTACCATCAGTGTCTTAATTATCATCACTGCCAAACCATTATCTACGTCTTCGACTTCATCATAAAATTATTAGTATTATCTAATATCTTCTTCAGCATTCATTCTCAAACTCCCGTTGGATCTCTCTTGTAGCAGGACCATGGTCCTATTAGATTTCCAGCAGGATGTAGTCCAGAGAATGGAAATGCGTTGTGTCGCCGTTTTATTTGCGCCAATGGCCCGACACATCCGTCTTCGGCGGAGTTATCTAATATTAGTATTAATAATTATCTTCATAGTTGTTATTTTCATCCATTCATTACATCATCAGTTTATCCATCACATCATTAGTTCATCTGTTCATCACAACATCAAGTCATCACATCATCAGTTCTTCCTTCAACACATCATCGTCATCACATCATCAGTACATCCCTTCATCACATAATCCAGTCATCACATCATTAGTTCTTGATCATCAATTGCCGTCTCCGCAACGAAAGTTGGCTGCAACAGCAATGTCCCCAACATTCCGTGTCTCTTGTTTTGGTGGTACACTCTGCTAGACTGTAACCTGTCCATTTTGTGATGTTACTATCCCACTTGTATCTCTGTCTACCTCTTGCTCGCTTCCCGCTGACTACCCTCATTGAAGGAAGGTCTTTTAATGTGTCCAAAATATTTTATTTGCCTGATCTTTATTTCTCCTAGTAATTCTTTCTTCATATTAAGTGTGTTTAGTAACTCTTTATTTGTTTTCTTCTCTTTCCATGATGTTCTCCCTATTCACCTATATACCCACATCTCCAAGGCATCAAATGTTTTTACACACTGTCAAACGATTCAATATGAAACAATTCTATACAAAAATGTAAAACAAATAATGTTGTTTTTCGTACTTTTTATTTGGGGCGGGTGGCGGATCGTTTGGACATAGTTCAGTGGGGATGGGTCCTTGTTTATTGACAGTTATTCACAAATAGAGGGGGGTGGGTTCGAAAAACAATTGTTGACCTATTTATTGAGAACCCCTTTACATTTATCGGACATTGTAATGTTTTAAAAAAGTGAAAGGTAATAGAGAAGGATGCAAAGACGTGAGGAGGTGATATTCTATGTCACATGTTTACTCAGAGGGCAGCCTCGTTAATCAAGGACTGACTCATTAGAGGCACACTCCTAACAGTTCTAGAATCTGCACGGTTCTTCGGCGCCTTGATCTCTCGGAGCAAACAAATAGTTCCCGGAAGTGCAAACAGCATGGCCGCGGAGACTGACAATACTGGAAATCAATCGTGCAAACACTAACCAATTTTATGTCATAATAGCGAATTTCAGAATTTTTAAAGTTCTATAAAGATTTCGGAGAGAGAATTTAGACCAACTAACTTGTGTTACTCATGACAAGTGATTACACTTTCAAATTCTTACTCTTTCACATTTACTCTTCAAGATCTAATTCACACTTAAACTTCATGGTTTTAAGTCACACTCTGCAATATCTAATTTACACTTACTCTTCAAGATCTAATTCACACTTACCCTGCAAGATCTAATTCACACTTTGCAAAATCTAATTCACACTTGCTCTGCAAGATCTAATTCACACTTGCTCTACAAGACATATCGTCAGGATGAAATTTTGCAAAATATAATCTTCATGTCCTATTATTCAAATCGAATCTTCATGTTCTACTATTCAAATCGAATCTTCATGTCCTACTATTCAAATCGAATCTTCATGTCCTACTATTCAAATCGAATCTTCATGTCCTACTATTTTGCAAGATCGAATCTTCATGTCCTACTATTCAAGACCAACCTTGATCTTACCGTGGTGATCTCTGAGAAGATACTTGAATGGAAAGAGAATCAATGATCCATGTTATCTACTCTGTTATCCATGTTATCTGCCATGTTATCTGCCATGTTATCTGCAATGTTATCTGCCATGTTATCTGCCATGTTATGTACTCTGCCATGTTATCTGCCATGTTATCTACTCTGCCATGTTATCTACTCTGCCATGTTATCTACTCTGCCATGTTATCTGCCATGTTATCTGCCATGCTATCTGCCATGTTATCTGCCATGTTATCTGCCATGTTATCTACTCTGCCATGTTATCTGCCAAGTATATCTACTCTGCCATGTTATCTACTCTGCCATGTTATCTACTTTGCCATGTTATCTACTCTGCCATGTTATCTACTCTGTCATGACATCTACTCTGCCATGTTATCTACTCTGCCATGTTATCTACTCTGCCATGTTATCTACTCTGCCATGTTATCTACTCTGTCATGTAATCTACTCTGTCATGTTATATACTCTGCCATGTTATCTACTCTGTCATGTTATCTACTCTGCCATGTTATATACTCTGCCATGTTATCAACTCTGCCATGTTATCTACTCTGCCATGTTATCTACTCTGCCATGACATCTACTCTACCATGTTATCTACTCTGCCATGTTATCTACTCTGCCATGACATCTACTTTGCCATGTTATCTACTCTGCCATGTTATCTACTCTGCCATGACATCAGCTGGGAGCATTGTTTATATTTCGCCAGAGATTCAGCCCTTTTGCAATATAGGCAGAGATTCAGCGCCATAACAAATAAAGAAAAGTATCTAGCGGTTATAATAATCATAGCAGAGCCAGGAATCAAGGACTGAACGAGTAAATAATAGGTTTTGCTGACCACTGATAGCTTACCTGTATCAGAGTTAGCTGACTACGACTATCATTACTTCCAGCAGAAACATCTAGGAAGTGATCCATGACAACATGCTGACAATCTCTCTTTGCTGCCAATTCACTTATCTAAAACCCAGTTTTGTAGATAATTTAAAAATACTAATAGTTAAATGTGGAATTAAATATTGAATGGTACAGCTAGTCTCACAAAGAAATATCTTGTTTTCCTGCTGAATAAAAAATAACATTTCGAGCACGATTGTCCAAGGAATGTATCCACGTCCACCTTTAAATGAACAGACAAAACACATTTAGCTATACTTTACCTGAACAGACAAGACACATTTAGCTATACTTTACCTAAACAGACAAAACACATTTAGCTATACTTTACCTGAACAGACAAGACACATTTAGCTATACTTTACCTGAACAGACAAGACAAATTTAGCTATACTTCACCTGAACAGACAAAACACATTTAGCTATACTTTCAAATTAACCAGCTCTGATTGCTCTCCAGTGTTCTTGATTACTTATTAGAAAATGAGGAAACCC
The DNA here is from genome assembly GCA_034231615.1 of Meghimatium bilineatum. Taxonomy (NCBI): domain Eukaryota; kingdom Metazoa; phylum Mollusca; class Gastropoda; order Stylommatophora; family Philomycidae; genus Meghimatium; species Meghimatium bilineatum. The sequence goes on from CM067307.1 coordinate 5,740,448, forward strand.
TCCTAATCTCCGTCAAGTCACTAAGACAGCAGACCCGATCTGCCGGTAATCCGTTAAAATCTGAATTCTTATAATTACTTCTAAATACATTTTGACGTGTCCGGAAAACTCATATGCAGATAACAAATTAAGAACTGGAGCCAAATGAGAATACTTTGCTGAAGCTATTGTGATTGTGTTCTGTGGATGTTCACAATTTTCAAAAAAAAAATATCAATATGTGTTACTTCATCACCAAATGCTGGAAGAAACCACATACTGATTCAGTTCGAGGGATGTGATGTTACCGTGAGTACTTCTTGCATGTTGTTGATACCATTATGCAAATAGTCTCTCGTGGTCCTATTTTTTAATGTGCTTTTTATACCCATTTAAAGGCTTTTAGTGACAGCATGTTTCCATTAATTATAAGTACTTGTGAAATATAAGTCCACCCTTTCCTCCTTATTGTTGTAGAAACATATTGATGTTTAGTGTCTTCCCTTGCTTGCTAGTTTGTTTGACTTGAATTCTTCCCAACCAATATTCAAGAGTTTTCTAAGACATTTATTTTCAAATGAATTTATTTTCTGCTTCATGGCTTTTGTTATTATCCAGCTTTTGCAGCCACATGAATCAAGATATACGGATATTTAATTGGATTTGAAAAGTCGTAGTTTACTATATTTACTATTTTAAAACATAATGAATACAAATGGTGGACGGCATGTGTTTGTATCTATTATATATCGCTTTCAATGTATTTAGTTAAAGTTAATTTTCAATCATTGCTAATTCTCCTTTTATGAAAACAATTCATTCATTACATTGTCTTCAGTGCCGGAAATTTGTTCAAAGTTTTACCAAACACGACAGACAACTCTAGAGAAGAGCCAATCTAAATGAGTTGTTGCCCTTTTATACTCGCTTGACTTTAGACTTGACGGTAAAGAGAGAGTGCTTCAAGACTTCAAAGAGGGGATATTTCTTGATTATAATGACCATTAGGGAAAACAACTCAAATACACAAGAAAACAAAGAAGGATAACCTCGGTGCTGAGTCCCAAAAACAAGTAAAAAATATTCCTTTTGTTTTTAATTTGGTGAAATGAATAATCAGGATTTCAAGTATTTCGGATTGAATATTAGAAATGACTTTGATTTGAAATATACAGAAGTAACGCATGTGATAAATTGGAAATGAAATACTGGTATTATTAATAATATAATCCACTTCGTCTCATTCGTCTGTGTTAAAATAGAGGGATAGCGTAAAGATAAAATTGTGTAGATAAAGTCGAGTAGAAAGAGAACATAACGAATAGATAAAATGTTGTAGATAAAGTCGAGTAGAAAGAGACCACACAATAAAGATAAAATTGTATAGATAAAGTCGAGTATAAGGAGACCATAACGAATAGATAAAATGTTGTAGATAAAGTGGAGTAGATATTCTCGAGTAAATACAGTCGGGTTGATGAAGTCGAGTGATGAAAATATTGAAATTCTGAGCAGATAAATAGGAAGAAGAGAAGAGGAACATTAAGAAGACATATAATATTTGTAATCACATGGAGTATCACGAGGAGAATGAGGATCACGTGGAGGAGGAGGAAACAGAGAAAACGGAGAACGGAAGAAGACAGCAATGAAGAATCAATATATTCTGAGTTAAAGTGAAATTAGGAGAGAGAATAATGCGAGGAAAAGATCACAGAAAGAGAACATTGCAATATTAACTGAACGAGAACTCAAGAGAGAACATTGCAATATTAACTGAACGAGAACTCAAGAGAGAAAATTGCAATATTAACTGAACGAGAACTCAAGAGAGAACATTGCAATATTGACTGGACTAGAACTCAAGAGAGAACATTGCAAAATTAACTTAACGAAAACTCAACAGAGAACATTGCAATATTAACTAGACGAGAACTCAAGAGAGAACATTGCAAATTTAACTGAACGAGAACTCACGAGAGAACATTGCAAAATTAACTGGACGAAAACTCAACAGAGAACATTGCAATATTAACTAGAAGAGAACTCAAGAGAGAACATTGCAAATTTAACTGAACGAGAACTCAAGATGGAAAATTGCAAAATTAACTGAACGAGAATTCAAGAAAAAACATTGCAAAATTAACTGGACGAGAACTCAAGAGAGAACATTGCAAAATTAACTGAACGAGAACTCAAGAGAGAACATTGCAAAATTAACTGGACGAGAACTCGAGAACAGTGCAAAATTAACTGGACGAGAACTCAAGAGAGAACAGTACAAAATTAACTGGACGAGAGCTGACGAGAAAAAAGAACAATATTAACTAGATGACAATATAGTGTGTGCACTATATCATTATCAATAAAATTACTCTTATCTCTATAGGAACCATCTAATCAATAAAATGGGTACCAGAAAACAAAAGAAAATGATGTAGGCCAAGAGAGATTCTTCGCAGAACGATCGATAGAAAGATTAACAGACACATATACAGAAAGATAGATAAAGACAGACAGACAGACTGACAGGCCGACAGACTGACAGACCGACAGATAGATAGATAGATAGCTAGCTAGATAGATAGACAAACAGACAGACAGACAGACAGACAGAGAGATAGATAGATAGATAGATAGATAGATAGATAGATAGATAGATAGATAGATAGATAGATAGATAGATAGATAGATAGATAGATAGATAGATAGATAGATAGATAGATAGATAGATAGATAGATAGATAGATAGACAGAGAGAGAGATAGATAGATAGATAGATAGATAGATAGATAGATAGATAGATAGATAGATAGATAGATAGATAGATAGATAGATAGATAGATAGATAGATAGATAGATAGATAGATAGATAGATAGATAGATAGATAGATAGATAGATAGATAGATAGATAGATAGATAGATAGATAGATAGATAGATAGATAGATAGATAGATAGATAGATAGATAGATAGATAGATAGATAGACAGACAGACAGACAGATAGATATATAGATAGACAGACAGCTTCTGAGTACTAGACATTGTATTACTTCAAAAACCTAACCTACTGTGTATGAAAAAATAGTCTCAAGGAACCACCCCACTGCACAGAGGAAACAACATAAAATAAACCGTATTTTCTGGGGATAGGAACAAACAAACAAGCAAGCAAACATCCCTCTCCTTATGACTGGACGTCTCTATTTCTCTAACGCGCGTACGCACATGCGCGCGGACAAAAGTGAACAACTCAATGAGTCGCAGTTACAGAAGAAATGAAAGCCATCCTTTGGGAGTTCCAGACAGTCAAATCTGGATTCCGGAAGGTTTGAATAGCGGGAATAGCCAATGCGTCCAGTGAAGAGGGTTGGGTCAAAGGATCACTCCAAACTGTCACGTATGTCAACAGGCACAGGTGGCGCTGCTTTCTACGCATGCGCAAGGGGTCGTCGGATGTTCTAGTGTGGAGATTAGATGAGGTCATCGGTCAGGGGCCTCGAGTTTGAACTGAAGGATGCCCACTAGTTCTATGTAGTATCGTTAAATAAATTTTTTTCAGAAACCAGGTTCCAGCTGATATTTGTCAAGATATTGTAACAAGTTAATAGAGGATATTTGTCAAGATATTGTAACAAGTTAATAGAGGATATAAATAAAGATATTCTAACACGTTAATAGAGGATATTTGTCAAGATATTGTAACAAGTTAGAGAGGTTATATGTCAAGATATTGTAACAAGTTAATAGAGGATATTTATCAAGATATTGTAACAAGTTAGAGAGGTTATTTATCAAGATATTGTAACAAGTTAGAGAGGTTATATGTCAAGATATTGTAACAAGTTAATAGAGGATATTTATCAAGATATTGTAACAAGTTAATAGAGGATATAAATAAAGATATTCTAACACGTTAATAGAGGATATTTGTCAAGATATTGTAACAAGTTAGAGAGGTTATATGTCAAGATATTGTAACAAGTTAATAGAGGATATTTATCAAGATATTGTAACAAGTTAATAGAGGATATTTGTCAAGATATTGTAACAAGTTAATAGAGGATATTTGTCAAGATATTGTAACAAGTTAGAGAGGTTATTTATCAAGATATTGTAACAAGTTAGAGAGGTTATATGTCAAGATATTGTAACAAGTTAGAGAGGTTATATGTCAAGATATTGTAACAAGTTAGAGAGGTTATATGTCAAGATATTGTAACAAGTTAGAGAGGTTATATGTCAAGATATTGTAACAAGTTAGAGAGGTTATATGTCAAGATATTGTAACAAGTTAGAGAGGTTATATGTCAAGATATTGTAACAAGTTAGAGAGGTTATATGTCAAGATATTGTAACAAGTTAGAGAGGTTATATGTCAAGATATTGTAACAAGTTAGAGAGGTTATATGTCAAGATATTGTAACAAGTTAGAGAGGTTATATGTCAAGATATTGTAACAAGTTAGAGAGGTTATATGTCAAGATATTGTAACAAGTTAGAGAGGTTATATGTCAAGATATTGTAACTGGTTAGAGAGGTTATATGTCAAGATATTGTAACAAGTTAGAGAGGTTATATGTCAAGATATTGTAACAAGTTAGAGAGGTTATATGTCAAGATATTGTAACAAGTTAGAGAGGTTATTTATCAAGATATTGTAACAAGTTAGAGAGGTTATATGTCAAGATATTGTAACAAGTTAGAGAGGTTATATGTCAAGATATTGTAACAAGTTAGAGAGGTTATTTATCAAGATATTGTAACAAGTTAGAGAGGTTATTTATCAAGATATTGTAACAAGTTAGAGAGGTTATTTATCAAGATATTGTAACAAGTTAGAGAGGTTATTTATCAAGATATTGTAACTGGTTAGTAGAGGATGTTTATCAAGATATTGTAAACGGTTAAAAATCACAGCAAAGAACATAAATGGCCAGTCCAACTGAAAAGTGCTGTGGATTAGTAAAGATATTTTCATTCCATGTTGCTGCCATGGGATCTATCTTTACCTTTACGAGACCTAACTTTACCTTTACGTGACCTACCTTTATCTTTACAGGAATAATTATTTGAAGATTACTCAACTATAAAGAAAACACCATAAGTTGAAATAACTAAATGAAATAGTAAATGAATGAAATAATAAGTGAGTGAACTAATAACTGAATTAAATAATAACTAAATGAAATAATAACTGAATGAAATAATAAATAAATGAAAAATTAACTGAATGAAATAATAACTGAGCGAGATAATAACTGAATGAAATAATAACTGAATAAAATAATAACTGAATGAGATAATAACTGAATGAGATAATATCTGAATTTAATAATAACTGAATGAAATAATAACTGAATTAAATAATAACTGAATGAAATAATAACTGAGTGAAATAATAACTGAATGAAATAATAACTGAATAAAATAATAACTGAATGAGATAATAACTGAATGAGATAATATCTGAATTTAATAATAACTGAATGAAATAATAACTGAATTAAATAATAACTGAATGAAATAATAACTGAGTGAAATATTCTTCTTCTTCATCATTCATTCTAAAACTTCCACTGGTTCTCTCTTATAGCAGAACAATGCACCTACAAGATTTCCATCAGAATGTAGTTCAAGTAATGGAAATGCGTTGTGTCGCAGGTTTTTTGCGATAATGACCCGAAACATCCGTCTTCGGTGAGAGTGAGTGAAAAAAAACAATTGAATGAATCAACAACTGAAAGACATAACTGAATGAAAACATAACTGAATGAAAACATAACTGAATGAAAACATAACTGAATGAAAACATAACTCAATTAAAACATAACTGAATGAAAACATAACTCAATGAAAACATAACTGAATGAAAACATAACTGAAGGAAATAATAAATGAATGGGATAACTCTCTATAAGATACGTCATTGCATAAATGTCTATAAGATACGTCATTGCATAAATGTCTATAAGATACGTCATTGCATAAATGTCTATAAGATACGTCAACCGTTTTTTTGGGCCAATATTTGAACCCATCACCCCTTGTCTCCCATCTTCCTTTTTCAATAAACTGTCAAACATTCAGGGACACCTCCTTTGCACGCTTATTATTTAGAAAAGATTTTACCCCCTATCCCCTTCTAAAACATTTTCCTTGTGCAGAAAAAGTACGGACAAACTACATAATTTGTTCATATTATTCGACAACATTTTCGAATTCAAACAATTTAATTGGTATGTGAAAAATAATTGTATTGACGTCACCTATTCTCAACGTCACCCTTTCTCACCAACTGTCAAACTATTTCAGACACTAATTACTGACGTAATTTATAGACCGCCCCATCGTCGGGATTTGCCGGATATAAAGTAAAACTTTTAGTTGAACCACCACAAAGCAGGTCATTAGCTTAATTGGTCGCAATTCCTTGTTGTCGCACACAAAACATATTTTTTAAATGCTACTTATAATATACGCGTAAATCATTGTTACACATAATTCTTGATATCTGAATAAGCTTGTCTTAAGGAAAAATTCTGGCCAGTGGACAGAGGAAGCTTTTCAAGAACTCTCAAAGCATGACCAAGATGCAATATCGACCTCAGCGCAGACAGTAAACAGGACTTAATTCGTGATTATTGTCGTGATTTTCATTGATCACTATTTATATTCTTGGAGTCGCAATCCCAAACAAAAAACCAACACCAAACAACGAAATGAATGTAAAAAAATCATAAAATAATCTGCTATTTAATTCATGTTTACCTTCTCTTCAGATGTCTTTACAGTGAATAGTCACGCTCTGAGAATGTCGTTAAATTGACTTATATTAGATGCTATATTAATGACCAGTTCTGGTTATACTTGTGCCAAGTGTCTCAGAACTAGAGCCTAAGTTATCTTCTCGTACACTAGATAAATACAACACACCTTTGAGACTTAATCAAGATCGCATACACCAGATAAATACAACAACAGAAGTTTGAGACTTAATCAAAGTCGCATTCAACAGATAAATACAACACAAGTGTGAGATTTAGTCACCGCCACATACATCAGATAAATACGACAACACAAGTTTGAGATTTAGTCACCGTCACATACACCAGATAAATACGACAACACAAGTTTGAGATTTAGTCACCGTCACATACACCAGATGAATACAACAACACAAGTTTGAGATTTAGTCACCGTCACATACACCAGATAAATACGACAACAAAAGTTTGAGATTTAGTCACCGTCACATACACCAGATAAATACAACAACAAAAGTTTGAGATTTAGTCACCGCCACATACACCAGATAAATACAACACAAGTTTGAGATTTAGTCACCGTCACATACACCAGATAAATACAACAACACAAGTTTGAGATTTAGTCACCGTCGCATACACCAGATAAATACAACAACAGAAGTTTGAGATTTAGTCACCGTCGCTCACGACTTATGATGTTTAATATTATTATATTGAGAACGATGACATGTCTATTGACAAAGGTAGGACACGTGATGATTTTAGAATAAACAAAGAGGACAATTTCATGAAGAGGAGGACAAAAGAAGACAAAC